>CM077102.1:276334-326806 GCA_039619505.1 Cimex hemipterus
GAGAGAGAGAGAGAGAGAGAGAGAGAGAGAGAGAGAGAACAATGAGATGAAAAACCGATATACAGAAAAGTGAAACTCTTCTAGGGCATATAGACGGTTCAAAACTTGAAAATGGAGTGGAAATGAGCAGAAAAGGAGCACTATATAACCCTGCGTTCCACTCCTATTTTTCAAGCCAAGTCACTAGAAATAAAAACTAGTCCATAGAAAATTCATAAACAACATGTGAAGGATGCAACTAAAAATGAGATAGCCATGCAGGTTTTAAGGCTTTCTAAGCCTTAGAGATTAACGCAAACCTCGAATTAATTAAATTCTCTTAAAAATTGGAATCCGTAACTAAATACCCCTACAGTGGTTTCCCGAACATAAGAAAATTCTAATCAAAAGAAAAGGAATCCTTGGAAAAATACATTTACATTAATAAAGAGCTATAACATTGATTGCCGAAATAAAGATTATAGTTTAAGAAATATTTGAAACACATACCAGCCATGAGGCAAGCAAAATGACTACTCTCAAAAACAATCCAATGAGTGAGAGGAAATTTAATTTGAGAAAATCAAAGATTTCTGAAACCCTAGCTGGTATATTTACACGACATGTTCCTATAAACGAACAGTTAAAAAAAAGGACTATTAGCTGTTGAGCAATTATGTCGAGAAAAAAAGACAGCGGAGCATATGCTATTAACTGTCTTGTAATAGCTAGGAATAGCTGGTACCTAGGAGAGTTATTCCTAAGCATCGATGTCCTGGATAATCCCTAGCTTGATTATCGATACGTTAATGCTGTGGTTTTTTGTAAATGTATATTTGTTTTGTTTCCATCTTACTATTATTGTACTAAAAAAAAATAAATGAAATAACAGCGGTTATTTTTTACTGACTTTCAACGATTTCTGATTCTCTCCTAACACTACCTGATTTATGACTTAAACACTAAAATATTTTTGGCCATTATAGCCCTTTAAGGGTAATTCTCCTGACGCAAACTACCCCCACACCACCTGAACCCTATCCGATATATTGTGTCTGTTTATCACGACCACTAATTAAGTGGGACTAACTTTGATTCGCTCTCGAGGATCCAAAACCTCAGTTAAACAACCAGGGGCTCGTTTATCATAATTAATGGCGATGGTAAGGGTGAATCCCGGGCTTTTTATTTAGACTTCTTTACCCAAAGGATGCAGCTTAACGTTTTTAGCGTATTATTTATTAACAGAACAAGATTACAAAAATCCAATGAATTTTTTTATTATAAAAGCTGCGAGTTTTTCGTATGCCAATTAATTAAAAGCAAGATAAAATGAGTAAACATATTTGGTAAACTTGAAAGATAAGAATCGGTCTATCCGTTAGATTTTAAAATGAGAAATTCAATGTTAAAAAAATTGTATGTTATAAATTATAAATAACTGAGAAGAAATGACACTTCATCAGGATTGATAGATAAATGATGTGGTCATAAAATTTATAGAAAATAATAAATTCGCATATTAGTATTTAATTAGTCAAATTAGGCTTGGATTAAGAATTAGTATTGGATCAAGACTGATATAAAAGTAATAAACAATATATTTTTCCTTTCAATCCAAACCCCACCATCAACATAAAAACAATTTAAAAGGCTATATTGTTTATAATCTTTGGAGATGAACAATCAAAAAGAAAATGTGATCGATTAAAGTTACTAAGTCAAATTTACATTGAAATCATGTTTCATTTAAAAGTAAGTCCTTCTGCGTATTCTTTTATTGATGTTTAATATTAAAATTGGCAATCTGGGCTTTCTTAAATATTTCATCATGCCAAAGAACAGAGCATAACAATGGTGGTGGATAGATAAGTTTGAGCAGAGTCTATGGTAATGTGCCCTCCACGAAATGTTGAATATCGTTTCGCCTGCCAACTCGGCCGAGGGCCTGTATCTCTTCTTAACCGCCTATGCATTTTAAAACAGGATTCGTAACTTAGTTTACTCCCATCAATTTTGACCTCCTTATTTCTTCCCCATTACGAATGCGCTCTGACCCCAGCTTATTTAAAATGGGCCTCGTCTCAACCCCTCCTGGAATTTCTTTAATAAATCCGTTCTAATTATTCGTAATGGACTTATGCTTTAAGAGCGAAAGTTATGAATCGTTGTATTTATTACAATTGTTAAGATTCTATTGTTTAGAAAACTACAAAACTTGTACTGTAAGACAATCTCCTTATTGTATTTATGGCAACAACTCTAACGTTTGCATGTGAAGAAATAGATATGATTTTCATGGTAAAAGCTTTTAATATAGCGTTTGTGGCAACAAATATGACAGACATAATCACTGTTGTGTTCAGAGCAAGAACAATCGTTTTTGTGTTTTTGGCAACATGTATTATTGTGTTTTGTTGTTCTATGGCATCAATAATGATGTTTTGTTTATCGAAATTACTAACATTGTTCCGTTTATGCCAATAAATATATGGAGTTATGTTTTTTTGACAAATAACGAATACTTTGGTATTACTATTTGTCAGTAAATGGTATAGCTTAGGGCTTTATTAACAGTTGAAAACAATTAGAACGAAAGTAAATTTTTCTAGGATTTTTGGTTGGAAGGGTTGTTGGGGATAGGACTTAGAAAATTTGATTGCAACTGCTTATGTCAGTGGGTCTTCAAGGGGCTTTAGAACGGTGTGACTGATTAATGCTTTGTTGAACAGTTCTAATTTATAGGCTAGTCTTCAGAGTGTGTTTGTGTCTATTCAAGTGTGTAGTCTTGTATGAGAGTTTCACGTACGTTCGAGCAATAATTTTAAAACGATTGTGCAGTCGTTAGGAAGTTCAAAATAAATGAAGAAACATTTTTTGTTTAGAGTGTGTTATTGTTAAATGGATAAGCTGTTCTGTAGTAATTGATCAAAAATATTATTTTTATTAAAATTTCAAGATTGTTTTGTATTTTGGGTAAATTTGGGTAACACTATTTGAGAAGTGTGTCCTACCCCAGCACACTTAGTTAAATTATTTTATAGTTTAATTTTACTTTGCCTCTAAGTTTATATTTTGCTCGGATTTTAAAAAAATTACAAGACAAACGAAGAAATATGACAACGTTTTCATCTTCATTAGTATATACAAATTATTATACCAAGTGGATGGATTAAAGTGATTATGTACAGTAAATTAATAACTGATTCAGATAATGAATAAAAACGTGTTTCAAAGAGTAGAGGTGTAAAAATGGAAAGGATGTAACCAATTCCGTAATACTAGGAAGAAAACCATCCATCACATTTGAACACTTTGTAGTTATTCGTTGATAAAATATGAAGTTGTATATAAGTTCAAATATAGATTTTCCTCCCAAAATTCCGAAATATTTTAAAGATGATAAAACTTCTTAAACTATTATATTTAATTGCTTTTAAAAAGTAAGATTAGACCACATAGTTGAGGAAAGAAAAATTAAGAAGCTGTTTTGCAATATTTAAAAAAGTTGTAAGTTGGAAAATATCATTATTAACAATTTTTTTCCAATTAATTATTCTTTAACCCCGCCTCGAGGAATATCGAGTACTCTGGGGGAGTGAATGCGACCAGACTTATGTTTGTGGCGATATATATATATATACAGAGGGTGAGTAACCAGAATGAGATGCTCAATTGGCTGCAGTTCGATACAAAATGCGCGAGAATGACAGAAAATAGGAGGAATACACGCGGAGGGCTGGCGATGACCTCAGCTGTTTGTCGGCCCATAAACTTACTACGTTACACACACACACACACACACACACACACACACTCACTCACACACACACACACACACACACACACACACGCACGCACGCGCACGCACGCGCACACACACACACACACACACACACACACATATATATATATATATGTACATTAAATATATATATAAATATATATATATATATATTTAATTTTTTTAAATCTTATAATGTCATCACCTTGTGTACAAAATTACTTTTTATATTTAATATCGCATTTTTTAATTTGGCGTAAAGAAAGTTTATATATTTTTGTCGGTGGCTTTTTCGGCATTTCAGAAATTTAAACAATGAGTTAAAATTTCTATATATAAAAATAATTCACTTTATGGTTTTATCTTCTTTCTTGTTTAATGGGTTTTCTTGGAATATTTTGTGTGTTGTTTTTCTTAAAATATTTTGTTAAATGTTTACTGTATTTTCTCAAAAGAGATTCAATTAATTTATCCTTATTAGGGACGTATGAACATCACCAAAACTCACAGCAGTAACTACGAACTATCATTCAAGAATAAAATAAATTACCGAACACTGAAGCATAAAAATCGAGCGAACGTTCACACGTCCGACACGAAAAGGCAATTTCGACATGCTCCGAACTCACTGTATGTTTCGAAACGACATAATGAATCACGAATCCAGGTGTCCATAGCACATTGTGGATTATTGCCAGACGCGAGAAATTTAAATCCATTTTTCTTTAATCTTTTTGTGATGGATCTTATTAAACATGAAAACACAATGAATCAGGAACCCATACGAGAACATTATCCACACCAAATCGTTATAGCGAGGCAAGTTTCCGAAATATGAATATACCGTAGCAGTTTGCTAATATTGTATTTTTCGTGAAATGTTAAAGCTTTAATAGCTCTTAATGTATCTGTTAAAACGGTAGGTGAGGGGTTATTATAATTGTCCTGAACCAGTTAACAAGTGTACACATAATTTTGCGGGTATTAGTTTTCCCAGTGGGTAAACTGCTTAGTCAATTCGTTTCCGGTCTGATCGTTAATTAAGCCATTAAAAATAAATATCAACTTTGAATAATTTCACGGGGTGACAATTTATATTGTGTTTTAAATTCGAAACAATTCTAAGCATTTTAATTCAATTTCGAAAATGACAGTTGAGGCCGTCAAAAGTTTTGCACACGTCGGAATTCAACGAAGATAAGCCAAAAACAAAACGTCAATTTAACATTGCGATTTCAAGTTTAATAAAACCCTTCGTCGAATGGATAAACGAATTCCGTGGAACAAATATGCCGTCAAATGTGCTTAACCGGATCATCAGATATTATTATCTGTCCTTTTTCGTCGACCATGATAGTCAAACATTTAAAAGTTTAATAACTGTTGGTTCATTATCTATATATTGCAACTCTTATAATAAATAATAAATGTAAAGATACAAAAATGCTAAAACAAATTGAATATTAAAGACAATTCTTTTCAATTAATTAATCTTTAATGTATTTTCAAAAAATCTGAGTCCAAATCTGAACTGTTCGTTGGAAAAAATTCACTCGACCTTTGGGCACTATTTGTTAAAATTAATTCAATCCTAGATATTTCTCGATAAGCTCTTCAATTGATTGGAATTTAACTTAAAAACTGCGGATTTATTCTTTAGAGAATGATTTGAATCCTTTCCTGTTATGAAATATCTCCAAAAATCTTTGAATATTCAATTTCCCGGTCAACAAATTCTCTCAGGCGTTCTTTACTTTTCTGAGGTCTCAAAAGATATTTCGTTGTTAATTTTAAATTTTATTGGAGAGAAATATGCAATTTATATAGAGAATCTCTTGAGATGTTACAATTTATATTTTTTGTATTAGCTGCATTGTAAAGCAAACGACTAACTGAACCTGACGTTTGTTCGGCACTTGCAAATAAGATTTCTGATGTTAAAAAACGATAATGGTTAAGAAGAGGCATTAATGCTCACGGAAAAGTTTAATATTGTATCGGGATCATTTAGAAGTAAATGAAACAATTTATTTATTCAGTTTAAAACTGATCTATGGAGTTTAGAGGCCTTAATAAATTTTTCTTCGAGTTGGCGTGAACTTGTTTCTCGACAATCGCTTTCAGAATCGGACAACTGAAATTTAGGAACAAATTGTTTTTATTCCCCTCTGAAACTGAACTACGCGCTGCCACAACCCTGGCACATGTTTTTGCAGTTGGTTCCTTGATGTTTTGTATCTTACTTTCATTTTCATTTTTATTATCCTCGTTTAGCCTATCTGTTTCACTCACTCCAGTCTTTTCTACAACTTCACCGCCCTACACCCCAGGTGAAATGAATTTAAAAGTTTTATTAACCAATTTTTTTAATATCGCGTAAGCCAAAATATCAACTAATTTGTTTCGGTTGGAATACGGGGTAATTCTGGACAAATACAAATTACTTCTAGAACTAATTTTTAAAAAATATTAACAACTTCTTCAGATCGTAACACACTTTCTTTAGCAATCTTAATTTTATCAAGTCCGTTTGGCCTTCTCTCAGTGTCTTGTTCAGGTCCTTTTGTAGGAGTCTCAATATCTATTATTCTTTAAAATGTATTTGACGTAAAATTAATGAATTAATCAAAGATGTCCCTTAAATTGTTAATTAAATTAAATTAAGAGTAATTATTTATTTGGATTAATGACAACAACTAATAATCAGTAACCACCACAAAAACCTAGGATAAACATTAATAACCTGTAGTACACACACTAATAACTACATTAACTAGTGATTGTTTTAAGGAAGGAATGGGCCCAACCTAGACTTTATCTAGGTCCCAGAGGATATCCCTCGATCGGTCTGACTATAATTTTTAAAATTTGCCAGATACCTTTTTTTTTTATAGATTTTACCTTTAACAATAAAATTAACTTTTATTTGTTATAATGGATGAATTTTGAAAAGTGAGAATTAAAAGAAATGAAATACACACAAAATTTTATATCTTTAGAAATTATTATAATTGTTTATATATTACGAAATAAAAGTGAAACTTTTAAACAAGTTGAGAAAACAAAATTAAATGAAATGTAAAAAAATAACAATTTAACTTACTGGTTATTCCTTTTTCAAACTTAAAATAAGTATGAAATTACAATTTACTAACAGTTGAAGGATGATAAAAAAATTTACTGATAGTATTTTGTTTTAAATTAAAATTTAAGGACAGGCGAAGATCTTTCTCTCACTCGCTTAAATCCCAAAGTGAGTAAACAAAACAATATTAAGAGGATTGTCTCACACAGTGTGACATATGTATTGACATGAAATATAAAGTTTATGTATTCCATACATTCGAACATCTTGTTTCCTTCGCTCATAAAGTTCGTTTGTTTATAGGGCTCATCTTTTGGTGGTCCCAAAATGTGTCTTATTAGCGGCGTCCTCTGTATGCACAAGAGGAACATTACTATATAGAAGAACAACCCTGTTTCCTCCAAGAGTCGGAACAAAGGACAACTACTGACTGCCCTGCTAAAGCACAATTCTCAAATCGGGTGGCATTCCTGTGCGTTCTCTGTTTGGATCCAAGGAATTGCACTCTTCAACAAGTGAAGAGTTTTAATACATACACTTAATTACATCATCACACTACAGTTTATGTTTTACATTATTCGTCTTACAGTGCATATAGAAGTAGTAAAATTGTCTTGTACATTTATGTAAGAAAAAGTGAAGATAATTCTGCTTTCAGATGCACTGGACCAATTTGGGCATAAATGAGGTGATCCAGCCTCCTTCAGTTAATCGATACTTTTTAAAGAAATTGTTGCAAAAGTTTTCCATCTGCATTAGTAGGAATCTGTATTACATGTTTCCCGTTATCCTAGAGAATTGGATTATAACTTTCTGGTTCATGAGAAACTAGACAAAAATATAGGCCTCAGTGTTTAACTGTAATCCATAAATTCTGAGATCATAATTGAGCATTAATTGTTCCAATTATTTATTTTTTCATTTAAGGTTTTTCATCTCAACCAAAAACGTTAGATAAAAAGAATAATTAATTAGATTAACTGTAATGTTGGTTAGAAATTAAGCCAGAAAGGAAGAAAAAACAAGCAAACATACGTTACACTTAAACATACTATGTTTGATCCCATTACGATCTTTCAATTCATTCCTAGCATATCTCGTTGAACAAAATCCGATTTTGTAAATCCGATTTCAACGAATGAAGGAAAAGCTTTACCAATTCACCACCGCCCCCGATAAACACGTTGGGGTGGGGCTCCCAGCTCACGAGCGGATCAGAACAACAAAAAGAACAGTCCCATCCATTTTGATACCAACTCTTCAGCAATCGGAGCTTAATTTTGAATTTTGTCTTAAATACGACTCAGAAACTTGTCAAGTGACTTCACCCGGGTTGCCGCACCAGGCTTTCTCATCTCTGTCCACTTTCCTAGTTCACCTCTCCCGGGTTCGTCTTTCCGGATTCTCGACTTCCAGTTTCAATGCTCCGCGATCCTAGTACCCAGCTTTGAGCATTACACTACCTCTTATTTATTTCTTTAGAGGTTATACCCAATTACAAGAAATCACAATGTTTACAGACGACCTCAGCTGGTTTAAAAAAATGCTTTAAATTATTTCAATTATACATGCACTTTTATTTGTTTATATATTTTGATTTTTATTTGAATCACCCGTTCACAAAGAAAATATAATAAAAGTACATCCTTGTTAACTGTTAGCAAAACGAAAAGAAAAACTCTTTCGTTTAATTCTTTTTTTCAATAAAATTTATTAAATGAAGGGTGCCAAACTTTGTAGGGGTCATTTGCCAGGTGAAAGAAAGTATACTAAATGTTGGGTTCACAGAACTTTTGGCAACTTACGTTGCATTATCAGGGCCTATTTTATTACTAATTCAAAATAAATGCACAGAAAAATGTCATTAACAATTAACACGGAAAAACTAATGAAAAAGCGTTTTGTTTCAGTCATACGGATTTTTAGCAAGGTATTGTTAAACATTTTGCTTTGCTATAAATAATTGTTATTATTGTCAAATATATTTATTATTATTATTAAGACCTCTGGGAATCCGTGGTACTGAAATGTTGAGATTAGGAGGCAATACCTTGGCGGCGGTTGAGAGTTTTAAATTGCTAGATATCCCACCGTGGGCATTACCCACTGCCGGTAAAATAATTTGGGAAAAGGCCTAAATTTCATTGTAAATTCCAATAAATTTAAGAAAACTGAAAAACGCTCTTCAAAAGAAACACTGGGGACCCAGTAAATAATTATTTATAATTTTATGCAGATGTCTGTTTTCACCGTCAAAAATGTAGTATGCTGGCCATGTGCTCCACAGCCTTAATCTCAAAACGCTTTTACAATAGTTTTTTTCGTGTTAAATGTGTCTTCTTTCTTGGGAAAGTATGTATATTATATCTTGTTAATTATATTTTACTCTGTATTTATTTTGAATTTTTAATAAAATAGGTCCTGATGATGGCATTTTAATTTGCCGAACGTACTGTGAACTCAGCATTCTTTTTACTTTTTTCACCTGTCACTTTCATCACCGAAGAAGATTGGAACACACGATTATCTGAAGGTCGATCAACAAACAGCATAGAAATTTTATTATTGAAATAATATTAACAGGCTAAACCTTTTGTTATTTCTTTCATATAATAACCCTGTAATACAATGATCCATTAAGATTAGCCCGGGCACTCTCACATCGATATTTCAAAAATCCGCCCAAGTTTACGCATGGAATTACATAACAGGTAAGATATAATTGGTAAGTGCGGTGGGGTGAGCCATGGTAAAAAGCTGATTCATTTCACTGATTGAGCAGTTTTGATCCGATTGTTGCGCATGCTTTTTCTAATCGATGAAACTATCCAGATTCCAGGTCTTTTAAACCTGGATTTAATTGTCGACAGATTTAGATAGTTTCTTTATGAGGTTCACTTTATTTTATTGCCAAACCACTCACGTGATAAATTTTACTTATCTCGAACTGGTGCAATGAACATTTACTCAGGACCGCGTAGAAGATAGCTTTACAGACGTAAATTTTCACTGAAATTATATGTCTTTTTGACCTTTCTAAGTGTAATTGCTGAAAATTAGATTAAAAATTTCGATAGATCAGTTTGTAAATAATAATTACAAAAGTTAGGGCGTGAAATGACCTTAGCCGTTAAAACGCCCTTCAAAAATTAATAATAATAATAAAATAATAATAATAATAGTTTCAACTATAATAAAACCGGCCTTAAAATATATAATAATAATAATAATAATAATAATAATAGTAATAATAATAATAAATAAAAGCTCGAAATGATAAGCTTTCAATACATGGAAGTTTTAATAGTTAATAATTGGAAAAGAGTAGAAGTAGCATTATAACGAACTAACAGGGGCACGCGATGGGTCTGAAATTAGAGAAAAATCGTCCGTGAATATGTGAAATATCTTTGTAAATACGTATCAATTTGAAAAGGAAATATAAAAATATACGTTATAACTTTCTTTTAATTACTTAATTAATTTGGTTTTCAAGCCATTGCAAGTCACAGCATAATAATAACCGAAGAAATAATACTTTGAAATTCCTAAAATTTTGTATTCAAATTTGTTGTTTTTTTGGCCCAGAAAGTGACAATCAACTTTTTATCGTTTCCTCTAAATAATTGTGTACTGTATTTACACACAAATTTATTCCCATTTGATTTTTTTCTAGTATTTGCAAAGCTACTTAATATATGTTATCAAAAGTGGTAATAATATACAAGAAATTTTACTGCGATTTACCTTCGTAATTAAATTAGCATTTAATATAAAGCAAGAAGGTATCGGTTTTTTTTAAATGGATTTCATCTTTTTTCCTTCATTTTAATAAAATCTGTACCTTGCAAAAAGTTCGAAAAGAAATTAGGCATTTTAATAATCGTATCAACTTTGAATTTGGATAAATTCCAGAGTTGTTATGAAGCTTTACGCGGAACGACGGATCGGAAAGTAAAAACAATCTCTCATTTTGGCAATGACAATTATGTGTTTGAAAGGGTGGATAAAACGAATTTATTTTCCAAACAAAATGTTTTTTGGCATCCGTGGTGGCATACTACAAATGGTAGCGCTTTTTCATTTTTTAGCTTGAATATACCTTGATTACTGGCATAACTGAGTGCTATCAGTATGCTTATATCAAATTATAAATAATAATATTATAACACACCAAACTCCACCCATGATCGCCAAATAATCATTAACTAACGGTCACTAATCACCACACATAAATACAAATATAAAATATAATAATACTGAAATAATTAAACAAAAACTTTGTAAATCTAAACGTCAAAAAAATTAAACAACATTCAAACGTAAATTATTACATCAAAATTAAACAAATTATTAAATCAAACAAAACCACACATTATTAATTATTGTGAACTGTGCTAAAATATATAATATTTAAATTTTGTAAGTAGTTATTATAATTTAATTAATAATATTACAAATTTTAATGATTTACCTAACAATGATGTAAAACCCTTCGTTCTCTCACTCACTCACTCACTCTCTCTCTCTCTCTCTTTCCATCCCCTCCTCGCTCTCTCTCACACTCTCACATTCTCACACACCTCGCTCTCTTTTTTGTAAATAAAATAAACAGAAATATTTTCATATTATTTTGGCTTTAACTTGTGAAATAATTAAACATCCTAAAATTTCATTTTTAAAATTATTAAAAAGTTGAATTGGAATTTTTTACAACGGTCAAAAAGCTCCGTAGTGGAATGCGATGAGAACCCCTTTCAAAAATCTGCTTCAACATTTCCGTTTAAACTCTCTGGCCGGCCAAAGGAAATAAATAGGCGAGATCTCTTAGCGTGTGCCTCTCTCCCTTTTGATGGAGTTGATTTCCAGTCGAACCGAGAAATCAATTTGCTACGCATGAGAAGATCTTAAAAGTTAAACTCGCCCGTTTCTGATTTACCTCTTCTTTTTTTTTTATTAATAGTAGAAGATTGCTTCTCGTCACTCATCAAAGGGACTTGGTTAGCGTGTATCCTCTGAGTGTGTTGCCACCATTATCAGTTGTATTAAAAGACCAGATCGCTAGCAAAGCGGAACCGGGTTATATAAAAGAGGGGGAAAATTAATGCTTTGAAGTACTAAACGCTATAATTTGTTAAATTGTAGAATACTTTTACCGCAACTTTTTAAAATAATAATCAGAACAATTTAATCCGGCTTTCCAAATTATACAAAATTCTAGTATTTGAAAGCTTTCACGATAAAAAGGTTTGATAAAAGTAAAATGAAGTATATCGGCGTCTCTGTTGTCATCGTCATTAGTTAGAGAGGTTGAAAATGAAGAGTCATTTCCCCTACAATGGAATAGAGGGGCGACTGTAAAATTCAAATTTTATTATTGAAGAAGATTGGAGATGAAAGAATTTCATCGCGTTTTGTTTAGTACGGGACCGGGTGAAAAAAGTAATTTTTATGCCGACGGAAGGCTTTTGGCGCATAAAAAACGACGGGGAGTAGGCTCATATAGAAAATAGGAATCTGCCTCACCTTATTTATTGTCTTTTTATGTGTCCGCCTCTCAGCTACCGGACCTTCGTGGTAAAATTGTCAGTAAATAAAGTGGGCTCCCTGCCGAGGATTTAGACTGATGAATGTTCCTCTGATAATCCACAGCCGTTTAATTCTCCTCCTCGGCTTCGAATCGACAATTAAGCCACGTCAACCCAATCACGCACATAAATCCTTTGATGTTAATCCGGATAAGATTTAAAACTTTGTGTCAACATGAATCTACTGGTTGATAAGAAATTCGAGGTTTAGAGCCAACGTTTTTGATTTCCGGGCCTTATGCAAATTTCTTAACCCTGAATCTTACCCGGTAATGAGTCAGATTTGCCAATACTTAGTTACTGTTGTAATGTTAATAACCAAAGTAATTGCTTACAGTAGCTTAGACAAATTTAAAAACAGAAAGAGAAACTAATAGCTATAAATAAACTAATGTATGTAAAATTACCATCAAGTTATTTAAAATAGAACATTTTTCTCGGAGTATTCAAGAATGAGGATGTTCTCTTCTTTGACGGTCTATTTAATTTAATACTATGTTTAAAGAAAAATTAATAAATATAAAATAAGTAACTACTGAAAACTATGAAAAGATTTTTTTATTCAGTAAAGGAACGGACTGTCATAAAATTACAAACTAAAAATAAGTGGGATGTAATAGTCTAGGAAAATGAACAAAACTAAAATATTTATAATTACTTACATGCATCATATCACATAAATACGTGCAAAATAATAGTTTTATGTCATTTAATTTAACTTCCAGTACATTGTATACAATATAAGCCGGAGGGGTGGGTAGACTGTAGCTAGCCGGTAGAAAATACATTTATTCCAACGCATTTAACAATTTCCGAGTAGAAATGAGATTGCTTGCCTTGAATTGTCTTAAAAATAAATTTTAAAAATTATTACATTTTTAAAATTATTATTTGTGTTTAGTGATTAATAATTATTTCTAGACCGTGAGATGCTCTCTGGTGTGATGTAGTTTAGTAAAACATTTTCTTTATCGTGCCAACCTTTTCATCTTTATTGAGATCATCTTCATGGCCGAGATATTTAAAAATTGTTTAAATTATACAAATATATGTTGGATGTAAAAAAAAATGAATTTATACAATGCTAGAAATTTTAGACTCAATCACTGTATTTCCACTCACTCAAAATGGTTGTTTTCTGTGTATATGTGCCATTATTGTGGGCCGTGTTAGGAGTACCAGTAAGATACTGATGTTTTTTGTTTATATACGCTGGATCTCTAAGGGTTGGGAAAGGAAGTTTGAATACAAATCCATATTTATATTATATAGGGACGATAAAGAAAATGTTTTTCTAAACCTATGCCACGCCAGACCGTATCACACGATCTACAAATGATCATCAAAAATCATTATTAATGTCCTTTTAAATTTTTAAAAATAATGTTTGTAGTTTCTTTAAATATTTCAAGGCTTTTCAGTAACACATTCTCCATACTAAAAATCACTATTTTCACCCTCCAGCTATTAAAAGTAAGAAGGGATTTGCAAGTATATTGAGGTGGTTCTGCGCTTAAGGTTGTAGCCTGAGTCTTTTATTATTCTTTTCAATGTTCTCATCGATGTTTGAACGATGTCTTGAATAAGGAATCCAGTATAGAAATACTGTCGAAAAGATTTTTTCATTAGCCAACGATATAATCCCCCAGCAAGTAATTTCATAATTTTAATTAAATTAATTGGAGTCTTACTATGATAACTGACTCTTTCAGGTAATACGTAAAAAAATTGTGATGTTTTGCACAAGGGAAAGCCTCGATTACAAATTGTGAACTTACACTTACATAAAGTTTTAACTGTTTGTACAGACGAAATCAATTTTGTATGACGCAAGATGATATGTAACGAAAGGAAAACAGAAAAAAATGGAATCTTTATTCAAAAATAATTTTTGTAGTTTACACATATTTATAATTAGTTATATAGCAGCCAGGATAAACAAAAACACTCTTCAAACACTTTTATATATCTTTTTACTTATTAAATTTGACTTACTTTGTTATTTTTTGTTGCAGAATTTTTTTTGTTAAAACCTTTTAACCACCAGACATACCACTGTATGCGATGTCCATTTTTCCTATTTTACTATAATCATTATTTTATAGTTGGTAAATATTAGTGGTCAAAATTATGTTTGTTTCCACAAACACATTTTTCTAGACTTTAACTTATACATCATAATAATAAATCATCATATTCAAAGAAATAAAATGAGTTTGAAAGGTATATAATAGGTCTAATTAATACGCTAAAACCTATGTTAAGAAAATTTATTTCTACCGTAAAACATGAAATTAAGTACAACACAGTTTCCAAATTACAGTACACTGTTCGCCGTCACAATTATGTTAAACTTATACTACTACTAACCTTCCAAAAAACTGGTTTGACAAAATTTAACTAAATCATTTTTACTGTCTTTTTTATTTATTTTTTAATATTCAGAATTCATCACAGGGCCAGTAGTAGAAAAAAAATCAAGCCGGTAAAATAAAGGCGTAAGAGCGATAGTACCAGAATTCCTATCGGTCGTGCGGGTTTAGTGGTTTTGCAACTGTGAAGGGGGCAAGAGGCGGGCCGTATATTCCAGAGATCCTCTATAAAACTTGTTCCAGAAACACTGTTAATTTGAGGAAAATATTTTATTCAACTATTATCAATAATATGGTATGAAAAGTATTTACAGAATAATTTCTTGAAATATTTTAAGCAATTTTGTTGCTCGATCACGGATAGTGTACAGTTACAAATTATTATTTTTGACTAGGTACTTCACTTTCCAAGTTTTATTAAAATTCTAGTTATTGAGAATGTGGCCATGGCAAATTAATTATACGTTTATGTATTAAGTATTTTTTTAAACGTTTTTGCATATAATCATCAGTACATTTTTCATAATTTCTCGATATGGTGACATCAATTTACTGTAAATAATAATGATATCTGAACGGATCAAATTATATTAATAAAAGTTATTGGGTATTAGAAATGTTATATACTATTTTATTAATCTGGAAGATTGGAAATAATCCAATTCTGTTTATTACATCCTGAGATAAATATTTAATATAGCGAATATTGTTTTTGCTATTTTAATACCATCATAAGCCTGTTCATAATCGTACAATAGGTACGTAAATGTTGCATGCTACGGACGAGTGGTTAAACTACCTTAAAATAAAATATAAAGGGTTGTGGCAAGTGTTGAAACCAGAAACCAACCCTAAGGTTGCAAATACGAGTTGGATGTTTTAACCCCTCTCTCACAGTGGCCTTTTGTCCCAAGGTTGTCATAGTTTAACCCTGTTCTGAGATCTTCACGGGTATTGAATTGACAGGAAGTATTAGTTAAACCAATTAGTTGACGTGTAAAATATCAGAACGTATTATTTTCTATATGATGATATTTTTAATTTATACATTAATTTTGGGTTGTTTTCTTCCTATTGGCATTCGGATTACTATTAAGCTATTAAAAGAGTAGTTTACCGTAAGGATAGAAATATTTTCGGAACGTCGGTTTCTATTTTTCTCACTGATGCTTGGCGTTTAATACCAAGGAGTGGATCAAAAATGGAAAATTGATGTGAACCTCCAAACATCTCCACTTTACGATACGAAGTAATAACCAGTAGCCGAGTGCTAACGCGTCAGACTCTCGGTTAGTAGATCCCGCAGTCATGGGTTCGATCCTCATCGTCGCCTCTGGACTTTTTCTAACGTTTAGGGGGACCGTTAGCCGCAGAAAGAAGGAGACACGACACTCATCAATGAAAGGAGCGGAATCAGCTCTCAGCGACCCTGAATTTGGTCCCAATCCCTTCAAATAATGAGTTTCTTCGATGAAAGAATACCAGCACACCGGGGGCTCAAATTCACACTTGGGTTACGATGCCCCAAAAATGGAGCCAGGGATTAAGTAATAAGGGATAAGCTGTTCAGCTGCAGTGCTTAGGAGGGAATTCATCCAGTTCCTGCTATACATTGTTATAAAAAACAAAAACAGTCTGGCTTAACTTATGATTTATATACGGTGAGCAGAAACGTGACGTTCAACGAAAAATCTGGGGCATTGGGAAAGAGAATTATTTCTAGAAAGACTGTTTCTTCCTCGATCGGAATCAAACAACTCTTGTACCTAGAACTAGTCATATTCTCCCTGACCACGGTTCGATATTTATTGAGATCATCTTAAGGGCCTGGAATTTATAAACAATGTCTAAAACATAGAAATATATGTAGGATGCGAAGAAATTGATACTATGCTAGAAATTTTATACTAGCTCGAAGTATTAGTTTTCTGTGTAGATGTGTCATTATTGTGTGTCGTGTTGAGACTGCCTGTAAGGTAAATGGATGCTGGTTCGGCCTAATTATTCTTTCCAGATTACATATATAGGAATAAATTGGTGCAAAGAAAGGCAAATTGTTGAAGAATTGGACTATATAGAAATATTTGATGTGAGGAATGTAATGACTGTTTTATATGTTACATTATATATTTTGTGTGATGTGATGATGATAATGTATGTCATGGATATTGAATTTGATTAATAATATTAGCTAAAATTTCTACCATTGTATAAATTCAATTTTTTCCACAGCCTACATGTATTTATATGATTTAAGAATGTATATAAATCCGAGGCCCGGAAGATCATC
Source organism: Cimex hemipterus (assembly GCA_039619505.1). NCBI lineage: Eukaryota > Metazoa > Arthropoda > Insecta > Hemiptera > Cimicidae > Cimex > Cimex hemipterus. Next base: position 293,433 of record CM077102.1, read on the forward strand.
TCAATAAAGATCGACACGTTGACACGTAAGGAAAATGTTTTTCTAAACACCATATCCCACAAATTGCATCTCATGATCTCTAAATAATTTATATTTATGTCACAACTATCTACCGACCAACCAAGGGATAGTAGCTTTTTTGTATCTAATTAGATTTCTGAAACAAATTTTACGCCTTTTTTAAATATTCTGTGAGTTCTATATTTGTTAAGTTTCTAACCCTGGGGTAAAATTTAAATGGATTTTTTCCTGATATATTTTGTTTTCGTCAATGTTAAATTTAAGTTTTGTTCTCGTCTCATAATCGAATTTATCCCGTTCTACTTGGGACAATACCGAGGCAAGCAAAATGTGTACAAGATATTGATAAAAACGTTTTATACCTATTTGACTGTATAATGCATGTAATTAATTATTTAATTCAGTAAGTCTTGCAATCGATGTCGAGAGACGTGGCTGTAGAATTCCTTCTATCGGATGATGAGCTATAATAAGCTCGAAATCCGACTTGTTGAAAACAACTTAATGTGAGTAAGAACTAACTGTTTCAAAAGAAAGGTACTATTATTCAACGAGGGATGACTATAGAGAAATTCGATTGTTGTGGAGAATGTTGATGTCGTTTATATGTTAAAGATAACATTTGAATATTTACTTTTGCGTAGTGGGAAAGGCAAGGAAATTCTCCAAAGCTTTTCAACTGCGGCTTTCTCTTTGTGCAAGTTTCATTGTGCTTTAAATAAGTAGATTGGGACAATCGGTTGAATTGTGAACAATAGCTGTTAAATGTGAGGGGTAATTAATGTTTTCGGCTCCAATTAGTTCGAATGATAGACGGATTTTGGCATGAGGGAATTGCCCTCGTGCCCCTTGAAAACGGGCCGTCTGTTTTATTCCTTATAGTATAATGGGAACGTTGTGAACGGTTCCAGCTCTCGGCGTCAAATGGAGCGCACAGAAGTTTGTATTATATAGTCGGGCATTTGTCTTTCCTATCGTCAAAGTACCGAAGGAAGAGGCAATAATGTTTGCTCAATATAGCTGACGTCGGAACTATAACTCGCGGAACAATAATGACTCTAATATTAACCCGTCAGTGGCACCGAGCAAGCAAGATTTCGTGACAAGTATCCTATTTGACGTGTGATTTAACCATGTAAAACGCGGTACAACAGCATGATGTTTGCCAAATATGTTTCTGTCGCCGACTCATTGATAATCATGAGCACCTGGCAACCTCTTCATTTGTTTTAACCAAATACTGCCCGAGGGGTTTAAATTTTGCTTATAACTATTCATTTATCACGAAAGATTTGAACTATAGAAAGATAAATTGATTAAATATGAAACTATATATCAATTTATTTCAAAACGTTGTCTTTCATACATTCAAGTTAAATCAAACATATTTACCAAAATAAAAAGAAAATTTCAAATCGATATGATTTCAGTTTAACTGAAGTATAATTTCTCAACATTGAAATAAAAATTAAGCCTTTGATTTCGCGTCAAAAAACTATGCGAGAGGAAAATAAACGAAAGGACAAATAAATGTTAAAAAACGTTAATATTAATGATTCAACTTTATATTTCTAATTAAAACATTTGTACATTAATTAGGACGATTCGAATTGCTTTTGTTTGTACAACATATTTTCCAGTTCCACGGGAAAACGGATGTAATTTGTACTTGACTTCCTCAGATGGACCGAGCATTTAGAACTCTTCCGAAGGTTCGTTCAAACAAGGAGCAAAAAACTACCCCCCCCCCCCAAAAAAAAAAAAAAACCTTAAACGGTTTTGTTGTTATAAAAATTCTTGTTTGTTTATTTTGAGTTAGTAATTAATAAAAATGAAATCGATCAAATCTATTACGAATTACTACAAACGACCATTATTTAACATTAACTTCTATTATGTGAGTAACATTTTCAAAATAATATGTAGATTGTCAATTTCGGTTTGTCCTTAGTACTTAATGATAGTGAGGTAAATGAATAAATAATACTTTCCAAAAGGATATTCCTACTCAAAATAAGTTGTCTTGCAACGATCCGGATTTCGAGCCTTTTAGCTCATCATCAGGTAGAAAAACTTCTACAACCACGACTCTCGAAGTGAAACCGCTAATACCTCCGCCAACACGACGTTCCAAAAACAGCTGATTTTTAATGACGTTTAATTTGGAAACGCGGAAATTATAACACAAATAAATATAAAAATATAAATAATAACACTTAAAATAATTAGTTTAAATATTTGGATGTGTGATACTATTTTTATACATATTTACAATGGGAGGTAGATCACATTCTGTTATAGTATTAATGCATTTATCACCATGTTTTACTTTTGCCTCTATTTCTCGCTTACCAAATTACTTCTCGTCTTCGTTTTCGCCTTAATTTTTCTTAATTCAGTACGTTCCCCCTCGCCATACTTAGTGAATAACATCCCCTCTCACTATTACAAGCCCATTTTCTTATCTATCCATGCATCTCTCTCTCTCTCTCTCTCTCTCTCTCTCTCTCTCTCTCTCTCTCTCCCTCTCTCCCTCTCTCCCTCTCGCTATATATATATATATACACACACACACCCCTACCACTATTCACCAATTAAATCTTGAATAAATTTTTAAGCTTTTAAGCTTGTTTTTTTATTGTTAAATGTCAAAACACGTCATCTCGTGTGTCAATGCTGTCAATTGTACATGCCAGTGCATAAGTTTTACACCAATCAAATAAACCTGTAACTTAAAGGGGATTGTGCATGTTAAGGCCAGGTAACATTTTCTTTTGGATTCCACAGAGTGCGGGGTAATGTCCTTTTCGTATGTTTTTTACATTTTTCCTAATCCTGATTGGCCCTTCCTTCATATTCCTTCCCTACGTTGTCTTCAGAATTCATGGTGAGCCTAAGCCACGAACGTTTCTGCTCAAGTATCCCCACGCTAAAATCGGTCTCCCTCCTTTTACCAGGATCAACTGTGTGCCTTACTATGGGGAGGAGGTGGACTCGGTCCTCAACCCGTAGCTTACTGACGTCCCTGGTAAGTAAAATCCTTCTTTGCAACCCATCGTTAATTTATTTTAAACATTTTATCCCATAGCTTATTCTTTCCTTTTATTTTATTTCATTTTATTTTTATTTGAAGAAAATGAGTCTGCTGAACAGTGCAAAATGTGGTTGTGTGGAGGCGTGCACGGAACGGAATAAAAGTAAATTTAATTGTTTTGTCTCCAGCTTATGTTGTTTTGGTAGAGAAGATAATAATCGTTGAAACATTCCGTGTGGGTTTATTTCTTTCTATAGTTGCCGAGGGAAAACAAGGACAAATATTTTGTTAAGAAACAATCTAAACTATGTTGACTTATCACGTTTTGACAACAGAGGGTCTTAAATGAAATTTCCCGGATGACAGATGCCACGCATTCTCATAGTCCCAGGCGGAAAAAAGCCCGCCTCATACAACAACTAAGTTGTTCGGTTACGTTCGCATCTGGCCCTCTGTTTTTAAGGTAATACGGCCGACTAAAAGTAACAATAGTGAAAAAAAGAGAAGTAGAATTAAAGGGATGAGATGAAAGGAGTAGGGGCAAAGTTTGTTTCTTGTTTGAGAGGGAAGACGTGTGCTGACTCGGCAAAACCACTTTCCCAATAACAAACGGATCATACTTGCTTAACTTACATGACTTTACAGGGTATTATAGAGATACAACCTCAACTTGAAGCACGATCACCTCCTACTTCAACTCACTTACTTATTAACTCGATGGAATGTACTCTAACGTTTCTGACTTTGAGAAAGAAATCATATACAATACAAAAAAGCGTTATTATCCTATATAAAAACAATATTATAGAGCATGGAATGCAAAGTAGCCAAGTCGGGAACGGTTTTCTGCTTTACATTATCCATGAGATGAAATTCTCGATTGATTTTGTTTCCAGGACTGTTTTACTTAGCCCTTTTCGATCCATTATGTTTACACGTCTCATATAAAAGCAAAGTAAACGGCATTAAACATTTCGTGCGAATATCCTAATAAAAGGGTTTTTAAGAATAATTAAATTATTCAACTGTGACATTTCATTAATACGCAGGATAAATTCCTTATTTAAATGTAATCCAGAGTTTCTAATTTTAGTCTCAGAAGGCAGCAAATTTGAGGAAAACTACCTGATTTAATAACGCTTCCAACGCACTCGTCATTTTCTTATTTAGTGGTTGTGAGACCAAGATGTTGATGACAAAAAGTGAAAAAATGGTGGTTCAAGGATTGCTAATGTTTGAGAGTTCAACTTTTTAGATTGGAAAAAATATATACATAGAAACTCACCAATAATTTTTAAAATTCATTTATTTTTATTCATTTTAGTTTTTGTTCAAATTGAAAACCGTTCTCCGAAATACACAAACGTGCCTGTTTTCTCATACTTCCAACTGTCACACCAAAACTGAGAACACGTCTAAGTTTTTCAGCAGCGGTGAAGATCCTTGCTCTCAAATCGTCGACGATTCTCACTTCAGTGCGATAGACTAGTTCCTTGAGATATCCCCAGACGAAGTAATCCATGGGGTTAAGATCAGGAGATCTTGGTGGCCATGGAACTGTCCCACCACGGCCGATCGATGTTTCGAATGTTCGATTCAAATACGCCTGAACTAATCTAGAGGAATGTGGAGGCGCACCATCGTGCTGAAAAATTATGTTTCGTCTCAATTGTAAAGGAAGGTCCTCCAGCAAGGCGGGCAGCATGTTTTGGATAAAATTTAAATAAATTGGGCCAGTTAATCTTGCCGGAAAATCTAAGTAGGGACCGATGAGGACATTTCCAATAACTCCCGCCCAAACATTGATTGAAAAACGTCTTTGGGAATGTTGCTGACGACTTGCATGTGGGTTTTGATGGGAGTATTGGTGCAGATTATGGGTGTTAAATACTCCGTCTCGGGTGAAATTTGATTCATCTGACCACAAAATTCGATGAAAGAAGTGATGTTCCTCAGTGTCAGATTGTACAAGCCAGCAACAAAATTCCTTCCTACGATAATTGTCACCAGTATGCAATACTTGAATCTTTTGAACGTGGTAGGGATATAGTTTTTCCTTTTTCAAAATTTCACACACCTTGAACTGGGAGATCCTTCTTAAGCATTACATACTAAATGGGCATTAAATTAAATTAAAAAATTTCAATGGAATTATGATTTTGAGAGAAAAACAAAGTGAAAAAACTTTTTGTGGTTTTTACAGTTTTTCTCTTTTTGTCATCGACATCTTGGTCGAGTGCGTTAGAAGCGTTATTAAATCAGGTAGTTTTCCTCAAATTTGCTGCCTTCTGAGACTAAAATTACAAACTCTGGATTACTTACTTTATGCACTTTCCGATTTACACAATTTTCCACTTATTTTGTAGTTCTGGCTGAAATAAAACACCAAAAATTAGCCCAAACGTTTTGCCACCGTCATCTTCTTATTGAAAAATTAACGGGGATTTCAACGGTGCTATTAGATTTTCAGAGAAATGTTTAGATTAAAAGATATCACGATTTTCCGACCCCAGGACGTGATATTTTTCAAAATCTATAAAAAGCGAAATTACTCTGAAATGGTTGAGAATCGGACCATGGTCAATATGAACTTTTTTGTTCATTTTAGGGTCAAGAATCTACTGGTGAAGTTTGTAGCACGAGTAGCAAGTCACCCTGTATATTAAAACGTCATATTGATCGATCAAATCCAAGAACACACAGGAAACAGATTTAAACAAGTCTCTTAACCTTACTACCGGCCTACTGTAATAAAATTGGATACAAACTTTACACTATTGTAATGCCAGATATATATATATATATATATATATATATATATATATAGCATAGTTATGTACGAGCCGACTGGACCGCCGATGCCGTCGAACAAGTTAGATTAATAGTAATGGATACGTGGAGTGTGGTAAGCTAGTGAGTCTGGTCTGACCAATTTTTAAATTATACATACTATTTGAAAGGTTACCTGTGTGAATGTATTTATTGGTGGGAATGGAAGATCGGCGAGGTGATGGAAATTTGCTACCCCCCCACCAATTAAGCTGTAGAGGTAATTGTGGTGCATCTGTATTGACACCTTCCAAGCGTAGATTAGGTTAATATTTTTAGTGCAAATTTTGTATACGTGGTTTGTAAATATAGTTAAAACCCACAACGTGTGAAAGGGTCAAAACCTGTGAAGATAAGAACGAGCCCATAAAGTCTCAGGTCAGAGGCGAAATTTTAAGACGTACGAATAGACTACGGCCTAAAAGTCGTACAAATCATGCGAGACCGTATTAATATAACGAGTAGTAAGTACGAACTGTAATGGATATATCAAGAACAGACAAATAATAAAATGTAACAGTATAAGATAATCAATGAAACTTTAATAAAATTAAATAAATAAGTAAATAAATGAATAAATAAAAAACAAAATAGCAAAATACATTAATAAATTAGAAGATTAATGATCAAAGAAATATGCAACGTATGTTTGTCCATATATTAGCCTGATTATTAGGGCAATATATGATTTATTCACCTATGTGTTGACACGGTGCTCATCACTGTATCTGCAGTTGCGAACCCTCGTTAAAAAAAGAAAAGAAAACACAGGAATAAATGCAATTCAGGAATGGGCAAAAGGTACGTAGCCTGCTGGAGCAAGATCAAGACTTTGGATAGATTATAAATTCTCTGTTTTGCATGTACAAAAATTTGATATTTGGAAGACTTCATTTCTAACAGGACATGTTAACAGAGTTTTTTTAAATATTTGGATTTGCCTGAATTTCAATCTATTAAATTTTCTTTTATATTAATAATATCTTAATTTAGAAATAATAAAATATAACGAACCTTTATTAAATTTAGTGTGTTAAAAGGTGAAGTAAATATAAACATATTTTCTTTAAATATGCATAATAATTAATACCTTTTAATAAGAGAATAACGAATTAATTGAACGTACAAAACGGATTAAATTCAGATTTAATAATCTTCTGATAATGGGCCAGCCATAATCCTTTCCAAGGTAAATTAACAATATGGCATTCGATTAATTTTAAGAAAGAGGAAAAAAAGAAAGAATGTAATTCTCTTTGATACATTTCTTTTAATTCATTATTTATGTTCGCAGATGTTTAAACATGAGTTGACGATTTTTGTAATGGAAGAGTTGAGGATAATCATAGAATATTTGTACATTTTCCAAAACCGTTGGTATAAATTGCATCATCCTTGTACCTCCGATGATATATTTTGATTTAACTCTTTGGCCCTATTGTAACGACAGGCGGCATGTGTTACCCCATCGCCATCCCCCCCCGCCATCCCTTTTCAGTTCGAACTCTTCGTTTCAAAATTAACCGAAAAGTAGTAATTATAACTTGGTTTTCCACCACGATGGATACAGAGCTGCACGGACGGATAATGCCCCTCCCCCATGTTATTTCACGGCCAGGATGTGACTTTGAAAGTGATGTTTTGACTTTATTTGTTTCTTGTATTAAATGGGATTCAATACGGTTGGAGTCGTGAAACGCGGTGTAGCAAGATTGATGGCGGCCATCCCATTTCCCTTATTTCCTCAAAACCTTTCTTATACGTTTGGTCTAACTTTATTGAGTGTTGAACGGACATTTATTCCTATTCGATCACTTCTTTATTCGCCTTTTTCAAATTTATCACAAATAAAATATGATGAGCTATGCCAGGGTTCGAACCCAGAACCTTTAGCCTAGTAACTACGAAATGGACGCACTAACCTTTCAAAGCAGTCCTCCAAATTTAAATATCAACTTGAAGTAATTTTTACTACTGAATTATTATTTGAACGCAATACAGGACATTTTCTGGGTTTGTTGAAAAAAATTTGTAATTCAATCAAATAGATACTATCAATTTTGTAATATACGTACAATTAAATTATGCAACGTTTTATAGAGCTTATGTGCGCTTTTCATGAATAAACAAAAACTAATAAGTTATTTTCATTACGTTTTTTATGTATGAACATTGTTTCACTCCACAAATCTGTTTTTTCCTACCCTTAATATAGTTTTTAAGACAATTATTAAAATCAAATTTTATATTACAGGAATAAGAAAATAATATTAAAATTATTAATAAAAAGACTGTTGTAAAAGCTCTCATATTTTCGTTTTCTTGCCAACCTCCTTCTATATCAATAATAATACAACACTAACTCACTAACTAAATTATATTTGCACATTAATTAAATAACATTTAATGATTTTTTCTGTTTTCAAAAACATTAACTTAATATCATTATATATTCAAGTGTTTTGTTTGTAAAAGGTTGTGTCACTCATATTAATCATTACTTAATTTTTTCAATAAGCACTCTCTCATTTTCTTCTGCGTAATTTTAACAAAAAGCGAGCGTTGTATTTGTTTTTCTTTCTGGTCTTAATATTTTTTAGAGAGCGTTTATCAAGAAAATATTTTTAAATGTTAAATCAGCTCATTTTACTGGCTTTCTCTTTTTATTTGCTTATACACATTATAGACTTAAAAAGTAATATTTTTTCGATGGAAGAATCAGGGAAGGGAGAGGAAAAATCAACGTGTCGTAAATTTAATTGTTTAATAAGAATAATTTTCTTTTTAAATATACAGAGTACATTTTGGAAATAGACATCCTCCTGTATACTTTAATTAAGCCGCCTTCAAATATAAATATTTATTTACTTCTACTCAGAGGAAGGAATTAAATAAAACATGAGCGGTACCAGTTGAGGGAATTGATACTAAATCTTATTCCCACGAGGGTTTACTTCACGCTCTCCTTTTCCTTTGTTAAATATCCAAACGTAAATTGGGTCGACACAGCAGAAACCAAAACACCAAGGTTTTGAGACGAAATTAGTAAAACAAATAACCATTTTAGAAAAACACTCCTTCATTTATTTTATGTTTATTTATTCGGAAAGCACAAAACATTTTATAGTACACCTTGTACAAATAGGTTTTAAAAAATTGGTATTTCAAAATTTTGTTTAGTTACCAATATATGTTAAAGATTTGTTCTCTTTCCCTTTGTCCAGAAACAATGCTCATCCGAACATTATTTGAATTTTCCTAACCAAGTTGCAAAGATCGCACGAGAAATACCCAAAAAACATAAAGTTTTTTCGTGATTGTCATAGGACCTTTGAACATTATTTGTTCAAGAGACAAAAGAGAAGGAAATGTTTAAATCGTTTCAGCCCTTGTTGCGAAGCTATTGGGCGTTGCAGCGGCAGATAATTGTTAATTTCCTGGCCGCAAGGCAAATCGATAAAGGGTAGACGGTGCTTGTGTCTGTTAGATAATTTATTTCGTTAAAATTAAGATGTGGTGGGACTGAGAAACCCACCATTTAGTTATATGTGTTCTAGTAAAATTTAATCTTAACACGCTTATATGTTATTTTTACATCTCTTTTTAAGTCTCTTGACTTGAAAACATTGATTGAAATTATTGATAAATTGTTTTTCCGACATTTATTGTCTCAATGAAAATAATTTAAAAAACTTGTAAATTTCTTTATTTGTATAGAGTCATTTCCCATACTTGGTGTAAAATAGTTTTAAAATGAATTTACTAGTGGAGGCTGCAAGCGTAGGATCACCGGTTTTAATGAAATATTTGAAATGTCTTGCTAAGAAAAACATTAAATGACTTGAATAAATTTTAAATATGAACTTATGCCTGTGTTATTCAGTGTTTTAGATGACCTGGCTGATTTTCTTTTGAACCAATGTTGCTATTCAAAAATAAAGTGTTTAACATTTTTAAGGCTAGTTTCAAATTTTTATCTCTTTTTGAAGAAAAATGATCAAAGTACATCAGGATCATTTCATTTTCAAAATTTCAAATTCGTCCTTACACATCCCGAAAATCATTTTAAGGATCTTTTGCACTGAAAACAATGGTCCAATTTGATTTTAGATTTGTCAAATGACAAAGTTATAGCAAAAGGTTGAGAAAAAACTGGTTTTGTTTGTTTCATTGTGACTTCCAATAATTAATTTGCTTCTTCAAACGAAATCTGTCTTCTCTATTTTAACTATTTAAAGCATGCTAAAATACAATTTATGATTTTGATTCTAATTGGCAAAACCTTTCTACGAACCTTCGCATTTAGATGAACGTTCTTTCCTGCTCAAAGACCCCGTTAGATGCCTTTTTAATACATAGATCTATCACCAAGAAAGATGCATGTAGAGAAACACAAATACAGAGAAGAAGGAACAAAACTAATCAATGTTATTAAAGCGAAAGAAAGACATAATGAAACTCTTGGATCTACTTCCCAACGTTCTGATCCTTATTGACCATGTTCAGGGCCTGGGAATTCTAAACATTTTTTGACATATTACATGTATTTGTGTAATTTAAACCACACACACACACATATATGTACGTCAAACTACACGGCATCTCATTATCTTCAAATAATTATTTATAATCATCAAATAAAGAAAATGAAAAGGGACTTCGCTCTACTTCGCGACTACTCGAACTCTTGGAAATTATAACTTCAAGGATAATGACACGGCAAACACAGGAAGGATTCAAGTCCTTAGATGCATCGGTCGTAAGATTAAAATTGATTTCACTAGTTTCGTGGTCGGCTTGACCATGTAATATCTTACAATTAATTAACGTCACGATAGCTCAAATGGTAGAGCAGCGTATCAAGTCGAAGATCGTGGGTTCGAATCCATTGACTTAAAACCTTAAGTAATTGTAAGACATTAAATCCGAATAGTGTGCATCCGAGATCGCCAACTCTGTATTCTTAAGACAGAATGCCTGATTTACCAAACCAAGTCTGAAAAAAAAGACAGATTTCAAAAATGATTAGTAGCCGGGAATTGGAGGATTTACATCCATCGAGGTAAGAGAAAATCAGCCAATTGAAATTTAAACATAATAGCCTTTGTTTAAATTAACGTAAAAATTTATAATTGAGCCGCACTATTTGAAGTGAAAAATTTGATTATAGCATTTTCTAAATGATTTGATTTTATTAATATGCACAAGTCATTTATTGAACGCTTTGAACAATTTAACACCTTTCATCCGTTCCTTATAAATTTCCACAATGGCCTAGATAATAAGAACGATATTTGAACATTTTCACATATTAAATTTAATGAAACGTTAACCAGGTAAAATGAACGCTTTTGAATTTCTGGAAGATGTTTGACCTGGCTTTTATTGCTTCTTGTTGAGAGTTCTAATATAATTTGGATTGTGCTTCAAGATCAGCTTTGTCTTTTACGTCTAACAAAATTGATATACTTCAGTCTTTTAAGCCTAAAAATTAACTAACATCTAAATTCCATTGACAGAAAAAATCATTTCTAAGGGAAAAACACATAATTATATAGAAACAGAAAAAGAAATGTTATTTTGCGTAAGGCTGATTAATAAAATTATATCAATTTTCTTGTGCCTCTTGTTGCATATAATCATGAAATACATGTTTTTGTACTAGAAAAAATATATTTTATATGTTATTGATTGCCTAATGATGCCTTCATAATTTATCATACCGATTTATGATAGATTTATTTACCTCCTGTTAAGAAAAGGTTAACGCCACGTATTTTCGTTAATGTTGACTAATACATTTATTTATAATAGCTTTGTTGTTGTTGTTGTACATTGCAGTAATTAAATACATATTTGAATAAATGACACTGAGTCGTTATGAAAATATGTTTCTCATCTAGTAGTAGGTAGTAATCCTACGGCTCAGGGGATGTCTAAATAATAGATCGTATCAAACGGATTAAAATCAGAGTTACTAAACTTCTGTTAATCGGCTCTTCTCTCGGCCTTAATCCGGTCCGACGTGAATTATCAATATAGCATTTGTTCGTTTACGAAAGGGAGTTTAGGCATGCACTTTGATGAGTTAATTTGATATGTTTTATTAGTTCCAACAATGATAATTTTGAGGTCACAACTGGTCTTTCCGAAAGGAAATATGATTGTTAGGAAAAGTAGGCTTTTGCTAAAAGTAGGGGAGAGAGAGGTAATTAAAAATAAGAAAAAATATTAAAGATTAGATTTCTGATCATTTCACCATCTATTGATCCTGTTATCCGTAGTCAGTCTGTTTTTGTTCCCGTTTTTGCCAACTTTTATTCCAATTTTGAAAAAATTATAACACGTCTAGCCAAAAAAATACAAAGGTTTTTGGACACATCTACATAGGCTCACAAGTTAAGATAAAACGCAACGATAAATCGCCTCCAATGGTGAAGGTAAATCATAAGAAAAGGAGTGGGAAACTTGACAATTGGGAAGGGAAAAAGATAAGTAATTTTTATCTATCCTATAGATAGATAGATAGAGAGAGAGAGGGAGAGAGAGAGAGAGAGAGAGAGAGAGAGAGAGAGAGGGGAGATTAATTATCGCTTTATTCGTCCTATTTGACCATCACTCACATTTGGTCTCTAGGACCACTCTTACACTTTAAATGAAATTACAGAAACATGATTTTATAAACTCTATTCAATCTATTAGGCATAAAAAAGTTGAACAAATTAATTATCTCATACCTAATTATTACTGATTAATACAAAATAAAAAGTAATTCAAAACTGCGGGAGAGAGAGAGAGAGTGAGTGAGTGAGTGAGTGATAACGGAACAGCTTGTGCAATAAAAAAAGTCGTTAGTTGGTGCACGAAAGTCAATCTCAGCTACTTATATTATGCAAGGGAATGGGAGAGTCCTTGGAATTTAACATCACAGGAAGATACGATATTAAGATATTACAAAACATAAGTTTAGTAATACCCCGTTCAATAACGTGGCATCAATTCCAAAACAAAACTGATGCACCTACCTCGCAATTATCGAAAGAATTAGGGGTAGCTCTCAGGGTTTTAGGTGGAGAATGGAGTCACAATGCGTTAAGTGACATGATAGAATGAACGAATGAGAATGCTGATCAATGTGCAAAACAGGTCACCGTAGGTTTAAAGAATGTAGGTAAGTTGCACGATGGTTTGAAGCTTCGGCAATAAAGTGTTAACCTTGAAAGGTGGAAGCGAACAAATATTCTTCGGAAGCGTGATAAAATTGAAGAAATGTACAACTCACAAAAATGGAAACACTTTATATTTGAATGTGGTCCTCACGAACGACAAAGCTCTGTCTTTATTAAGACCTGACTTGGAAAAGGATGACTATGGGAACAAACATGTAGGGACTTATGACCTCATTAGGGTTAAATTTCGTATTTTATTGGCTCGGTTTATTTCAACCCTAATATACACAAAGAAATAACTTATAATCAATACTAGCACAGGGTAAAAATTTAATTAAAAATTACAACCTTATTCATGGGATAACTATGGACCGGAAAATATCCCTCACCAAAAGTGGAAATTTTAATATAAATTATTCTGTATTAAAAAGCTGATGAAAAATACATTGTTTTATAGTAATCAGAAATAAAAATAATATATTTATTTTACCTTCCGAGGTGGCAAGCTGAATCAAAGCTGCTAACACGCAGTAATACCAGTTCATTTTTCTTCGCCACTGTCACAAAATATCTGAAATCAAAATACAATATAACTTACTAACTATAAATTGCGCCTCAACGTCAGTCTGTAAAACAATTTTATATAATTTCTAAATTAGACTGATAATGTTATTTTTATATATTAGGTTGAGAGAGTCCTTTTGTACGTCCAATCTAACGTAACGATACAAAGTCCCTACTATAGCGCTGAAAAGGGAAAAGGAAAAGTGCCAGTGTATAGGTTGTGCGAAGAGTTTCGAGGGGTCTAGGAGGAAGTGGACAGGCCTTTGTCCAGCAGGAGATTAGAGGAACAAAGAGAAAAGCCAATTGTCGGGAGCTGTGACATGCCTTATCTCACTTCGGCCTACCATCGACTAATGGACAAATGTTCCCTCTTTTCGGTCGTTACGTTTGAACATCATCAATCACTAATTAATGCGCTGTTTAACATTTAGAGGTGAGAAATAAATAACATCTTGGTGCCATTTTAAACATGATTCCTGATCCGTAATAAGCGACAATGCAAAAGAGGTGAAGAAGGTTAACGTAAGTTTGAAATGTTCAAAATGTGATGTGCCGAAAATAATTTGGGTAAACTGCAGAAAAGGTTTTATCAAATATTAATATACATGTCTAAAATTCATCAGCGATGTTTAAACCGGTGATAATGGTGGATAGAAGGAATACTATCGGTTAAATAAAATTTTTGGGATACGGATTTTATCCTATCAGAAGTGTAGTTATCGAGTAGTCAGATTAACGAGTTTTCTTGTGGATCAGGATAAAATTGAAAGGTATTGTTATATCTGTGACAAGTTTTCAATACTCTATTGACTCTTCACCTGGGCTCTACAGAACGATAATATACATATCACTGATCCTAATTTTTTGCTTACAACATACAGGGCGTTAGACTACTCGTGTTACAAACTGTACCAACAGATTCTATATTCAAAAAGGAACCAAAAAGTCCTTATTACTATAATCCGAATCTCAACAGTTTCGGAATTACTTCACTTTTTCTGTTTTTAACATATCACGTTCTTGCTTCAAATAAGCAATAACTCCAAAATAAAAAATGGTTTTGGACAAATCTGTTCATACCATTGAAAACTATGTTAAAATTCCAATAAGAGGTGATCAATACTAAACTTATAAGCCTTCGTGAAATAAACATTTTAGTAACGAGAACATTGATTTTTTTTAAAGTTAAAAAACTTACTAGTGGCGATTCTAAACTACTTATTCCAAACCTAGAGACCAGAAAATTTCAGAAACTTTTATTTTATCCAACAAACAAGAATATATCTGTTAATTTAATTTTAATTAATGGAATAAGAATTCGTTACAAATAACCCTATTTATTTTTGGACAGTTTATACACATATAATGTTTTTCACAAGCTTCGACACCTCAAAAAAATTCGGTATGACTTATCGTCCGATTTTTCAACCATTTTTCAGATTAGAACATTTTGTATTTTTCAACTATCTACCGTTTTCATCGTAAAACTACTCGTAGCTCTTCAACTATTCATTTTTATAGAAATCCAAAATAACATTGAACAGTTGTTGAATTTACTTTAAGAGGGCACACTTTTAGAAAATTTAATTTAATTGTAAGAAAAGTTAATCGTTAAAAAGTTAAAGTTAAAAATCAAACAAAACACAAAAAACGTACATTAATAAACATAGTGAACAAGGAAATTAAGTTGAAATTTTCTTGTTTTCTGGCTTTTAACGTGGTTGTAAAGTCCAGGATATAATAGACATGGTTAACATGGTATAATTTTAAATGTAATATAAGAATATAAGATATTAAACTAGATATTTAGTAAGAAAAAATCTGTTCCACTTCCAGCTGCCGCCTGCAAAACCAAAGGTGAAACGTTTTACAGCGAATTCTGCCGTATCTCGTTTCATTTCTACAACCGCATTTGTAAATTTAATCTGTTTGCCCCAAGTTCAATGGAAGAGGGGTGGAAGGGAAAAGCTGTGATACGTATGCCGCCAGTTAGCTATACCGAATTAAAACTTAGTCCTGACGGTAAACCAAGTGCTGCTATTTATCTTATCTCGCGCTTAAATTTCCCTTTTTCGGCCCCATAGACGGATGGACTGGCTGTTTATGAACTGATTTCATTCATAGCACGACACCAAACAAACAACAACTCCCAGCTTACAACATTCTAAAAACAAGTAAACACTCCTAATAAATTGAAGCTCTTAAAAACGAAATACATGGAAAGTTAAAACGTACAGTTCTTTTAGTTATTTTTATAATAAGGTTATTGTTTATGAAAAAACGTTAAAATTTATAAACGGCTATTTCCTTGAAAAAAAAAAAAAAAAAAAAAAAAAAAAACAGCATTGACCCAGTCAGAAATTTGAATGTGCAAGGTATGGTAAATAAGATAGTCTGAGTTTGTACTTATACATGTCTCCTACCTTACGATTATTTATCGGGAAAGATGAGGATGAGTATGGACGGATAGAACTTCATCGGATTTTGTTTTCAGATTCTTTGTATTTTCCATAAAAGAACAGCAAAGACTGCCTTTTACAGTTTCATCAGCATACATGACAGCAGTTCAAACATTTTGCGAGTTCTGTACACGTTAAAACAACTGATGAATTGATGACAGACAAACTGCATTACATTGCAGCACATATGTATGATTAATCAAACCTTTGTAAACCTCTGATGATTTTTCCTACTTTGTAAATGTATGCCGTTAAATCCATATCTCAGAAAAACTATGAGGAATATCAAGTACTCCACCGACCAAACGGAATGAGTGTACTGTATGAATGTTTTTAAGTGTATGAACGTATTTATTTGTATGAATTATGTGTCTGAACGGGTAGAATATAGACTAAGTGTGGGCTGAAGACCAAGATGTCGGAGCCCCAGCAAAAAAAACAAAAACAAAAAAATCTAACCAAGTCCAAAAGTCAGGAAAGATTCAGTCACATTTTGTAATTTTTGCATTTTCTATCGTCTAATTTACTTTTCCCGGTGAAAATTGAGCTATCGGTAGGTGAAGAACACAGTCTCATAAGGATGGCAGGCACTCTGTCAGCCTTTATCCTTATTTTTTACCTTGTTAGTCGCCAGAAACTAGATCATTACTCGGCCCCTTTAGCCTCTCCATGTCGACTCAAACACCACTTTCCTTGGAAATTATTTATACCAATTTTAATCCTTTTCCATCTCGACGAGATAACTTATTCGCCTGGCTAGTACCTCAAAATAATAAATTTTTAATGAAAAAATAATTGAGATTCTGTTAATTAAATTTAATAAATTGGCAAACCGTTTAACCTGAAGTACAAAACCTTTTTCCCCCGATTTTCTACATGTTTGCCCTAACTGTTTCTAGACAACTATCGGGCAAACTAGTACGTCGACGCCATTATTAATTATTAAAACTATAAAATATATGTTTAAAGGGAAATACATGACAGATTTCTAAAATTCAAAACATGACCAATTGATTCGAACAATACTCATTGACCCATTACTCTCCTGCACTCATTGCTCCTTGAATTAGCGTCAAACCCTAGTGGTTATCGTTTTGTTATAGACAGGTTGAAGATGAAAGAAAACTATTTTTTAATACCTTCAATTTCATAATCGATACTCCCACAAATTAGAAAATATCAAATTTACCCTTGCAACACTGCTTGCTCATTTCAGCTGCATACTCTATACACAATCACACCAAAAAATAATTCATACTAAATACATTGCTCCTACTCATACTATTTGGTAGATGGAGTACTCGATATACCTCCATCTACTTATTGCCTATAACGAAACTATTCTAGATTGAAGTCGATCGTATATTTTTATAAATTTTCCACCATAGCCCGAGTCACATGCACAATCTGAGAGATGATGGAGAAGCTACTTCGTCATCAGCCCATTCCCATTCAAACCGATAAATACATTCAATCATAGAAAGTACAGAAACACAATTTAATTTACACATAATTTAACTTCAGTATATAATAAAAAAATACCCAATACCCCCAAAAGACGGAACAGGGAATCTTGAACTCGGTACCGTGTCCGAAAACCATTCTTAAATCCGGTGGCTTGTGCACACGCTCTTTTTTCGGAGCCATGGCATGACACGCTTTTATTTTGTGGAATGCATCGAGCAATCTTTCTGTCATAAGGGGCACCTGCGCGGGCTTTGGCCAATCTTCAGCCGGGTGAGGACGGTTCGTCGTCGCCTCCTACTCAAGTTCTACTGTCGTGCTCTTTCTTCTCCGACGACCCCGCCTACTGACTCTGCCATTGTTATTATCATGTTTTTCCTGTAGAAGTGTAATCTTAATAGCCACGATGATGAGGGAAAGTCGTACTTCAACTTCCACCCTCGGCCATCTACTTCGACACTTCGCATACCTTCGAATTATCTTGTTTTTCACCGCAGCTTAGCTGTGCCGTCAGAGGTCCTGATCGCGATGGTCCGATCGGAGGGTTGTCATCCTGGCTTTCCTCCGCCTCGTCCGAACCTTCGTTACTTTCCAGGCCGAAGTGTCCCACTGTTTTCATGTTTACACTAACGGTTGAGCATATTTCTAGACCACCAACAGGTATACTAGTAAGGCTATTATTAATTGTAAAAACTGTTAGTTGTAAAAAATGCATGTTTAAAAAGACAGATTTGTAAAACTTCAAAACATGACCAATTGATTCGAACAATGCGCATTGACCCATCGTTCACTTAGCTTCAAACTCCAGTATTTATCGTCTTGTTATAGACCGGTTGGAGATGAAGAATGAACTAATTTCTAATTTCTTCGTTTTCATAATCGATGCACCTACAAATTAAAAAATATCAAATTTACCATCTCAAATAGTGTGTAAAATTTAAAAACGTATTTCTCGTATCGCACGTCATACTAGTAAATGGCAAATAATAAGATAAGATAATAGGGATGATGGATCACAATATACCAAAGCCAATTGTGTACGGTATCGATATAATGCATCTATTCTACGGTAATTAAGTAATTTAAATACGAATACAAATTTCGAGCTGTAAATGGTTAAAGCTATTGTCTTTGCCAATAAATTATAAAATAATATAACAATCTTACGAAATATCAATGACAAAATTCATTGGATTAATTCAAAAATTGTATAATTGAATTTTATACATTTCTTAATATTTTAAGCTATTGCTATACCAGATAGGTTAAGTCCTCTTGTATGACAAGTAGATATAATTTTTTCAATGGATTTATTATTTACAAAAATTGTTCGATGTTTATTGATGACATAAAATTAATTTTCTAGAATATAAGGATATAACAAAATATTATGAAGATGGAAAAAAAATTTACGCAGTCAGGAGTCTATTCTTGTTGGTGATGATGGATACTAGCAACTGGGTTTTGTGTTCCCCATGCACTGTAGGCTTCTGGCTTATTGGACTTTTCGAGATTCTCAGTGCAATAGACTCCATATTTCCTCTAAGGTCCTTGACCTAGGTCATTGACTGTCTTGTTACAATTTTTAAATCTGGGTTTCTTTTGTATACCAAGTTTTGTCTTCATTGGGCTTGTCGGTCGAAGATGATATGTGTGGCTATTTGTACTTCCTCATTGCATACCCTACAAATCGGATCATCGATGAATATATCCCATAAGCTTACTGTATTTAGAATCTTTAGGGTGTGCTCTTTTCTCCTTTTGGCTTTTCTTAGCACAATTCTGTAGTGATTGTTATCCAAGAATAGGTTCAGGGCTTATATATGGTCTCAGATTATCTTTTCTGTTCTGGTACCGAAATTTAATCAAGTGCAATTGCGTTCCCCGGGTTTTGAAATTTTCGTACGCATTCACCGACCAATTTTGCTTGGTTTGTGATCCACTTTTGATAGCTGCTTGGCTATCCGTTCTTATCAATCTTTTTTATCAGTTTTCAAATAAAAAAAACTAAAGAGTGATACAAGGGAATAAAGTCATCAACCTTTTCACTGTTAATTATGTTTCGCTGTTTAGTAAATCCTCGCTATGCACTTGGGATATGTTAGAATTTGTTGAGGGAGATTATCTCAGTCTTTAAACCAGGGGGCTTATACGTTGATGGCCGTTTTGATTGACGTTGATTGATTACCCAAGGGATTATAAAGAGCCCCTTGTGTAAATTTCAACGTGGAATTGTTTAACAAACCCATATTACACGTCGTTGGGCGAGTTTTGCAAAACGGGCTCGTTAATAGTTACTTGGAACGTTAAAGTGAAATATGAATGATCATTCTGCCGCCTAGTGAGGAATAGAAGGGGCTTGATAAGTCCTTCTCAAAACGTGACAGCGATGTGCGAAATGCTTTATCTTTGCCCTGAGGATTCTGCCCTGGTATTTTTATTTATCACTAGAAATGCAAGAAGGGGCGTACCCAGTACATATTTGATACCCATATAAAAACCCTCCAACTTTCACCGATCATACAAGTCTAACTGTAAATTTTTACAAAGAAAAATCATTGAATAAAGAATAGATATAATTTTTTCCCTTTAAATACCCAGTATATATTTCGATTGATATATATTATATATATTATTATATTATATATTATTATTATATATATATTTATTGCTAGTTTATTTCCAACGATTATACCAACAACTCAAAAACAATGCTTTTTAACCTAATAACGAAATAGCATGGCAGTCTCAAAATATACCACCAGACAGTTACAATTAAGCTGTATAGTCTGAGTCGCTATGATCGAAGATTAGAACAAAAGGAGTGAGAAGTACTTGATGATAGGAAACAGAAGAGAAAAGTAATTAAAGAGATAGATAGTTAAATAGGCATACAGGCTGACAGATAATTAGATAGACAGGTAGACAAAAAGTCATATAAATTGGTAGAAAGAGAAGCAGACGACATATATTCAGTGTGTTCATCTACTCGTGTTACAAATTTGACCAGTAGATTGTACGTTCAAAAATGAACCAAAAGTCTTAATTAACTATGGTTCCACTCTCAACTGTCTTCAAGTTATTTTACTATTTATGATTTTTTTAAATATCACGACCTTGCTTCAAATAGACAATGATAATTCCAAAATTAAAATGTTTTCGATACTTTCAACTTTACATCCACCATCCTCTTCATACATAAATAACAAACACGGCCAAAATGTTACTTCACAGAATGATCCTACATAACAATCCTAAGCACATAATCAACAAAATAATCAACAAATACAACTCAACTTTAATATCATTCACCATCACTAATATTACTGCATTAAATATATCAAACAAAAGCAAACCAGCATGATAATTACAAAATAAAAATGTTTTCGACTAATCCGTTGCACTGTTGAAAACTGCAGGAAGGAGGGAGAGCGTGAGTGAGAGTGAGAGAGAAAGAGTGAGAGAGAGAGGAGGGGAGAGGATAGGAGATAAGAGAGAAGAGGGAGGAGAGAGAGAGTGAAAGAGATAAGAAGGAGAAGAAGTGGGCAAAGGGCAGAGTGATCATGTTACGGTGATAGAAATAAAGTATGAAGAACAGGAACAGCGATATACATCATAGAAGTACATTTTTTAAATTTATTTGTTACCTTATTATTATAACACACAGCACAACACTAGCACTAAGGCCAGCACTGCACCGGTAAAACACATGCTTTCAGGAGCCAGCCATTGCTGGCACTCTGTGTATATGACTAGGTATCAAGGAGGTCTCGAGGCCATCGTCGGTTTAGGCGACCTGGTCCCTTGTCAGGATGGGAATGTGGCTCGAGCATAATGGATAGGGTGGTATGAAAGGTTAATTGGAATGTTTGGAATTTCGACCGGATAAGTTCGTTGACAAAAGGAATGTTGTTAGTGGATAGTGAGGTTAGTGACAAATAAAGTGTCTTAATTTTTAAAGTCGATTTCGGTCTTAAAAAGTCTTCGTAGCAGTCCAAGTCTTGTATTGAGTTGCTGTTTTTAAGTTTTTCGTGGGGATTCCACGTCAGTCTGTTGTCGAGATATAGACCCAGGTATTTGACTTGAGTGGAAACTGGTATCTCTTTGTTGTTGATGTACAATGGAGGGCAAGACTGCTTTTTCAGCGTAAAAGTACACCGAGTGCATTCTTCTTCGTTCAGTCTTGTTCTCCATTTTTACACCAGTGTTTGATAAGCTCAAGTTGTTCCTGGATGTTGGAGGTAGGTTGGACAGGTTTCGAGTTAGAGGATAGGATTGCGGTGTCGTCCGGTGATGTAGTGTCAGGATGTGTTGGTAGGTCAGGAGCATAAATGATATATAGGACAGGACCAAAGATACTACCTGGCCGGTGACTGTTTGACTTCCGAGAATTCATTGCCGCACCTAACAGCTATCAGTTAGATAGGATTTCATTCAAAGGTGATAATGAGAAGGTAAGAAGCACTTAAGTTTAAAAAGTATGCTTGAATGCCGGACTCTGTTGAAAGCCTGTGCTACGTCTAAGAACGCGCCCAGGTAATACTCCTTTTTTTTGCTAGGGCCGATGAGATGGTTCGACTAGTCTAAAGCATTGCTGGATAGTGGAGTGTTGGGGGCGGAAACCAAATGGTGAAAGGGAATGATGTTAAAGGTGTCAAAGATTGGTAGGTATTACGCGTTTTAAAAGGAGACGTTCTAGGATTTTGGACATTGCAGGAAGCAGCTTATAGGTCTGTAGGATGAAATCTGGCTAGGAGGTTTGTGAGATTTAGGGATGAGAATAATGACGGTATATTTCTATAGGAGAGGGAAGTGTTACGGCCTTAGGTGGGAGGTTTTGCAGGATACCGAAGGTGATTAGGTCATTGCGATCGGATTTTCTACGTGGAGATTTGTGGATACGGTATTTTACTTCAGAAGGACGAAAAAGTTTCGGAAGGTGGTTGAGAGGAAGTGATATGTTAAGATATTACATTACATTCTGTGCAAGTGAGGTATAATTTATGTCTTCCTGACGAGTGAAAGTGGATTCTAGAGGAGATTCAAATAAGTTTAATTTCAGTGATCGGATGGGGGAATTGATTGTGTGATATGGTTTGGTATCGGACCAGAGGGAGTTGTCTTGCGTGGATAGGGATTGAGGTATTTGATGTACTGGGAGGAGCGGTAGGAAGAGTGTTCGGTTCGGACCAGCCCAGTCAACTGATTAACCTTTCTTTTACAGGACGGATAACGGTACTGTGGCCAACGCTTTCTAGCACGACGTTTTTTGATTATAAAAGAGCTAATATAGCATGGGAGATATTCTTTAGAAGGTAAGTTGTGTGTTCTAGGAGGGGATGAGGATTGAGCAATAGCATGTTGAATGGTATTGGTGAGTATTAGTCTGCATCATCGACCTCATGGGTGGGGGGGATTTCATAAGAATGTTTAAATTTAAAGAGGAATTTATGTTCTCTTGGAAAAATTTCCAGTTAACTGTGCCATTCAAATGGGGCGGTTTTGTTGGTTTGGAAAGTAGAGTTACGTTTAGCATGAGGAGTACTGGAGAGTGATCAGAAGATAAGTCGTTTAAACCTTGAATAGTTGGGCAGATGGACTCCAAGCCAGAGGCAAGAAAGGAGTTTTAAGGTCTGGGAGATGATTGGGATTAAATGGCCAATATGTGGGTTGGTTAGGAGAAATAAACGAACATCTGTTAAAATGATATTTTGGAGAAAGCGTTCACGGGAATTTGCGATTTGGCTGCTCCATTGCGGGTGCTTGGCATTGAAACTCCCTCAGCCAAAAACTGGCGTCCGAGGGAGCAAAAGAGGGATTTTAATTGGGGAGGATATGAAGGTACAGGTCGGGAAAGCTTGGGGAGGAGTTCAGTTACAAGGAGGAAGGAGATGAGAGGAGTGATTAATAATTTAAAATCATATATGAAAGAGGTAAGGAGGGAGATCAATTCTGAGTTTGGAGCTGGAGTAGTAGTTAGTATGGAGGTAGGTGCCGAGCTGGCTACATGAGCATAGCCGGAGGGCAGGTCTGTGTTGGCCCAGACAGGTGGCGACGGCATAGGGGCAGGTGTAGAAACGAAGGTCAGCATTCTTGGCTGTTGGATCTGGTACTGATGGATGCGTCTTTCTTTTGGGATGTAGCACCGGGAAGAAGGCCAATGTAATCCTTGAGGAGTTTTGGAGCTTTTGTCGCTTTAGGTTTGAGTGTCTCCTGTCTCAGCTGTCTCTGGATTCGAATCTCCCTGTGGGCGGTGCATTCTTTGTAATTAGCAGGGTGCAGCAGCACCTCCGCACAGTGCACACTTTGCAAGGATGTTTAGCGGTCTCGTACATTGCGTCGATTAATGTGGGCTTCCGCATCTGACGGATCTATGCGAACGATTACAGTATGTACGTGTGTGACCTTAATCTTGGCATTTGGTGCACTGAGCAACCCTCGTGCGCATTCTGGGTTCCTCAACGTTGATTTTAGTGTATAGTAGATACTGTAGTTTAAATATATCTTGATTAATTTTGTTTTTAATGAGAACTACAAAGGTTAAGGGTAAGGGTGTTTTGGAAATAGGATGCTGTACGTGATGCACTCTAATCACTGGAAACGTGTTTTTTTAAATTAACGTTTTCTCTATTTCTTCAGTGGAAGTGGTCTAGTATAGTCCTCTTATGGTACTCGGTAATATTTGTCTTCTTTAAGTTGATAACAGTGATTTTTTGTACACAAAAAATTCGCTACTTTGCGTGCAGTAAATTTGTCATTTACCAGTAAGCATCAGGAATTTGTAGGATAGTAAAAGTCAACAATAGCTGAGTGATTTAAATACTTGTATTTTTATAGAAAGTAGAGAGAGAAAGAGAGACAGTGTGTGAACGAGTGAGAGGAAGAGAGAATAATTGGATTTCAATATATTATTGTATTGTGTATTGTGTTCTCTGTCTCGAAATATAACAACTACAAAATGTAAAAAAAAACAATGTTACAATAAATAAGATTTTGTGCTCGAAAAGGCTGTATCGTACACCGAATTGCTACACAGTGATACAAACTTGTCGTATAAAGTAATAAATTATTTCACTTCCGAAGTCCTGCGACTCTCTGGCACGAAGGCACGACATTCCAGCTGTTTTAATTTTTTGTTTGTTGGAGAGCTCTCCCACAACGGATATTGCTTTTTATAGTTCACCTGGGGTTTATGCTCCCCTTGGACGTTCGGTCCCATTATACGTTTACTTTTATTATTGTTTTAATATCCCGTCCCAGTGCGCGGCCCTCTTTTTACTGTTACATTTTATAGGTATGGGACACTTTTTTTTTCTTTTTGTAGATTTCTACATGCCGCTAATTGAAATGATGCACTTTAACAAGAGGACGTTTAGGAACTAATTTTTCAAGAAGAGTTTTTTTTTTAAATTACACCACTCTAATAAATGGTCGGTACATCGGGCACTAAGCAAGCAAATCGTTTTCCCTTGAAATATTACTCCTTTAACTGCTGTGATATTTCACTACACAAATTCTATTGGTTATTTTTCGAATCCATACAACCAACCGTAACTTGATTTCATACAAAGTAACAATGTTTTCGACATACAAATGTAATACTTCGCAAAAATCAATCAAAATTCGCGTTGAAACCTTTTGCATGAGGATGTTTCGAGGTGAGCAGACCGGCTGGCGGATTTTTGAATGCACATCAAAGTTGCTTGAATGCTTCGAGTCGTCCGTTTATCTCTGTTTAAACACGCAGGTGTCTGGAGTTTCAGAATGAACGAGGAAGACATCGTCTTATCTCTCTGTATTAGAACTATCGATTTGTGTGGGATGCTAAATATGAAAAACAGCAATAAAACCACGAGAGTGGATGCGTCGAAGGAAATGAAGTGATTTCTTAGTTTGTTGCATGTTTCATCACAAATCGACATTTGTTCACGAAAAGTTAGACGCCTGTCATAATCCCGAATACTCTGGATAAAATGAAAGCGAGATGGCTTAAATTTGTTAGTCCGATGTACAACTCTGATTTTATTGTTTGCAAAACTAAAACCCTTCCAATCTTTCGGAGAGTGGAATTCGTTCACAGTAAAATATTCAGCACCTCATCCAAATTTCGCTTCCTTTTTCTTTTTGCCACAACTTTGTGTGGTCTTTTTTGCCAATTTAAAATCCGATTGCACTGTTATTTTTATGATAAAAAATCCAATGAAATGTCAGGATGGTCATATTTGAAAATTTTGACATTGAACGTACGGTGTGTAATTGTTCTTAAAATTTGAAAGTAGAACAAAAATATATATAACGTAAAAATATATAAACAAGAATTTTTTTTAGATATGTCCCCTTTTGTGGCAGGCTGCTAAGCTGTAATAGGGTTCTGGGCCCATAGAGTGCATGTTAGCTCCATTTTTGGGCAATATTTCAACCTTTTCTCTGCCTTCATGCACCAAATATCCAGCGGCCCATGCCAGGGTCAGGCTAGAAATACCACTCACTAGTGCCGTCAAGAATTACAATGCATTTCCAAACACTTTTGCCTTCGCCTCGCATGAGGCTGAGACACTGAGAGCTACCTGCCTGTCAGAGAAAATGGTTATTTTCCGGGAATATTCCTAGCTTTTTTGTTTCTCTGGTGCAATCTGTGACTTTAGACTGAATAACTGGAGCATATTTACCTAAGTTTAAGTTCGGGTTCATCCCGTAGATTCCAACTCCCGTGATCTTATTAGTTTTTGAGCGGTCAACAGTAGGATTTCGCTTTTAGAGAAGTTCCTTTAGCGCACTCTTCCCGTTCTGGTATCAGTGCTTTATACTCCTTGGTGAAGTTGTATTTTGGCGTAGTAGCATCTATTGGCATACCTAGAATGGCATCTGCCTGTATCTCATCTGTCAGTTTCCATTGTTTATTTACATGGCCTATCCTAGCAGATGGTTATCCTCGACACAAGGAAATAAAAAGGAAGGCATATATCAAGCAACACATACAATAAAACATCTTTGTTTTTCTTAAAATTGAAACAGGGGACTGGAATGCTGGATGCCGTGCATAATCACAGTTACCTTAGTGGGTGTAATTCCATATAGAACCAAGGAGTTTCAATTAGGTGAGTCACGTATAACCAACTTAGTTTACTTGCCGAGAAAATAAATATTTGGAATATCCATTTGTTATCTCGCATGGTCTATACTTAATCTGTGAGGATCCGTCTACTATGCTTCTTAGCCTTTTGGCTAAGAAGAATGTGTATCAGGTTTTTTATTGGTCCCTTGGATTTTGATACTTTCTAAGTGATCCAATTTAGTTTTATATTTTCCCAGAATGTTTTATTTACATAAACTGTCCCGTCCAGGAAAAAAATTCTTATAACACACCTTGATATTTGAATAAAAAGTAAAAACGTATGTTTCTCTTTCAAAGGGTAAACCATCAAACTTTAATAGGTTTTATAATTGATTTCTTTAAGTTGGGAAGTGGTTTAAATTAGTTCGGTTTTCGTTAGACATTTTATTTGTAGAATTTGTTTCATCCGTCAAAAAGAAACTTTGCTAAATATTTATGTATAAGTTTTTACAAACGTAGAAATTATTCGTTTATGTTCAAAAGGGATCTACACGAACTTTTAACTAGTCTGTCAATATTACCTTCTCGAATTTTTTACCTTTCAATAAGGTTTCATTTTCTGAATTTATACAATTTACTTCTTCTACCAAAAAAATTGATTAACTTTATTTAAATCTGACTATTTGGTAGTGTCTAACTTAGTTTTATTGTTATAGTCATTGTTCAAAAAATATGCTTACCATGACCCACTGGTCCACATTAAATAGTGACATTTTATGTATAATGAAAAAAATGAAAATAGCAGAGTTTTTTTAAAGAGAAGGCCAGGAACTTGTATCTGGTCTATTTCTTAGAGAAGATTTCAAAGGGCATTTGATATTTCTTCGCAATTAAATTCCAGACAGCGATTGAGGTCGATCAGATTAAATAGGATGAAAAAAACCTGAATTTACTTCGGTCTATAATCAAGTTTCCAAAATTAAAAAGCATAAATTACATTTAGAGGGAAAAAAGAAGCTGAATGGAACCGAGTTGATGCGGAGTAGAAATGCAAATGATGCCGCTTTCAATAGTTGCCGTTTCCAAACTTTTAAACGCGCCGGAAGAGAGGAAAACCTTTAAGTTTTTTAATAAACAGCCTCTCCGGAGGCGTTCGTAAAGATTAATTAACTTTTCCGTTTCTTTTTTTCTCTCTCAGGCCTCAGTTCTCAGTCCGGCTCGGGCTTTGAACGAGAATGTCTTCTGCGAGAAAAGGGGGAGGGTTAATGGTAGTGCCAGATTGAATCAGAATTAAACGATTCCTCTTCTGAGCTTTCGGCCCTTGAATTGGCTAAGAGTGTGAGCGACAAACAGACAGAATTATTTTAGAACTGTGATCCCAGATAAAGAAAAAGTTTACACTGTATCAAACTTTTCTCTGTCTCTTTTTTCCAATAAAAAAGAAAGTTATATTTCAAATTGTACGGTATATTTATGCGTTATATTAGTTATTATATTTATTCTTACTTATATTTTAGTTGGTGCAATTTCTGTTTTCAGTTTTTCAACATTGCATTACAAGTTCATGCGGGAAAAATAGTATTTTTCTATCAATTTCAAAATGGTTATTTCGTAATAAATATTTATGAAAAATGTATAAATTTATGTCATATTTCCGACTGGGGGATATAGATAATTGAATTCGAGTTATGCAATGGAGAAATTAATAAATAAGCCATGACAAAACAATGACCGCGAGATATGAAAGTATAGTCGGTGTTACATTTTAACAGACAGTTTAAAGGTTACTAGGTTCCATAACAGAATTAAAAAACATGTGTGGAAATAGGGAGTTAAAAAGGTTTCCCGTTATTTTAAAATAAAAGATAAAACTATTTATCTCTTGATATGTATTATATTTGTTTATTATATATATTATACATATTTATACCCTACATTATGCATCCGAAAGTTGTAATATACGCTAAAAAAAACATTCCGTATGTTGCAACATACTTACGTTAATGTAAACCAAATTAAACGAGATGAGTTATTCTAAGTTTTAATGAAAACTAAATAGTTATGATGATTTGAAACAATGTTTACTAAAACATAGAAAAAACATTTAGTGATAGATTATTTGAAAATCTTAAAATGCGGTGTGATGTGACGTAGGTTACATAAAAAAATTTTGCTTATCGTGCCAACGTTTTGATTTTTATTAAGTTCATCTTCAGGGCCTGGGATTTACAAACGTTGATTAAGTGACGTGAGTAGAAATACTTTGATAGAATATAAAAAAAATTTTTTTTTTGCATTGAATAAATTCACTTTTTTACCACATCCTACATGTATTTGCTAAATTTAAACAATGTTTGTAAATCCCAGGCCCTGAAGATGATCTCCCTAAAGTTCGAAATTTGGCACAATAAAGAAAATGTTTTTCTGAAACCTACGTCACATCAGACTTCATCTCTCGATTTCCAAATATTCATAGACTAACGGTCATTAATCACCACACATTTGGTGATAGATAATAATTTAACTATCAATTTTTTGCCTAGATTTGTTTTTAATGACGCATATTTCTTCCTGTGGCCTTGCGTGGCAAGGTGTTGAGTCAAATCGGGTAGGGTTGCATCTGGTGAGTTTCCGGCTTTACCAGATGCACCACTATGCGAGGCATTGTCACGTTCTGGTAGGGTGTACACGTCTATGCGACGTCAAGCACACGCCATGTACAGTCACAAAGCGTGTATCACAAATCAGACCACAATCGCAACCTTCCTTTGTCCTTAATGCATTATTTTGAGAAAAAACACGTCTTAAATTACAAGTTCAATTTTATGAGCTGAATAATGTAACAAATTGTCAGTTAAATTTAGTTGTTTTAAATAAAGTTTTTACGGGCTTGATTAATTTTCTGCCACACCATCATAATTAAATATTTTTTTAATAAAAACTTTTGAATGTTTGATCTCGTTTAATTTGATTTATATTCAAATACGGATGTTGTAATTAATATAACGACAATAATACATGTAGTTTGAATAAAAATATAAGTGTCCGGTTTTTTGTCTTTGACAGTACTCGATGCTACCCGACGAAAATCTGGAGTAGGGTACCGTTGCATAGCATCAGGTAGATGTACATGGGGGTATTATAATCGTATGAGAATTTGGACTTTGGATTTACATCGGGTAGCATCAGGTAGCGTCGTATAGCGTTGCATAAGGTAAGTGTATTCCCGTCTCCTAAGAACTGAGAAAATATATTTATTTACTATTATATGTACCTATTTATTACAAATTTATCTTAACACCTAACATCATAAGCGCATCTAAACGCTAAAACACCATGCACTCGTATGTCGCAGCATACTAATTTTAATGTAAGTGAACTTAGAAGATATCACATAACTATGCATACATTTTCATGAAAAATATTTAATTATGATAGTTTGAAACAAAGTTCACTAAACCATCGAAAAATCATTTAGTGATAGATTAAAATTTACCTATCAATTTACTGCCTAGATTTGCCCCTAATAACGCATATTACCTTCAACGTCTTGCGGAAGTTCTTAGGTCTCATAGGCATTGAGTAAATAGACGACCGGTCATCGTCTTGTGAAATAGAATCCAATTTTTTCAACAAGAGCGTTTTGAATTGTGGTAATCTTCCTACATCCCTCAACAACTAATGGGTAACAACTCTAGGTATTATCATGCATTAACGTGAAATTAACGCGAAATGTAGTGTATGGAACACAGCTTTCAGAAGTTCCTCAACGTAACTTAGTGCAGTGAAAGATTCCTTTTCTATGATATTCTTTACGACCGTGGACGTTGATTCGACCCCATAACATAACTGATTATCTTATAAAAATCCGTGTCTTCTCAACTCACCGGTTATCTGATTGACAGAAACCAAATATCTGGGAAGAGAGCAGCCTCCCGTTGATGAGGTATCTAAGTGAATGCAGATTTGCGAATAGTCGTTTTTCTCCTTGATGCCTCTCTAGTATAAGATAATCTGATGCGGGACGGCTGAATACTGGATACTACTCTTAGAACTCACCGGGACAGTTTGGAACTGATTACACATCCGAGAAGCCGTTAAATGAAGATCCTGTAGTTCGGTAAAAGCAATAAAACGGTTAGCCGTTTTCTCTGCGATCGAACTTTCGGTGTCCCTAAGCACATGTATACGTGGATGGTCGAGCGCGGCACATTCAGGCTAGGTAAGTAAGGGCGGCTAACCGTGTTGGCCGCAGAGTCTGCCGAACGATATCTTCTAGACTTAAAGCTATGCTTTTGAGGATTTTTTACTCAAATTTATTATTTTAACACAGAAAACAAACTAATAAACTCACTCGTCAAATTGGATCGGGAAATATTGAAATTGAAACGAAGTTCTTTATTTTTAATCTAAAGAATATAAAAGGTATTGTACCAGGCTGTAGGTTGCTTTAGCAGGTTGCACAAGTTATTAAAGCTGCGTTTACGTTCATAGTCAACTATTATTCTTAAATACACACGTGTACGTTCATTTCCCCGAAACCACCACAATCACATTTTTAGACGATGCAGCAATTCTCCTAGCAACTACGACCTTGTCACTTCCACTCGAAACCACCAACACCAAACGCTACTTGGCCTTAGTATAAAAGAAGGATCAAGTTTAACTGGACAAATCTACCCACATTACCTTCACTCTTCGTAAAAAGACCTCCCCCCCCTGTTTTCTTAAATAATATTCCCCGCGCAACTGTGGACAATGTGCGGATTGTACATAGAGAAACACCTGACGTGGAACGTACTGACACGACTGAAACGCCAGGAGATTATGATATGATATAAAGCTCTTAGTCGATTTCTTGACAAATGCTCTAATTTACCTCTAAAAAAATAAAAGGCTGCTATAAAACACAATAGTTAAGCTGATATGGACTGGAAGTGTACGGTACATTCTAACATCGGAAGGAGAATAAACCTCAGAAAACTGATTTTTCAGAGTGTCTTGTCATTAAAAACAAACCACATGAAGGAAAAAAAAGCTATCTGGGTTTTATATTATTTCCATCTAGAGACATAAATTTTACTTTTTTAACCCATATATCTGTAACACTATAAGACCAAATTACATCAATCATTACATTTGCTTAGGCCAGTAAGCTAAAAAATGTTTAATATTCAAAGTATATAATTTCTCACAGAGGGTGGTATTTATTTACTACCACTCTTTCATTCTCTCACTTTCTACCGAACATAAATATTTTGTTTTATAAATGTAAACTTGTG
The DNA here is from genome assembly GCA_039619505.1 of Cimex hemipterus. NCBI lineage: Eukaryota > Metazoa > Arthropoda > Insecta > Hemiptera > Cimicidae > Cimex > Cimex hemipterus. The sequence goes on from CM077102.1 coordinate 325,310, forward strand.
AAAAATCTCTTGCATGAGTAACAAAAAGCCGCTTTGAACGTTTTCACCATTAAACCAGTCACTCTCTATTTTTGTATTCTTGAGTGAAATAAATTTTTTAAAATCTTTTTTACGGCCTGCAAGCTTGTAGTTTATTACCAGCTACTCACAGTTGGTCCATTTTTATTAACTTTAACTCTGATGTTTAACCTTTCCACACGTGATTAAAATGCCCTAATACAATTAAAATACACCTTCATTTAAGTGTTTTCGATAATTCTGATACGCCATCATTACAAATACGCTACACAAGTACATCACACATCTCGACATTCGTTTATGGCCAGTAAAAAAAGCTTAGGGTTTTGTCCTTTTAGATCAAAAATTGCAATAATTTTATCTCATATTATTTAAGGAGGACGTAAGGACCGATGCTAGTATTCTCTTGGTTTGGTTTTTGTGTATTTAGTGGTTTTTTTATACACGTTTTCTTTTGTACTCCAACTTTTCATAACATCGCCAACTTTGATATTCCAAGGATTATTCGGCCAAGTCAAAACTTTAAGAAATCCTATATTAGTATAACAAAAACAGAAGATAAAGCAGAAACAAATCGACTTCACAAGTGTACATCGCACAAACAAGTTTAATGGATAAAACCGCTCCTACTGCTTAAATATCTCAATATCTTTTTTCAACTTTAAATATCAAATTCAAAGAAAAGAAAATAAATAAATTACTATTTAGAGATCGTGAGGTGCGGTCTGGTATGAGGTAGGTTTTAGAAAGTTTCTTTACCATGCCAACGTTTCTATCTTTCTTGAGATCATTTCACGGCCTGGGCTTTATAAACATTGTGAAGATCTCCGGGGCCATTTCATTTGTCGTCGAGAAACCAATCCGATTACACAACATTTCAAAAATGGCAAAAAGTAGGGAAAATTCAAAAGCTGAGGTTTAATAACTAAGTTAGTGTCCCAGTGGATCGAGGTAACGATAGCTCAAGTGGTAGAGCAGCGGTGTATTTAACCGAAGGTAGTGAGTTCGAATCCCGCTTGTGACACTAATTTTTAACTTTTTTACCTCATCCACTACCTTAAATACAGATTAATTAATTGAAAGATGTTATTTAGTCAGGCGGACCACGAAAACTAGTGATCTCTTTTTAACCTCAATTTTAACCTTTTGGCTTAATTTGGCAAATTCATCCTTTCCACAAATTTTATTGATGTTATGATTTTATCCGGGTGAGGTCCAAGTTTACTGACGTGTTACACAATATTCGCAATTTCCAAACCTGGTTAGTGTAGTTTGACCTGTAATGCAAAATGTGTGATCAAGATTTAAAATTTTTCATTTTGACCCTTCTTAACTGCATTTAACGTCTTTCTAAGTTCTAGCAAATAAATGTTGTGTATATAAAAATGTCTGCTCTCTGCAATGAGTATTTGAACTTTTTACTTTATAAAGAAGAAATTAAAAGTTTATATATATATATATATATATATATATATATAT
>CM077102.1:327206-343836 GCA_039619505.1 Cimex hemipterus
ATATATATATATATATATATGCCTCCTATGTCTAATTGGTATGTGAAGCTTTGTACTTTATAATAAAAAAAACTATAAGAAATTAAAAGTTTTAGTTAATAAATATTATCATCAGTGCAAAATATATTAAAAAAGAATTGCCAATTGATGTTTGTAGAACTGTATTTTTCAATTTAATTTTATAATAGAATGACAATTACTAGTTAGCTATAATCTACTGCGTCTTTGGAGCATTGTGATAATGAATGTAGGAGTTTAATTTCCCAAGAAGATTTAAGGTTTGAGTTAAACTTTCTCTTTTACGGCCCTTTAAATAGGGACGATATAGCAATTCTAAGGCGCTACGGAGTAATTTGTGTTTTCTTCTATTATTTGAGGAAAGGCAGATGTTTTCTAATTAAGACTCTGAGAAAGTTTGAGTGCTCATGTGCCTCGATTCCAGGAGGGTCAGGTTAATATCAGGGCCTGTGAGAGCTTCCTCCGAACTTCTTAAACTGGGCGTAATTCGTAAGACCGAGTTGGAACGTGCGAGGAATGAATGTGTCCTTTCAGCCGTGTCTAATCCCAGCCCAAACACTTCAGTCCTCTTCTCTCCACACTTCCCACTCTGTTAAAGATAATATGACTTTAGTGAGTTGAACGCTAGTTAGTTTATATCGGATCCAGATGATTTATTCCAGACCCAATAATGGAAAAGCACTCGACTCTCTTTCATTATTATTCTCTTTTAAATAAAAATGCAACGACCCATTGAATCGGAATATAACAACACATGTTCACTAGCTTCAGAAAGGGTGGGTTTATTTGATGGGTTTACCTCAAACTCCTGCACTTTTCTAAATTTAATTTAATTACAATTTATTTAATGTACATATCTTATTGATAAATTCTTTTCAATTAATTTGGCTGAGATAAAACAGTGTCACGAGCGGGATTCGAACCCTCGATCTTCGTCGAAATACGCAGTTGGTCGACCACTTGAGCCATCGTAACTTCGATCCACTCGGACAGTAACATTTGTCGTCGAGAATCAAATAGATTACACGTCATTTGAAAAATGACAAAAGGAGGGGAAATTCCAAAAGGTGGGGGATGGGATGGGAGGTTAGTGTCAGAGTGGATCGAAATTTCGATAGCTCAAGTGTTAGACTAGCGGCGTATTTAGCTGAAGACCATGGGTTCAAATCCCACTTATTGATAAATATCAATTTTCTTCTATGTCTTATAATCGTTTCTCAAAATTTAAAAAAAAAAATATTTTTATTACTTAGGGTAAATTTAGGTTCTGGTTTTAATTCAATTTTAGTGCTGAGGGTTATAATAGGTAATATAAGTTCTGTTTTCAATAAATTTGATTTTTTTTCTTATGAACTACCGAAGGTTGATAAGCGTTGTGTTACTGTGAGGAGTCAAAATTTCCACTCAAATTTTCGTTTCAAACCTGAGCAAATTTGCTTCCTTGTCCGTGTACTGTATGTGGTTAATTCCATCGAACCAGTAAAACTCCGAAACCATAACAGTAACTTTTACGAACTTTATCGAGGAGAGCATTTCATCCAAATCGCATGCGCAAACGTGAAATCGCGTACCATTTTTCGAATTCTTATGAAATTTTCCAAAATATGCGGATAGATTTCTCCATTATTCCATATAAATTGGGTACCAATCCGATTAACATACGCTCACGCGGATGCATGAACGCAAAATCACTAAAAAAATTGTCGGATACTTAAGCAATTTTCAGGGATTTTGAAGTTGCTTTTTACATGATCTGCTGTGAATTTTATACTAATCGGAAGCTCATGAAAATCATGATCAATATTTTCTCAGGATTAATTGCTCATGATTATTTGGAGATCGTGAGATACGGTCTGGTGTGACGCAAGTTTTAGAGCAACATTTTCTTTATCGTGCCAACGTTTCAATCTTTATTGAGATCATCTTCCGAGCGCAAAGTGTAGATGTTATTCACTATGGAAAACAAACACTTTGAGCCCTAAAAACGATCTCAACGTTCGCGCGATAAAGTATGATTTCGAAAACCTACGTCACTCTAGACGGCATCTCACTATCTCCAAATAATCATTGTCTAACTGTCACTAAACACCACACATTAATTACTAACTCTTGATCCTAAGTCCAAATTAGTGAGGATCTCCATTATTAAATTTGAAAAACTGAAAAAGTAAGCTCTGAAAAATATAAATCTTTTTCTGACTGAAATTCAATTTTTTAAGCATTTCAACAACTTGCAATGGTCAACAGCATCAAATACTACTGCAAAAGCTACTATACTCAAAGATCCTATTCTCCTAACATTAAACAGGTTTCATCAAGATGACCAATTAGGTAATCACATCAATATCAAAATGTCCCTTCCTTTTTCTTTTTGGCAACGATGTTGATATGAGTCTGTACAATTATTGTTAAGTTGATATGTTATTTTTTGTTTTATACATTCTCCTATTATTTTGTAGATTACAGAAAGAATTGAACTTGCCCTGTAGTTGTGGTACTTCTTTTGTCTTTTCTTGTAGATAAGACTGAATCTCAAAATTTTTGACATATTTGTGTGATTTCCTGTTTTAATTATTGAGTTGATAAGCAGAGAGATGATTTCATATAGGTCTGAGGCATGGCTTTTCGTATCTACAGCTTTGGTACTAACAAATACTAAGATTTGTTTGGTTTCAATTTCATATATAATATTCTCAATAATATATAAAATTCGGGGATGCCGAACGGTTTGTGGAATTGTTAGGGATTGAGATGAAGTTGGTAGCGAAAGAGAATTTGTCTTGCTGTTGCATTCATGAATTTATTTACTTTACTTTTGCTGTACTTTACTTACTTCTATTGCTTTATCACAATTATTGGCAATATTATTAGCGGTTTTCAAGGGAGTGGTATCACTGTTTTCAAAATGTTTCAAAATGAACTTGTCGATATCTAGTTTAGAATTCTTACAAAAAATAATATTAATAACCTCCCAGTAAATATATTAATAACTATTGGCTTTGCAAATGATAGTAAAGTACTATATCTTTTTGTGTTTTTTATTATAGCTTTGTTAAATAATTTTCTCGAGTTAATATATCGTGGTTTATGATTGGTTATCCCAGGATTTGAGTGTAATTTTTTAAATACTTTATTTCTATCCTTATTTTTATTATATTTCACCAGTAAACCAAGGTTTGTCTAGGGTAAATTTTTCCGTTTGATATTCTCTCTGAATTTAACATAAGCATATTCGGGTTTTGACAAGATTGCGTAGGTCCCACTTATATCTTATAATTGCTATCGTGTTCACAAAAATGTACGAATATTGTTTATTTAAAACATAAATTTAAGAAAGAGCGCGTTATTATAATGGTGTGAACAATCGTTTTTAAATTAGTTAAGAGAGTTGAGACAAATTGGCCGGCCAAATTGGATTTTATGCATTCAGATTGATACAATACAATATCAAATCCTAGAAAAACATTTCTCGTTAAAAGAGCCAGGAGGAAAAATTAAATAAATTATTTGTATATGTTCCTCCATCGTCGAAAAGCAACCGGTCGTCACAGCTATCCTCCTGGAAAAAAATCTCGTGGATTGGCAATAGTCCAAACTGAGCCGAGCGGAAAGTGTCCCGACGACAGAAACTGCTAACTGAACTTGGCTACGGTCAAAATGCCCCCCCCCTCTGCAACCCCCCCCCATCCCACGTGGAGAAGTTACACTGAGGCTTCGGTTAAAGGGTTGTGACCGTAAACTGACAGAGCCTACAACTTTTCAAAGTGCCGTTAATTTCGACCGGAGCCGAGAAAAAAGTCATTTTTCATTTTTTATTAGTTTCCTCTTAACGCCCCGGCCGGATGGGCTTACTTTTTAAATTAAGGCCTTTTGCCTTCAATGTAATTTGCATATCAGTCTTCTCATTTAAGGAGCTCAAATGAACTGTAAAATTTAACGTTTTGACTGACGCATATTTCTGGTCAAGCTCATTCCCTTTTCCTTTATACCTACAATAAAGTTGCATTATCTAAATAATAAGATAATTTGTATTAATTACGTTTTAATATCTATTATTCCAATTATCTCTAAATATTTTAATTTAAAAGGTTTTCCTTTGTTCCGACTTACCAAGATAAGGGCTTTACCGACACCCTTCACTCTGACCATGCTCAATCTATTCCTAGACCTCCCACCAGGAATATTATAGAAAAAATAGTAACAAGTGACGAGTCGGTTTACTATAAGCCCTTCATTCCTCTACTTATTAACTTTTAATACAGAAATTAATTTTCCTCTGTCGTTGTACTCAAGTCTCCATCTTAGAATCATGAGTTTTTTCTTTTTTTACCTTAGTACCCCTAAGGTTAGAGAATTTATTTAGTACCTGACCGCCCTAATGATTTTAGGTATTCTTGTCCATATACAATTATTATTTACAATTAGTTTGATACAATTTCAATAACAAAATTAATTAAGGCTTCAATGTGGTCTTTAATCCAAATATGAGAATCCGGTGTCTATTGTCCTCCCGCCCCTTATTGGAGCTTTTCGGCGTGGTTGTTGATAGAAGCAGTCGAATAAGTTGTGGGCCCTCTGTTTGTTGAGGTCTCCCTGGACAGTCGCATTCCGAATCCTGTGGAATGTACAGAGATAATCTCAAGTTCGTCCATGGCTGCTTATAAGTTGGGTAAGCATATGGTAGATGTACATGCAGATGAAATTTCAGGTTATAGTATACTACGCTCTTTAAAAGCTATTGTATCCTCCGTGTTCTGCCTAAAGCACATCGTTGAAGTCCTATTTCATCAAGAAACTTGATTAACAGGCCCGGTGTCGGTGGTTGAAGCTCTTCGCAAAACATTGCCTCCTGTGAACTAGTGTAGCTCCGCAGTTTGTTGGTAGATGTATGTCTTCTGCCTCTTTTCAGAATCTACAAAATATTCCAATCTTCTTTAAGCGTCCATTTAACTTGCTGTGTCCTGTTAGGAATCCTATTAGGATTCACAGTTTATTCCTGGTTCCCTTGACACATTCTATAATTTCTTTCCTTCCAAAATTAGTTAGAACGTTCTTGGATTGTCTGAATCGAACGAGTGAATTCCGTAGTTCCCTCATTTTCTTTTTGCTCTTCTGTCTGAGATACTAGTTAATTGTGTGGGTACCAAGGCCACAGAAGGGTTCAGGTCCTGTAAGCACATGGTACAGCCATCCTCGTTTCTACAGTGAGGAAGAATTTTATAGTTTGAAGACCTTCAGTAGTAACGCTCCGACGTTCTTCCCATTGAGCCAATACCATTTTCAAATCCATGGAATGACGTAGCTTTTGAGCACTACTGTGACTTTCGTTTTGAATTCAGCGATTTCTGTAGATTCCTTTCCTGCTGCAACAACTTCCTTATTACCCTGGATCCCTGTCTGCTCTGTACCTTTTCAATACTGAACTTCCAGCCATTATTACGCAGTGATTTTACCATTTTTCTTATGTTGAATACCATCAACCATCGTGCTTTGTAATTTTCAATCCTATCAATGGATATGCGTCTGTCTGTGATCGCTGTCGCACTTTTGTTTACTTCCTCAAAATCCTGCTGTTACCAACGAGTTCAGCTTGGCTGTTAGAACACCAGCTAGCCGGTCTAGTTGTATGATTTCTTTTCCACAGATGACTAGGGCCCTCCAACCTCGTTATTCATTTTGCTCCCCGGTGTATATTACTATCTTGTCTGGCTATGATACTGATTCTGTTAATCCTTGACTTCTATAAGCTTTGAGCCATTCGTATAAAGGCAGTTGAGTACAGAGTTCTCTCCTCAATGCACTGCATTTACCAGCACATTCTACGCCCCAAATACAACCCCCCCCCCCAAAAAAAAAAAACTTCAATCCTTTCACACATAGTCAAAATTTTATATATTTGTTCAACTATCTATGCTTTTCGTCAAAATCTACTCGTAGCTGTTTAACTATTCACTTTTTTTAAATATTGAAATGAGCAGTAAGTTTCCTTCAAGAAGGCACATTTAATTTCAATTTAATTTTTGAAACAGAACAAACACCAAATCTTTCAAAAGCTGCTCAATTTAAAAATCATAAAAAATGGGAAATTGCCAAGCTCATTCAAAAATTCATGGTAAAGGTTGTCAAATTTCAATCTCCTTCGTTTAATAGCATTATGGCGGAATACCATTGTCCTTAAATACATCCAACCAAAATGCAGACAATTTATCCTAAATAGGAAAAAATGGGTGACGGAAGAAAAAAGGTTTATACTGTAATTCAACTTTTGCTTAATAAAAAAGCATAAAAAGAAAGAAAATTGACAAAAACATATTAAAATAAAATACAATACAAAGTAAAATTTATTATAAAACGACAACAATGCGTTGGTGACTATTTGTTTTATAATTAATAAATATAATTAATATTATTCATACTTGTAATTTAATTAAAATATTTTATAAATAAATACATACAATTTATTTAAGGGCTTAAATAATCAGAACTGGGATCATTTAAACCAAGTGCCCATTCCCTAAGCGTTCGTTATTTCAATAATTATTAATTTTAAAAATTAATCAAACACAAATTGTTAATGCACTTATTTACGCGTTTCATTTCCTTCGCTGAGATCTCATTTCTTTCAAGAATTTCCTTTTGTCAAGCTTACTGTTTAGATTTTATCTAAGTTACGCCCGCATGAAATCACTACTTCATCAACAAATCTACCCTTACACAAATTCAGAGGATGTATTGTAAGAATAAAATGTAAACTGTATTGTACTTCACTCGGGACTCCGAACAGTATAGAATCCTTGTGTAAATTTAGAGTTTGTATTGTTTATATTGAAGTTGAGTTTATATTGAAAATCATAACTTCTATTTCTCCTTTTTGGTTTCTTACAGATTCTTCCTGTGACGGGAGATTTGGTAAACTGATCCCATGAATAGGTTCAGGTTCTATATACGATCGTGCAGATCTGTCTCTGTGTCTGCTTTTTCGATACCCGAAATTCCTTTGTACCCTGGTACCCAAGATACCATCGCGTTTTTGGGTTTCCCCAGGTTTTGAAAGGAGGCGACGGGTACTTATAGAATAAAACTATTTAATTGCTTGTAAATGGCGTCGAAGGGTGAAAAAACCTAGTGGTCAATACATTATGAATTTAACATCGGTGTAAACGGACGGTTTAGGCTGATTTCTTAACCAGAATATAAAAGGGTGATTTTCAAAGGATTAGTGTTTCCCAATAAAACACAAAACTAATATTTAAAAAAAAAAGTTTCAGTGGTTAAGTAAATTTGGTCCAATTTTATGGTTCACTTTTATCATTTGTTTTTTATTATCCGAAAAATGGAAATAGTTAACTAAACTTTTTTACACATTTAAAGGATGTATGTCATCCTTGAAAGTTGTGATTCATTATTTTTAATTCTTAGAGGAGGTGTGACCTTTTTTTTCTAATATTAAATGATTTTATTGGAACAAAATATATTCAATAAAGTAAACTTCTGATCTAACAAAACTTTCATATATGAAATCGAAAATATTTTCTTGAATCTAGAAATTCACGAAGTGTTAGTTATATAAGAATCTATCACATTGAATTCAACAGGTTATAGCTCTAAGAAAGCTCTATTGATCTGAAAGCGTAGAATCAATTTCTTTATGATTGTGTAAAATACAAGAACTGGTTTGAGTTGATCCTTCGAGTCGATTCGCTCTGGAATTAACTAAATTGGTAAAAAAACATTAAACATTCTGTGCCATTTTCGTCGATGAGGACAATGAAGCGTCCATAATTTTGGTTATATCTGATCAAATTTGAAAGAGGCAATGCCCATAAAGGGTTTTAGTACGACGTATTCAAGAAACCCAAACATTGATGTTGCGTACTACACAATTGGCATTTATAAATGTATTCATACAATCTAAAAATAATTAAATTTTAGAGGGGCGTCAGAGGTCACAACGGTCGTTGACCCGACGCTCATCATGGTAAGGTAAAAGTCCCAGGTTCGAATCCGGCGGCTCAGCATTTGAACCCGGCATACTTACAAATGGGCGTTTTTTCAAAAACATCGGCATCCTGAGGGTCGATTAAACCTCTGCCGTTCCGAACCCTCGTAACAAAAATTAAGTTACGCATCAAATTTTTCAACAATGAGTGTCTTCTAGTTGTTACTTCGATCCATCAATTCTGTCAACATTGTCGTTATGCGGCTGAGTCACTGCCAAAAAAATGCCAAACGAAAAAAAAGAAGAAGAAGAATATAAAATTATTTTGAAGTTGCGCCTTCACTAGAGTTGAGGAAGACCTCAAATGTTAAACCAGGCAAAATCCTTTTGGTGATATTTTCCAAATTATTTAATTTTTGTTAAGGATCACAATAACATTGATGTAATTAACACAATTACTCGTTGGTCAAATTTGTATTGTGCGTTTAGTGATAGCATTTTTATATATATGGGAATCATATTTATCAAAAATTGTACAGTTATTTATAAACGTAAGTTGGACTCGGAATACCTTATTACACTCAAAAAAAGTATACTCAACTACCGATAAAATGCCCCAGAAATTTTAAATTCATAACAATCATTGCTTGAGAATACTAGGAGAAAAACTACATGACATGGTTGAAAGCAACGTAAAATCGAAATGTGTCATTCGTTGAGCCGTGGCGAATATTTTCAAAGGTTTCCTGTTCGTAATCAGCCAGTATAGATGGTCTAACAATATTGCTGCACAGTTTTTTTATCAGTGTTTTGACGCTCTCAGATTTCAAAAAACACATAAAATTGATTTAACGGAAAAAGACTTGGATGCAGAATCTTTATGGATTTCAAGCTTTTGCAACAAAAATAAAAAAAAAATAGTATTTTCCACTTTCAAAATATTTATTGAATCTGCTACCTCCAATTTCATCGTTTTAGGAATTTTACTTTTTACTCAATAAAAATGACGATGAATTACTTTGACTTTGTGAAATATAACTTTTATCAATTATTCGAAAAAATTCGAAAGTGACAGATCAATACTGCAAAGTGACCAAGGTCCAGAGTGATCTTCTGCTTTTAAAAGCGAGAATGTACGAGGCCTGAGGTCGATACGACAAAAGCTTGCTAACTTTTTAATGGACCAGGTTTGTCTCAGTTAAGAGTAATCACCAGTTACTTAAGTTACAGAAAGTAAAATAGGCGTGTAACGAATATCTCTTTGCAGAAAACTGAACGTCTGAAAACACGGTTGCTCCTCCAAAATGCCTGTGACGTTTAATTTAAAATTATTAATAACGACAATAGAAAGATATCGGCGAAACCTAGCTTCAAACACATTCGCCATGTAATCCTGGTGGTAGTAGTATTTTAGTATGTTGATTACTATCACTTTCAACCCATAAACCATTTTTCTTAAATTTCACAATTCTCAATTCTCAACTTCTAAATCTTACAAGGTATTCAAATCTTTGTGCCTTATGATTTGACTTTGAGTCTGTTCTACCAAGATGTTCTATTACTGATTATTATTTGAAGTAGAGATTCTCAGCTTTGCTGAATTGAAAGTAAGATTTTTTCGACGTGACTGGTCCATCTGAACATTGTATGACTTACAATACAAAAACCTCTTAAGGATAAGGGTATTCCAACATAATCACATTAGACTGCCGACCTTATTGCTTCATACTACTACTTTTTTAGTGCAATCTAAAGAAAGAAACTGAAACTGAAATTCAAGGTGTTTTATCACCAGAAAATGAACAATAGGACTCCATATGACGATAACGATCGTGTATGATGCGCTGAATATTTAGGAAACAATTTTATTTTTACTCACTCCAAATTGTCTTCTAATAAGTCACTGTAAATTGTGATAAAGTAAAAAACAGATGAAGAGAAATTATTTTGAGAAAATAACTTTATTAGAAAGAAATACTTCTTCAAAACATGCACTTTTTCCTCAAAGCCTCATTAGTGCGTGTTTCTTCAAAATACTACTGACATAAGTTACTAGACACAAAAGAAGAAATTACCCTTGTTTTCACATACATTTTTCGATAGACAATACAAAATCTTGACAAAATGGAAGGATTCTAGGTTCTACCCACATAGTACCACGTCTTGTAGTCTTTTAAAAAAATTATTGCAACCATTTGAAAAAGTAAAGCTTAGAAAAGAATATGTTTCTTTTACTGGAAATTCAAGTTGTTCAAGTACCAGAAAATAGATAGCAGGATTTCAGATGAAAACTTATAATACAAAAAATAGTATTTGTGAAAACGTTTTGTACCTCACTCCAATAGTGTTTTAAGAACTTATTTTTTAAATAAATACTAACAGATCATGTGGATTAAGCCAGAGAAAGTAAAAAGAAGATGAAGAGAAATAATTCTAGCTTAATTCGGAGCAAAAGGCAAACGTACTAGCGTGCAGGTGAAAATCAAAATGATGAATGTTTCATCAAAATCGACATTTGCATACACATTTTTCACAAAAAACGTCATAAAATATAAGGAATATAGCTTTTAGCAAACTCACCAAATTCTCACTTTAACTTAAGATGGTGCATAAAAAAAGTGAAACGGTGAGTTTACAAAAACGTCAAAATCCAATGGGTAGTACAGCCCATCAAGGAATGAACATTGTGGCGTTATATAATCATTAAAAATCATGGTACAAACAGGGTATCAGGGCTAGAAGTACCTAGATGACTGCTACCACTTCCTAGAAATGATTCATTTGTATATGAATAAAAGAAAACATTTCGAACATTGAATTTTAGCTTTTTTTCGATAAATGTAATTGTTTTGCTTAAGTTAGGGAAGAAAAAATGTACCAGCTAAGACTGCCCATCCAAAATACATTCTGTATTCCTTTGGTATAATTAATTGTTCTTTTTATGTAAGGTCTCGGTTAAAATGAACAAAGTTAATATCACGAGCGGGATTCGAAATCCACAACCTTCGGCTCGTTCTAACAACTTGAGCTATACTGACCAATTGCCCCGATAGCTCAAGTGTTAGAGAAGCGAAGGTCGTATTCGCGATACTAACATTTTCACTTCAACCGAGACCTTACATAAAAAGAATCATTAATTGAAAGTAGTAATTTGGTCAATCAAGCTATTAAAAATAATGGATTATATCCTAACCAAGTTGACTATATTGCGGGAATACAATTACACTTTTTCTCAAAGAAAACGTTCCGAACCATTGGTAAAACTGTAGGTGGAAAAAATAAAACTGTAAATGTTTTCCATCAAAATCAAAGTACCCAGCAGTTGAACAATTAGTTTCACGATGAATTATAATGTCAATTAGGAGGGAATTCAACGTTTATAGCAGAGAGACAAAACAAATGGAAAATTAAGTTATCTATCTTCTTTACTATGCACAATTTGTTTCGTTTCAAGTGCAGTAACGATTTCTCCATTATCGTGTTTACAAGTTCAAAAAATCAACAGAAATTAACCATTTTCCAGGTTTTATCAAAATCCAATTAGCACAGATGGCCCTAATTTTAACTTTATAATAAAGGAGTTGGAATTCTCTGGAGCTGCCGTAATTCACGCCAAATGCGACGTGAGGCGGAATGCAAGCTAATGTCGGATCTTGGTAATACCTTGCCGTATCGATATTCATGGAGCGCAATATCATTATTCATCTCCCATCCGTCCAGCCCGCCGATCCCCGGAAACTGGGCCATATCGGCTGGAAAATTCAATAAATTTCTTGATTTAATAGCCGACCCGGCTAACTTTCTCTTTCCATCGACTTTATTTCCTTCCAATCATTGCTTACAATGAGAAAATGGTATATGAGTGAATTCGTCTGTCGAATAATTTAAAACGTCAACATTACATATTGAACATCATATGTCAATGTCAATCTGTGTTTTAAACAGTTGAGTCTGTCATACCAAGTTGGCCGCCCGGTTATACACAGCGAAGTCCGGTCAGCTTCCAACGCTTGCAACATTCTCATTCATTCAATAACTACCACGTTCAATAACCCCATATAAGATAGGGGCAGAGGCTTCAGCCTAACCATCCCTAAGCCAAAAATAATACTCGTATGGCTCTAAGGAGTCAACAATGATAACATGTAATAATAATTACTCTTTATTTTCGTCTTACACGTCTTACATTATACACACTCAGCAATTCAAACAAACATGAGGACATAAGATCAAAAGTAATTGTTACAGCCAATTTTAAGGCTTTTTTTGAGTTCAAATTCTTCAAAGAGTTTCATGTTGGCGTCTGAATTAACTTAATTGTTTTCATTCTTCCGTATTTTTATACTCCATTTCCGAACCCTTGTCTATTAAAGTAGATAGATATTTTTTTTCAATACTAATAATGTTCTTTGTTTCTTCGTACTTTCTACATGAAACTCATGATTTATATATTCACGAGATTTTCTTTTAAGGTTTTACCTTAATTAAAATGTGGCTTGAAAATCACGTAGCAATCAAAACCATTTTCAGCAATTATTTAAACATCTTTACACACCAGTTCTAACAAAACCTGATATGCTGAATATCAGATCAATAGTTCGCTTTCTTTTGTGTACCTGTTCATACCTTTTTGGAAATAACGAACTAATATTATTCGATTTTTTTTTTTTTTTTTTCTATGGCCTCGTGAACTAAGCATATCTAGCCAGACTGCTGTATATATTTATTCCGTAATTCGATTTTTTGGGGGTAGGGTATCGTGAAAAAAGAGCCAGGAGCGACGGCGGGAATCGAACCCGCGACCGCGGGGTCTACTAGCCGAGAGTCTCTCACGCTAACCACTCGGCTACCGCGGCCCCCTATTCGAATTATGAAAATCATAAAAACCGAGTACCCGTAAATCTTCCCGCCGAGACAGTCCATACAAAATTTATGTAATTTTTTTGGCCCTGTAAGAACTCATGAAGAATTACTTGCTAGAATTACATTGCAATTCCAAAGTTTTTCTTTTTCTCGCTCGGGAAGAAGCTCACAGTAAACGTCCGTTCAAAAAGGGCGTTTTCCTGCTTTCTCCGCAAGAACTTTTGTTTTGATTACGAACCGTGGTGCCGAGTGTTTAAGGCGGATTTGCCTTGCTGGGGGCGAATCCCGACAGAGCCCAAGGATTTTTAATGGAAGACAGTACGAAAAATGTATTGCTAAGTGTCTTGACTCCTTATCCGCGCCATACCCAACGGAAGTACTTTGACTTTATGTCCTCTCGCATGAAAGCAATTACTTTCTAGTCTTTCATTATAAACCAATACTACAATTTTTTTCTGAAATATGCCAAAGAAAGTGTCATCTTCACTGATATTTTCATGTTCCTGGCAGTTTGTTCAATTTTGTAATTTGTACTTACTTTCAAAAAGGATCAAATTAAGTTAATATATATCAGCGTTCGATATTGTAAATGGATAAGGCCAGTTTGAAACAAAACACAGTTACTTCGTCAAGCTTTCGACACCTCCATCGTCTTCATCAGGAATTTTTGTACATACTTTTTTTTATCAAAAGAATTTATATAAACCCTCAGTGTGTGTTTTAGGGAAAAAATTTATAAGTATCTCTGATTGAATATAGAGCCGGAGAAGAAGATTTTATTTCTGCATCAGCTTTCTTATTAAAATTGAAAGACTTGAAATTAATAATGTGAATGCTGTTTACTAACACTTTTATTGAAATACACAATCAAAGTAAAAAGCCTTTTTCTGTGTTCAGCATGATGAGATTTCCTCCTGAAGCCTCTTCAACAGTGAAAAATGATAAATATGCCTCTCACCAGGATTTTTTGCTGATAATATTGAATTCGATGGCCTCGATGCGCCATACAAATATTTGGGCTTATATTTACTCCTCGATGAAGGCTGGACTGCCGAAAAATGTATGTTTAGCATAGTATTTGTCATTTTGTCACATCCTTTCCAATCTCGATATGACAGTACAAATACGATTAAATAGTGAAACTGTAGTGACCTTTCCTTTATGAATTATTAATGTTAAAATAACAAATAAAATCAATGAAATAGCAATTTTATAATGTAGATAGATAAATTTTTGATGAGAATATAACGTAATTATTAAAATAAATTGCATTAGTAGAAAGAAATATATAGGTTTAAATTGTCTGTATTATTTCTTAACTAAAAAATAAAGAACTTCATTTCAGGATATATTCTTAAAAATGTTAAAAATAAAATTTCAAATACATTAAACTTTGGAAGAATACTTATACCACAGAAAAATGGAACTATACAGCAAAACCATGTTATTATTGTCAATACGGTTATAAGCCATTAAGGAAAATGAACAGAAACATAATGCACAGTTTTTTTAAATTGTGATTCTCTGGAGAAATGAAACAATCTGTAATGTAATTAATCGCGTTAATTAACTTTATACTAGAGCTCACCGTCGTCATATATCGAGGGAAACATTGCATTATAATCTCACATTTTGTTCTTTATTTTTTTTTATTTACTCATAAAATTAATTCACCGAAAATGAAAGCTTGTTTTCCTGTTTTGTTTCAAAAATTTTACTGATTATAAACATCTATTTTAATGAGTTCTTACCTGCTTACCTTTTAGCTTAAAATGATAAAAGTTATTAATTAAAAATGAAAAATCAAATGTTAAAGAAACCTACTCAATTTTTTTTAGCCACACGTAACAATATTCCAATAGGCCAATCAAGAAATATACACATTCGTTACTCTTGTTACGAATAAAATCGTGAGATAGAATCGATTAAGTTTGAAGACAGGATTTCCGTCGATGCTGCACTGTATTGGTCGAATGAAATAAATGAACAAAATCCTCAGAGGGGACAGACACTCTAACATTAGATTGTTATATCCAGTATGAAACCCCTCTACCAGCAATACTCCAGTGTATAAGCAGGATTTTGTACGGTTCTTGTAATATCGAGCACAATTAGAACTTCAAATGTCACCCATAAACCACGTCTTAAGGAAACTTGGTATGCGGAATATCCCGCCGAGATCAAATCCTCAACTCATTAAATACAACAAGTCCCAGTGGCTCAATCGGAAGTTTCCATCTGCTGAAACTATTAAGTTGTTTAGGACTGTTGTGTCTGTACCAGATGGCAGGCCATTTGAAGTTGTTCTGCACTCAACAACTTGATAATGTGTTAAAAGTGAAATACTATTCTTTCATTCACCATAAGAAGTAAGTAAGGAAACGGTTTGCATTTCATATAGACAGACCTCTCGAAACTTGCCTCAACCTCCTCAGACCCTGAAATTGCATCGCAATGTGTTTGTACTATATGTCATACGTTTAAAAGAATTTCACTGAACATTCAAATTATCTAAAAATATATTACAATTTACAAGTTATATATATATAGGTTTTTTGTGTGTGCAATTAAGTTAACTTGTGCCCAAAATGTTCAAATTTTACTAGATTGTTGTTGTAAATTCTGTTTTTATTTATTCTTATTGGTCATTCAGTCAAAAACCTTTCAGAACATGTTTGCGCTTGACAAAGCATCACCTTTTTTATATTCCTGGCGTCAGGCGACCCAATTCTTCTTTTCATATTCAGACTAATGTTCTGCAATTCACATGTTCTATGATTATTTTACAGTTTGAAATACTATGTTGATATCATACTCAAAGGTTAGATAGTCAAATGCTAAAATTGGCGTGCAAACCGTTTATATTTGTTATTATCTTTAAGTACTGAAGTAAAATGATCTGGAATGAAGCGATGTAGGCGAAAGAACCAACTTGTTTTTCTGGAGGTGAGCTTTCGGCTGTATTTGACGCCTTCCTCAAGACTCTATTTATTTACAATCAGTGTTTAGTTACAAATTACGTGTATAAAATTATAATATCAAAATTATTACAAAAACTTACTTGAAAAACTATTTAAAAAACTTAGGAATCAGTTCGGACATGTGGTCCAAATAGAAGGGGCCGGATAACCCAACCCAGACCATCAGGAGAGATCAACGCGAACAATTTCACATATAACAATTATCATTTATTAATAATAACAAGAAATTAATGAATCACTTATAAATAAAAACAGTACAACAAAACAACCAACAAGTCTTCAAGTAATACAACAATTTCAAGTTTTTTTAGTTAAAATAGAACTATAAATAAATACTCAATTAAGGAATCTGGCAAACTGTAAGCTGTATTGTCAGCTTTTATGTCAAACATTGCTTTATCTAACCTCATCCCTAGATTACGCTCCTTATAAATAATCTTCTCTTTTTCAAAATCAAATTCACGTTCAACTTTGTGGCAGTGCTGAAAAAGACCTGTTAACTGTTTCCCTTTGTCCCTACAATCATATTCATGTTGTCTACATATGTCCTTGAGTAATTGTTTGGTTTGTACATAATATACCCTTTCACCGTCCTTGCAACGTAATTTATAGGCAACAGTACTACGTAGTTCAATATGTACTGGGGACTTCAATTTTGAAAATACATGATTTCTAAAATTGTTCTTATATTTGAATGCAAATTTAAAATTCAAATTAGACGTTCTATTCCCAACCAGGGTTAACAATTTATTTAAAATTTCTTTAGCATAGGCAATTGTTTTATATATATAATTTATCATTATAATTTTATATATATATATATATATAT
>CM077102.1:345212-363688 GCA_039619505.1 Cimex hemipterus
GAGAGAGAGAGAGAGAGAGAGAGAGAGAGAGAGAGAGAGAGAGAGAGTGAGAGAGAGCAGCGCTAAAAAATAATTGTTAATATATAGAAAAATAACTCATGGAATTTTAGACAATGTATGAATAACCATCTCAAACATGTTTGTATATTTAGCACAAGAAATTTCTTACTCTCTTAATACTAACATGTATCCGTTGTGTGAATCTTAAATTTTTTGTAACAAACATCTGAGGTCATCGCCAGCCCTTCGCGTGTATTCCTTCTCATTCATCTCGCGTGTTTCTATTGAACTGCAGTCATTTAAACATCTCGATCTGGTTACTGACTCTGCTTTTACTTGTATATTACGTCGTTATTTTAAAATGCTAGTCTCTTTAAAAAGATAGTTCCTAGTAAGTAAAATAATTAAGCTTACTATGAATACTATGAATAAGAACTATCTTTTTAAGAAGGATTGAACCCCACACTCACTCCATCATTGATCATCTCTATATACGAGCCTGTTGTTAGTACCTCAGGTTGTCAATTTAAAAATAGATACACAACATGCAATACATCACATATATATTGCCGCAAACATAGAAGTCTAGTCACTTTCTCAATGATGTCTCACAATGTTCACTTACTTTTGCTCCACAGACTCACCGCAGAGTACTCGATATGCCTCGGGGCAGGGCCGAACCCACTCCATTAACGCTAATAACTTAGTTTTGCTCCCCAGACACCATACACTCACCTACAGTACTGGATATTCCTCAGGGCGGGGTAAATGCTCCTTCCTTTCACGCTAATAAATTACTTTCGTCCTAATATATTCACATAAACACGACACACACTCACACACAATACAAGCACACACAAACATATGTGTTTGGGAACACATAAACTATATACATTTGAATGTCCCTAGAGCCCTGAGGTACCGGTACAGTGATTTGTACCCACTGCCGTGTCCCAATCAACAACATCAAGCCTTCTACAATTGAAAAGGTGCTCGACTGTTACTCTATCCTTGCATAATGAGCACCTATGTGGTCGCTTTCCTACTAGAAGCTGGCCGTGCGTAATTGTTGTATGACCTATTCGTAGACTTGTCAGTATGACCTTTTCCCTTTTTGACCTATTTTCCGTCATTCTTAACCTGCCTCAGTTGAAAGGGTTATTTCTATTTTTCCGAACCCAGCGGTTTTTCAATTCTTCTTTTATCATATTTGAAATTAATAACTTGAGATCCGCTGGGCGTATAAGTTGGAAAGCGTCGTGAGCTCCTTTTTTGTCCTCGGCACCTTTTTTGGGCGCCCTGTCTGGTTCTTCGCTCACCAATACGACCTTCTCCTCACTCTGTCGACCTGTGTATTATGCACAATGCGAGGGATATGGCATATAGTTTCGCCATGTACACGCTCGCAGAGGAAGGGAGTGACAATTGTTTTGTTTCTCCCTCCGGGTACACGGCACACTTCACGCCCTATGTCGTTTTTGTGTCTGTGAAGAAGGGTCTGGCATTCCTTTAAATACGTAGTGGCGTGTCTCGTTCTTTTTTAATTTTGCCAAATACCACCGTGCGACGAAGGCAGGGAGTAACCAGGGGGTGTTTCAGGTAGTTTTTTTGTCTCCCCTTGGTGCAGCTCTACCCCCCACTCCGCTAATATTTTCTTGGCTTTTATGGCCAGCGGCCTCGTACGGGTCCACAAGAGAGAATATCTTTCGCTGAAGTAAGGGTCAAAAAGGGCTATGTAAGAACTGGTTCGGCTTTGGCTATTTCCTCGCATAATATTTTAACATTATTTCTTCTCTTTTTCGAGCTGAGGGGAGAACCCCTGTCTTTACACATATGCTATAGAACTGGCTTGTTCTGAACGCGGCCTGTCAATAGTAGTATGGCCTTTCACATATATCCTGTTAATTTTTTGAGGCGCTTTCTTCTTGCCGAATCATACAGGCCATACAACTGTAAAATAATGCCTCAGCAGCGTTTTAAAAAGGGTCCTCAATACCTCTCTTTCTGCTTACCACTTAAAGTTCAAGAGGTATCTCAGGAGGGTGATGGCCCGCCTGCACTGGACTTCAATGTTCACGATATGTGGTTCCCATCTTATCTTCTCGTCGAAGGTCATACCGAGAAACCTTGAGAAGTCCACATACCAGAGAGCAGAAGAAATGGACTTCCGATGTCTGTTCGGCCGAAAAGGAGAAACCTATCCTCTCGGCATTCGCAACCATTTTGTCGATTACGGTCTGCACTCTTCTTCCAACTTCTTCTTCATCTATATCATGTATGTAAATAGTGGCATCGTCGACGTAGAGCGAGGTCATAATTGGGGGCTTATTACATGGGGAAGTATGCCATCGACGATACCGTTAATCGCTATCGTGAAGAGCGTTACCGACAGTATCGATCCTTCGGGATCCCATTTCTTTGATCTCTCCTTTCAGATAGCGTACTTCCCAGTCTTACCACAAACCACCGGTTGGTGAGGAAACTCCTAAGCAATTCCGGGGTCTACCTCTCAGGCCGAATTCGTGATCCTCTGAAGGATGCCATACTTCCATGTCGAGTCGTACGCCCTCTCGTGGTCGAAGAACACAGCCACGCCATGTTCCCTATTAAGGAACGTGATTTGAACCTTATCCTCGAGAAGGACCACTTGGCCAACGGAAGCAGGTCCTCAGTAGTACAGTAGAGTCCCCCAGTCTCCAAAATCCATACTGTTCTTCTGTTTATAATAGACTCAAAGACTTTACCCAAGTAGGTGCTCAACGTTATCGGCCTGTAGCTTGATGGTTGGCTGGGGTTTTTACCTTGTTTGGCGATCGGTACTAACATGGGTTCTTTCCATTGCTATGGATATGTTCCGGCACAACAAATGTTATTATACAACTCTAAAAGGCGACGCCTAATCACCTCTGGGAGATGGCGAATCATCGCGATAGCCATGCCGTCGATACCAAAAGCTTTGTCTTTTAGATCGACTAAGGTTTCAGCCATCGTTATTGGTCGGTTGTACTATTCCTCGTTTTCGCTAGTAAAGTGCAGTACAAGTTGTTCCATTCTGCGCTTTTCTGTACGGAACCTTTCGGTGTAGGACTGATTGCGCGACACTTCTTCGTAGTGGTGAGTCAGTGCACCGGCCTTCGTATATCCTTCGACTCCGTGATGATCCGATCAGTCACTTTTAGTGCTGGTATTATTGGTTTTTTTGTCTTCCCCGTGATCACGTTTATTTCTCCTCATATCTGTATCGATGACGTTTCTTTAGCCGTTATATATATTCTTGCATGCTTCTCTTTTTCTGTTTGGTCAATAACATTCGCTATTTTTTTTTCAAATCTTCTAAATTGGCCAACGAGGCCTCAGTCCACCACGGCACCCCTTTCGACGAATAGGGTTTCCTCGCGTTTTGGGTACTGAGAGCTTGTTTTACAATTTCAGTGAGGATTTGGACGTCTCGTTCCACGTCCCCACTCATATCTGAAATATCGTCGATCGTAATGAATCTCCTAGTGTAAATACTTATATATGTCGGATTTCCATTGTTAAGTAGCACCATACCGTATTAATCTATGATATGTTCAATAAACCTGCCCCTGGAGTCCGTCCTCCGACCCCCACATCGTATTGGAGGAGTTGAAGTCTCCTTATCCTCCATATCAGGCAGGAACGGGGTAGGTAGTTGATCTATTAGTCTTTTAATGTTGTATGGTTTTTATTTTATTGCGATCACTTGTATTTCAGTATTTAACGCCAATTTGTCGTATTTGAATTTTTCGATTATGTATAGCACTACTCCATGCGCCCTTTCACCGGGTTCGGGTTGGATTTCCCGGTTTGCGCAGGAAAGACCTCGGAGGTGACATTTCTTCCCGGGCAGAAGATGAGTTTCCTGTAGCGCTATCATCATCGGTTGTTTATATCTAATTATTCGTTCTAATCCTTCTTCGTTATTTTTAACCCCCTCACGTTTCATTGCAAAATGTTTTGGAACTTCATTATTGTTAAAAGAACAGATATTGTGACTGGTCGGTCTATGGCATGAGTCATGTCTCTATTGATTGGGTGACTGCTGTATTTGTTTAGGTGGCTTGCGGGGTTTTTCCTTGGGCCACGCTTTCTTGTTTTTCTTTTTAACCTCCTGGAAATCTTCCCAGTCGACCGAGATAAGCTTTTTGACGTCCTTCTGATTTACTTCGGGAGGCATCTGCTCGAGGGAGAGAGGAGGTACCCGAGACGTTTCCAGGGGTCGTTATTTGGGAAGAGGTAGTTAACGGCGGGGCCGCCCTCTCTAAAGAGGTCGTTGGACTTTCTGTTTTATCACCCCGCTCATAGGCGGAGGTTTATTTGATCCTCCTTCTGATTTTGAAGGAAGGTTTGGAGGTGCCGTAACACCTGCCATGGTTTTACCCCGTATTTAACTCGGGGAAGGGCACCATTGGAACGCCGGAAGGTGTACATTGGTGGGGATGGCTCTGGTTAGGCGGTCATCTCCAAAGTCAAACGGTTTTTTTGGTGCCAACTGTCCGGCAGCCCTCGCATAGCTTATATTTGGCCGTCAAAACGCTGAGCTGATAACTAGAGCCCTTGCTTCGACATGACTCATGCCTTTTTTTGCCTTTAACCTCCGTATTTCTCTTTCCTCTTTCAGCATTGGGCACTCACTGGATCTTGCATGGTGCGGTCCATCACAATTTACACACCTCAGCGGATCTATACATTTCTGTATGTTTCTGTATGAGCTGATTTCGTTTGTATAATACTTAAGTATCAATAGAAATGATAAATGATGAGGTGAGTGTGGTGTTCAATACTTTCCAAAAGGATAGTTCCTACTCACAGTACTCACTTTGCAGAACATCTTACTGTGAGTAGGAACTATCCTTTTGGAAAGTATGAATGTGCCTGGACTACATCACTTCCACGACTAGATAGGAAAGAGATAACTATTTTCAACTTCATACTCCAATTGTATGTTCTACGATATGAGTGAAAGTGATATTCAATTATGAACTACTGCGGCGTTAAAAAATTCCTTGTTTGCAAATTTAACACCCTTGGGGAAAGCTATAGCGGTAAACGTTTACATTTTCCTCCAGGAGCACATTGTTTTAAGAGAAAAGTGGGTATTGCCATGCTTTAAAATTATTCGACAATTCAGTCAGGGGGATCGAAGAGCAATTCAGCGGAATATTTACAAATTGATACTGTTCGTTGAGTTTCATTAGGCTAATTACAAGCAAGTCACACATTCGTTAATTGGACAAAGGTACAGAGGGAACGTCAATAGGCGATGTGCTCTCAATCATTCATTTCCAATGAAAAACAACGATTGGACCTGCTAGTAATCATGAAATTTTTTCAAACCTTTTAAATATAATTAGCCTGTTTCTTTCACCTTTTTCCCCATGATGATAGGAAAAAATAGAGGATTGTCGCATCATTGAAGAAGCGTTAACGGCAAGAGTCGGAAAAGAGGAACTCCCTGATGCACACAAATGGGATTTATTCGCCGACAAAAGAGAAGAACATTTCCTCTCTTGTGATTCTATTGTGTGAAACATTTGCCTCTTGTCTACCGTTTGACCCAGTCGGACTATTCACTCTCCCCTCACCTCCAGTACATTCAGATAGACTTATTATTTGCAGGCAATGAATACAAATAAGGCCGGTTTCCTCGGTGATGTTTTTTACGAAATGCCATGTCTTGCATGCATAAATTACATAGTGTAATACGTGTAAAGCCTTTTGCCTTTTATTATTGGGTTTCTGCAACTGCTATTGTTTTCATATAATAAATTACCACTTCGCAATTCGCAGTATATTTGAGTCATTAGAAATATTAGTTTATTGAAACTGATTTATTACCGCATCTTATAAAAACAAATTTATAAACACTAATAATACTAACAATCCACTAACTGTTTCCTTTTCTGAGCTTTAACTATAATTTATTATTATAAATCCAGTTGATTTCGTGGTCAGATTAACTTATTTCAATGAATTAAATTTCATGTAAGGTATGGGTTGAAATAAAAAGTCAGTGTCACGAGCGGGATTCGAGCCCATGATCTTTGTCTAAATACGCCGCTGCTCTACCACTTGAGCAATCGTGAATTCGCACCACTCGGATTTGAAGTTAATGTCCGAGTGGATCGAAGTCACGATTGTTCAAGTGGTAGAGCAACGGCGTATTTAGCCGAAGGTCGTGGATTCGATTTCCGCTCGTGAAACTGATTTTTTATCTTAACCAATACTTTACGTAAAGATTAATTAATCGGTGCTGGGAAAATGCCGTCGGCTTTCGCCAAGTATCTTCTGTAGACGAAGTCGTAGTAACTGCAAATTCTGTTCGTTTCATTGCCGGCTACATTTTGTCTTGCGGCGAATCCTACAAACTCTGCTGTTGTTTCGAATGAAATACCCGATTTGAAATCCGCTTCGGTTCCTTTGGTAGTGTTTTCAACACCCTGTGATTTTATCGACACCAACCTCAAGATCTCGTCCATCTCCTCTATGTCAGTTATTTTACAACATTTGCGACTCCCCCCTAAGCATTCATTTGTGCCGATGCCACACAAAGGTTTCATTCACATCTAGACGATTGAACAAAGCTGATATCCCACCGCAAATGCGTTGCGACCACTTTCACCAGTTTTAGATCCCTCCGGTTTTCTCAGGGTAAGCGGTTGTCTCCGACAACCCAAATTCTCCCACGCTTCCAAACATCCCCTTCTTCTACCGAAAAAGCCATCAGTCTCTATTGTTATGCGAATATTACCACGAGATCACATTGCACTTTGGACGTACTGTACACAAGCCGTTATGAAAGGAAAATTTTGGGCCAACAAGCAGAATTACAAAAGTCATGCCATGTAATGACAGGTTCTGTAATAAATTTTGTATAAATAAAAATCCCTCAGAAACGGAGGCTTTCTTCTTTACTTCACCAGGCTGGTGTTGCATCGGCATGTCGAATTCGAGGTCTGGTAATACCTTTGTCTTCTACAGTTAAGCACCTTCGGGTAATACTTGAAGGTCAACTAACTTTGGCCGCCGATGCAAAGGATAAAGTGAAAAAAGAGGAAGCTGCAATTTGTGTCTTGTATCCTTTACGTTTCATCGACTTTAAAATGTCTCCAGCATACGCAGCATATTAACAATAAAATGTGTTTTAACTGTAAACCTCACAGTTGAGAAATTTATATGTAAAACTTCTAAAGTTTAAAATACTGCCTTTATTCTGTAATCCCCAGCTCTTTTTGTAGTTCCTAGTAGGAGTAAGTTATGTTAAATTACTATTGTAATCTTTAATTCAAGTAGCGATGATTGCTTTTCTTGAAACCATTCAGAAGATAATTAGAATTAGATAGTTGATACAACATGGTATTGTTTTAATCTGACCTATCATGAAATACAATCAGCATAACTATCAACAGATTAAACTTTCTATAGTAAGATAGAACTCCAAAGCTGGGTGAATGAAGAAGCTTGGCGTGGTTATTAATTATATTAAATCCCTTGGTATTTTACGCGTCAATTACAAATAAAAGCTTTTTTCTTTTTTATAAGCCGTTAATTTGTTTTTTAAATACACTGACAAAAATTTCCACTCAACTTATTTTTCATTTTCTCAATAAAAGAAAATTCTGCCCATAATTTGATTCATTGTTTTTATCAATATACATTTGGTTATGCTATGTTTTGAATTGGGAGCATCAATTACACAGTTAATCCTTAATCTAAATCAAGGATACAGGATTTTTCAATGTTTAATTTTTACGGAATTTAAAATGCCTATTCAGTCTCATTTGAATTCTGAAGCAATAAACTATTTAGTTTTATCGTTGTTTTCTTAATTTCAATTTTTAAAGATACAATATCACTTATTGCTGCGGATGTTGCACTTCGTGACGATGGATGTGCCTACAGGATTTTTCTGTATCAGTGTATTAACTTTAATCGTTTTCAAAATTTATGAAAAACTCGATTTTTATACATGTATGAAAGGTTGTACTCATTATTTATATTTCTGAATGATTCTTTTTCGAAATAGAAAAGGTCATGTACGGTAAGTCCTATCGTAGAGGCGAGCTCAATCGCAGAGAGGGGTCACAACATTTGACACTATTTGTTCATACTAGTCTCAATTAATAAAAAATACCATGGATGAGCTTTTCGAAGCCAGAACTGCGAGCTACATAAAAACGAGCCGCAACTCGGCCTCCGCGACCCCCATCCAATAATAATGTAGGTGAAATATATGTATAATTGAATAAGTAAGTTACTATGCTAATTATAGCATTTGGTTATAAGTTTGAGTAAGCTATTAATAATAGTTTTATTTAACGACGATTATTTCGTACTAGGACTCCTTTATGTCCAAGGTTAATTACTTCCTAATGACCCTCTACGATCTAGACCCTTGACAGTATTTCTTTAAAAGTATCAGCGGTAATAAGCTAAAATTTTGATAGAAGATTCCAAGTGAAAAAATATTCTTCCTCGCAATATTAGAGAGAGCTTGAAAATTATTAAGGAGTCAGAGGAAAGAGTAAGCATTTCCCCCTTTTCGGGACATATTCAAAGGGAACTGGAGTAGGATAAACTCAAAGCTCCCCTGACGAGTCTTCTTTGATTTATTTTTGCATTTTTCGTGGATGAAATCTTTAAAAGTGAGGCCAATAAGTTTACTCCAATGAGCAAACCAGAGAGTTAAAATCAATTCCGTTGGTTGTTGACATTATGCTTTGCAATTATACTTTAATCTTATAATCTTGCTTACAATTTTTTGTCTAAGCAGTAACAATGGACTTTTAAACCCTAAAACATTTATTTTTATTTTCATATTTATGTATATGCCGAGAATATTTGGATAACTTCGATGTTCGAACTGTTAGCGCCAGGGTCTACCGCCTGGCACAGTGGACCAGGTTTCGAATCTCACTGGATTGACTCGAAGCTCTCACGTTTCTGCTCAAGTATACCCCCGCTAAAATCGGTCTTCCTCCTTTTACCAGGATCAACTGTGTGCCTTACTATGGGGACGAGGTGGACTCGGTCCTCAACCCGTAACTCACTTGCAGTGACGTCCCAGGTAAATAAAATCCTTCTTTGCAACCCCTCGTTATTTTATTTTAAAAATTATTTTATTTCATAGCGTATTCCTTACTTTCGTTTCATTATATTTTGTTTTAACGGGAGTCCGCTCAACAACGGTCAATGGCGTTAAATGAACGGCCATTATTTTCGACAGGACAGCCTCTGGTGAAATCCACACGATATTTCATAGTGTCAAGCTGTTTAATGTCTTTGAAGATTGGCTTTTCTATTAAAAAAATGCCTCTTAAAGAAACTTCATAAAAACAAATAAAATATATATCTTTGTAAAAGAATTACACAGTTAATACTAAGAACGAATTCAACTTTAAAAATATTTTTAATTAGATAAAAAGTAATTTTTCATATATGTACTTATCTTTTTTGTGCGCTTTTTGAAAATATCCTTGGTTTCTTTGTTATTATATTTTCCATGGCCATCACATTCCTAACTAATCAAATAAATCAATATTTATCTTTTCGGCACAACGGAGAATCGTAAGGAAGAACTTTGTCTTGTTCGGTTTTCCTGCAAACATTTGAAGGAAAGTTTTTATAAGTCCAAACCGTCTTGTGTACTCGTGCGACCCGGAATCCAACCGACACGATAATATTTGTATGGTTACATTTATTTGCTTTTATCTATGAATAACGTTTTCATTCGGGTATTTTTTTCAGTCACGGTTTTTTAAAGAGCTTTCTTAAAAAATTTGTTTAAAAAATTAATGATTGTTATGAAAAGTTCTTCTGTATATTTAAAAAAATATATAAAACTGTTGCAATGCTCGTTTTAAAACGACATTTTCACCTTTTCTTTCATATTTACAATAACGCGTATGTACGGATGAAATAAGACAAGATTGAAAACGTTACATGAGTTTTTAATTCAACAAATTAGGATTATTCAACTGCTAGGACTTAATTTAGGATTTTAGATTGATTTATAAAATTTAAAAAAATTGTGCTGGCTGTGAGTTGTAATTATTGGTTCGGAATGTGGAATGGAATTGGACAAAGGATTCGCATTTCCTTAATTTCCTTGAGTTTTCCATCATAACTGGCCTAATTAGCAACCGATTGTGATACCATTTGGTGTACAGCCGCCCAGTTATATGATTCCATTATTAAGCCCGGCCGTAAAGTCCTTTTGAGCCCTTTCCTCGACGCCCGTGAACTAGTTAAGCCGCCTGAATCCTAACTGAGAAGAAAACTTTAAATACATGCAAATGTGTAATTACCTGGGGCGGAAAAAAATTTTGAACTTCGTTAACTTATTCAAATCGATTTGGCGTATTATCTTACTGCAAAATTATCACAACTTTTCCGCGAATTTCTAGTCGTGCTATTAGAAACAGCTTGAAACTGTAAAGACAATGCTGAAAAAGTACAATCTATTCCATCACAGTAAAACCTTCAAAATTAATTAATTTTATCCTTATGAGTATTTAGACATAACAGGTTAAACACAAATTATACAAACTCCAATGCTCAAAATTAAAACATGTTAGACACGAAAAGGAATATACAATTAAGTATAGAAGTTAAAATGCCAAAACTGGCTTAACATTACAATTCTTTGTTGTACCAAAAAAAGACAGACTTGCCCACATTGTATATATTGTTTCATTTATAAGCTAATTTTTTGTATGGGGTTTGGAAATTGGCAGTATTTTCATGGTTATTATCAATTAAAAAACCATGGACTCTAACGCATTCGAACTCAGGAGCACTAGTGTAACAAATATGATTTGGACGCTCTAATCACTAGACGAACCAAGTCCTCTTGAAATAGAAGAATAATTAATTAATTTTTTTAACCCTTTAACTTTGACATTAACTTTTACTGGTTACAGATATTTAGGATAAAGTGAAAAAACTACCAAGTTCCAGACCCCCTCCAAAAAATTAGCGTATCAATGAAACGATAATTTCAGTCTTACAAGTCAAAATAGGTGTATTTCATGGTTCTTTTCTGAGACACTCCATGTCTAACTTATAAATAATATAAGTAGTAATAATTAAAATTTACACATAACGTTGAAAGAATTTAAGGATATAACACCTGTTTTAAATTTAATGTTATGTTTTAAAGGAATAAAATAGTACAATTCTTAGGTAGTGTAATATTCTATTTTATTTTATCCGTTCCCTTACAGAGGAGATTTGATGCAAATGGGCCACAATAAAAAAAAGACAAACAAAATTTATTTTATAAGGATTAAGAGACATGACAGAATTGATAGAAAATCGACATTTTATCGAGTTATTGGTAATAAGGATTACTCCGAAATTGCATTGGCTCTTCTTCGTTTCCAAGTCCCGGAGCTCAGTTGTTTATTTGTTAAAAATTAAAACATTAGAAGTTAAGAAAACAGATGGTCGTCAGGGAACTAGAAAAGTTTGAGAATCTAGAAGATACAAGGAGTTGTGTATAGATAATTTAAAACCTCGACTTTTCCTTGTACGTATATGTATTTTAATATTAAGTAATTATATAGTAGTAGTATATTATACAAGTTAGTATATATTTACAAAAGCATGGTTACTCGCAATACATGAAAATTCTATATGCATGCAGTTACTATCTCCGCTTCCTCTAGGAACAGCGAATAAAACTCCAGGAGACCCAAAAATTCGTTGCCGTGTGTGAGCAAATTATTATATCGGGTACAAATATTATATTAAATAGCCAAGGAATGTCACTGCTAGAATATATGAGACATTTATTTCTTTTACATGTGCATAGAAAGTAAATAAATTAGAAGTTTTTAATAAGTGCATAATCACAATACGAGGAATAAATTTAATGTTCCGAGTTCCAGTTTTAAGGGCAGCTCAAATGTGCGCTGGAATCCTAGGTTTTGTAACCTGCTACCAGATGGATTTGAATAGTTACTAAAAATGATTCTGGGTCACCGGCCGTAAATATTAGGCATCAAGTGCATTTTTGGCTAGAAAGATATTCCACCAAATTTAAGTTACTCGTTTGTCTATTGTACATATATATACTATATTCATTATCTGAAGTAAAATTTGTGATATTTAGTTTTACAAATTTTGTTGAAAGTAAATTCCTGATTCTAAATTTTAATTTACATTCATTACAAAATTATACCTTATTACGAGAAGTTATCTCTATCAAAATAGCTTCTATTCCTGCTGCTTAACACAAAAAAATGTTACACAAACCGTAATATTAAAAATAACTTTTCAATTAACTAAGGTTTTGGTTGAGATGAAAAATGTCAGTGTCACAAGCGAGATTCGAACCCACGACCTTCGGCTAAATACGTTAAATACGTACCACTTTAGCTATGGTGACTTCGATCCAGTCGGATACTAACTTCAACGCCAAATTTTGAAATTTGCCTCCTTTTTGCCATTTGTCAAATGTTAATTTATTTGGTCATGCGGATCACGAAACCTAATTAAATTTTGGTTTGTTTTAAACAATATTATGCTTAATGTAGGTACTTTTCTCCTTAAAGAAGCAGAAATTTGATTGACTTATATTTGATATATTAGTGGTTACATGTATGTTAATAAAGTAGTAAAGGAGGAAGCAGGAGAGTTTTACCCCGTCAACGTCAGATTTATTATTTTGTTTATAATGTATAATTTGGTTTTTTGTTGATACGGCATATTCATTTTTCAGCAGCTCGTTATTATATTTATGTTGTATTATACGGTGGGATATTTTAAAAATAAAAAAGTTCTAGAAGATTTGCATGACCGGAATTTGCGTGACCTGCATTAAACGGTAGTATTGATACGTTTTCTAATATAAATGTTTACTAGGAAAACATTGTTGTTTTGTGGCGTCTGGATCCGGTTAACAGTGTGGGAGTGTGCTATTTAGTAAACTGTTTCAAACTTAGACTTTGGTATTTCCACGGGTTATTTCCTTATAATGGAAATGTTCATGACAGAATGTAAAGAATAAAACTAGATTGAGAAATATATCTATAAAAACACAACATCCGTTAACATTTCTGCTTACAAAAAATTATAATTCTTAAACCAAATTTTAAAGACTGCACATTTCTTTGATTTTTAATTATACAATCGAGATAAAAGCATTTTAATTTAGATGAGATGGATTTAATTGTATCTCCCATTACAATTTTATGGCATTGTTGACAAAAAAAGTCTTTATGCAGATGTATGAGCGGATTTGACATGGATATCATCTCGTGAATTAGAAAAATATGGATTACGACTTGGTTCAAACTCGTCCGGCCCTATGTTAATATCAAGGAAGCGCGAGAGGTTTGCATTAGTGAATAGAAATGTTGTCATTTTTCTACATGACAACGCAAGGTCTCACATTATGTATTACGCTGGTGACGCGGCGGAATTTGTTGCACTTGTGGGACGTGCTTATTCGCCCACCTCCATTACATTCCCAACTTACATTACTACAAATGCTAAATATTTAGATGAAAACCTTAAATATAAATTAAATAGCACAAAAGCACGCATTGTGGCAAATACTCTGAAGAAACAGCTTATTGACTAATTTGGTATCTTTATTTGTGAATAAAAGATTTCAGAAGCGGTAATTTTTTTCTATTTTTATTAATGGCACATGTTACACCTTATTATGATATATTGCAAATATAATAAAGTAAGAGAAAAATTATTCAACTCCACAATCAATTTTCATGGATTTTCCATTTAACTGAAAACCAATTTTTCGGCATTTTTTAATTTTTAAGAGTGATTGGACACCACGTGTTACCTGTATGAGAGTTACACTAACTTGCTCTACGATATGTCTTGGTTAGGTAAAGAATCAGGAAACGTCATAAGAAAATAATTAAATAAAACAACTACAAAACGGTATGAATGTCTCTGGCTATTAAGGCTATACCAACAAAAAATGAAAAGTTTTAGTGATTTACTAAAAAATAGAAGAATTAGGAAACATTGTCTTCCCTTCCCCATCTTATAACCCCAATGTCAAAATATCTGGGAAAGTATTAGCTGAAATTATCAATGAAACATTACGGCATATTGGTCAATTCCAATTCCATATGTTCTGACCTTATCAATATAGAAAATAGAAATAAATTAAAAAATGAGATACCTAATAATTAAAATAACAGAAATTCGGATCATGAAAGTGTGTTTTTTTTTGGCATTGTCCTTACTTTTTTACGAAATTTACAATTTTATATATTTCCTGCATAAAATTCCATATTTTGCTACTTTTTATGTTTATTATTTCTTTATTCACGAAAACAACTTGAAAATCAATTATTTTTTATGTTAGCAGTATTGAGTAAATGAATTGAGTTCAATTTGTTTTATAATGGTATCCCGTACAAATTCAAAAAAATCGTAATCCGCCGATTCGCTCAGTTCCATCACTTGCGTATTGCTTACTTTTTATGTTTCAATCTTTGTTCTGGAGCAACCACGTAAAAAATAATGATGCTATATGTAGCACCTAAAGTACAAAAGTGATGGCAGCCAGTAATACTAATGACAAATTTTTTTTAAAAGATAAGATCCAGCTTTTCTTATATGTTACTATTTAAAGTTTGTATATATACAATAGTGTACATTGTATGTTTGTTCTTTCGTTTAAAAACTTAAAGTACATATATTTTCATTATCAAGGTGTACATTTTTAAATTTAATTGAAAACAAATTGTGTTTAAAAAGTGAGTTTAATCAATTTATTATAAAATAAACAAGGTTTAAGATAACAATGAATTTTTATAATAAATCATAAATAATAATAGTAAATCAAAAGTTGGCTATATTAAATGTTTGTAAACCTTTCTTACGCATTTTGAGGTTTTTACTCCACGTTTTGAAGTTTACAATGATCCTATCAACTTTTGTTTGTTTTGGCCGTAAACTGTGATGTCCGACTAAATAATTACATTCATTTTTAATAATTCACCTTAAAACGTACATATCAATTTCTAAATATTCCTAATTGGCCTGGATAAAAGGAAACGTTATTTTATTAGGCATTAATTGTAACAGTTAAAAATGATTATATTGATTTAATATATATTTAAACTTAGTTGAAAAATTGTTAATAACGGTAAAGAATTATATACAAATTTAAATTTAGTCTCTCAAATTACTTTATCGTATAGGGCAAGTGATAGTTTACTTTTCGTCCACAGTACAATCATGGACGTACTTTTCTTTTTCCTTTCGAAGAGTGGAAACCACGTACAAAAATAAAAAGGCAAGAATTTCACAAATGATATGAACTAATTAGACGCCTACTTGAGCCGAAATCAACATGAAGCATAATGTACAAAGTTACAACAAAGTTTCTCACAAAACGTCAGACCGATTAGGCTTACGGAGACCCAAGGGGACTTGAGGGCACAACAAAAACATCGAATATCTAACGAATCAATCGTTTTAATCCAAAGCCTTCTATAGTACTCTCAACGAGCCCTTCTACGTCACCAATCAAATGTTTCATAAGATCTAAAAATCCCATCCGAGAAGAACCTGATCTTAAGTAATTTCCACAATTTCCATTCTTAACTATCTTTCCAGCCTAACCTACTAGCCCAAACTCTTTAGGCGACGTCTTACCATTCCTAAGGATCTTCCATTAACCTTCCATGAAACGACGATGACCTCATGACCTCCTATCTTAACCCTATCATATTTCTAATTAAATAAATAAAAAAGAGTTACTCCATCGGTTCAGGGTGGTTTTTTTCCTCACTGCCTCGTCTGGCAGACTACATACATTAATACATACCATACATTAATTAAAATTACGTCAAGTACCTACCTTTTTTCTATTATCGTAATATTAATATAATTATAAAAGGCTTACAATACAAATGCACAACGCACAATATATGTACAAGACAAATACAATATTATAAATTGCATTCTTTGTTCCATAAGCCAGGCGTACACATATCCGTTTAGCGGAAGGTCGTCGGTTCGAATCTCGCTCGTAGCGTTGTCTTTTTTATCTCAACCATATCATTCATAAAGATTAATTAACTAACATCGGCCCTGGCCTGTTAGATCGAGCAATTTTAACTAGCCAATTCTTACAAGTTACGTAATAATTTTTCTCGATCTAACATGACCTAACAGAGTTAACAGGGTTAATACAAACTCGTGTTTATATACATATAATTGTCCAACAGCAACCTTGAAAACCAGTGGTATTACACTTTCTAGGTTTTCTCTCATTCTATTTTTTCCAGGCCATTTCAATTCTATTACAAAGATAGAGATGTGTTTATTTTAAAATAAAATATCGATTTTAAAATTGTAATGCTTTAAAAATCTTAGTTGTTTTCAAACTAGCTGTAACATTAATTTGTACTAGTTTAATTTATTGAATTACAAACAATATAGTATATAATAGTAAAAGAAATATTGTAAATCAGTTGGGTGGCAGTTAAAAGAGCTATTGTAACAAAATGAGGAGGGGGTATAGGTGGCGTGTAAAAAGATGTTTCTAAATGAAATATTCTTGCAGGACCCAAACTCGATCCTTTTAGAAGTGCAATCTAAGGCGCACTTCGATCGGCATTAAAGTCCCTTTAATCTTAGTTTACCCGAATTGGCTTGTCATCAGAGGAAATTATCCACGGCAGTCTGAATGGCAGGTGTCGCGTTTGGTTTTCATCTTGTTCCCGTAACTGGGACCTGCAAAACAATCAACAGTAGATATGCCTTAATTGGCACTGATGGCTGCTACGGTTCGGGAATTATTCTGCCCCAATCTGCATATAAAGCATGATTCTGGATTATTAGCGGTACACGAGCCGAAAATTGCATGCGATGCGGTAATGGCTCGTCAAATTAACACGTGAAGCTTCTGCCGGGCAAAGTGGCCCCGAGTGGGTTCGTTTTTTTCCCAAAAGTACTCGAAGTTAGGCAAATGGTAATTTTCCCTTTTTTCATTCTTAGGATGAGCGGTAAAATTAAGCCCTGAAAATGTTCCTTCTGACATCATTTTATCTTCGCCCTCAAGATCTTGAAAAATGTTTCTCAACAATGTATCTAATTCGGAAGAGGGCCAGGTGATATATATACCCTTTTTTTTAAATCCGGCGTCCTGTCTAAATATTTTGTTAGACTATAGAATGGCACTACTTTACTTAAAGGCAACTTGTTTGTTTACAATTTTTGTAAAAATTTATTTTTAAATTTTTGCCTTTGGGTGATATTCATTTGCAGCTGATTGCTAGTGTGTCGATACGACACAATTGGAAAATCTTGCAATGTTGTTATTTGTACAATGTAACTTATAGCATGTACTACAGGTTATATGGAATAGGGATGAGGGATAAGAGAGGCGGCCACAAGGCCTACTGCACCTCAACATAAATAGATCTATTGTGCTCCTCTGTTAATAAAGCTCACTGGCCAGCTCCACTGCCACGAAGATTAAGGCTATTAACAAGCCTTCACTGCTTTGTCAGAGGGTCCTTCGTGTAGGATCTTGGTTGTGGTTTTCTTGTCCTATTTGCAGGTACTTGCTCCTACATAGACCTTCACAGAAACATGGGCATAAAATGTATTGTGCGGACTCCTCCTCTTCTTGGCAGTATCTGCACAGTGTTTCTTCTGTATTTACCCCTATCCGGTGCATGTGACTGCAGAGCATAAGATGCTCTCTTGTGATACACCAACTTGAATTTTAAATAATTGTATTCCTCTATATAATTCCTTAATGGTAATCTAGATAGAGCATATCTTTGGAATATTATTTTTAGCTTATACGTTGAAACTTTGTTCAGTTTTCTCAATCTATCATAACATGTAATATATCAATGATTCTATGTACATTAACTATTGAAATGGAAACCCAGATTTATTTCATGAAATAACTTTTATGTACGATTTTTTCCCAGCATTAATTCTTCTAATAGGCTTGATATTACTGGAAGCAAGGGTCGATGGGATGGAAGCTCGTCGTACCTGGTTTTACTCTCACAATGCTCTCGGCTACATTAGGCATTCGGCTATATTAGGGACATACCTTAGTCTTGGCGCATTAAATATATCCATCAGTTTCAAAAATTTTCCGAAGGGAACCTGTTATAACATTTATAAAAAACTCCTTACACACATGTAAACTCCCCGACAAAAATATTGCAACACTAATAGTTTTCGAGATTTTCTTGGTTTTAATCTTAATCCATACTTTGTTTATATGTAGAGTAAAATTATTTAATAAATGAGAGACATTAGGGATTCATTTTTTTTATTTATTACAAATTTCCTTTCACTTAATGTTTATCTTTACTTTGCCTCAAGTCTTTTATCTCTTTTCTCTTCAGTCTAGTTATAATAATTAATTTTATTCACAATTAATCGTTTAAATCTCTCTCTCTCTCTCTCTCTCTCTCTCTCTCTCTCTCTCTCTCTCT
>CM077102.1:363698-375020 GCA_039619505.1 Cimex hemipterus
TCTCTCTCTCTCTCTCTCTCTCTCTCTCTCTCTCTCTCTCTCTCTCTTTCCTTCGTTTCAAGGACCGTAAAAAGGTACAGGGAGTCTGGGAGTCACCCGAGGCGGCCAACGTCAGGGCGACACAGGTCTTATACAATAGATGATCGTTTCATTAAAATGCAAGCATTTCGGAAGCGTAATTCTACAGCATCTTCCATTAAAAACTTGATCGCTGGTTTTTGAGGGATATCACTCAGAGTCAACAGTATACGATTGAGAGAGTCAAATCTCAGCTTATGAAGGTCAGTGAAAGGTCCCCTTCTCACCGCAGAACACCGTATAAAAAGATGGAGATTTGCAAGGGAACACCCATCTTGGACTGTGGAGGAGTGGAAAAAAGTTTTATTCACTGATGAGACGAGAGTAGCCGTTAATAGTCCTGATGGCCGTGAAAAAGTTTGGAGAAGGCCTGGAGAACAGTTTAGTCAATGCTGAAGAAACCGAACCATTTGGCGGGCGTTATATCATTTTCTGGAGCGGCATATATCTTGGGAGGCACGTATCAAGTTAGTGCCAATCCAATAGAATGGGCCTTGTATGCTTTAAGGTTTGTTGAAAGGATTCTTCGACATCATGTAGTGCCTTGTATGCCATTCATAGGCTCTGAATCATTGCTCATACAACATAATGCCCGTCCTCACAATGCAAAATGTGTTTCTGAGTACCTGAACACCACAGATATACAGACCATTGATTGGCCAGCAAGATGGCCTGATCTTAACCCAATCGAGCAACTTTGAGATCTCAAAAGAAAGCTTCGGAAACTAGGTAGGTAGGCATACCACCTCCTACTACCCCTGAAATGCAAACGGCAGCTGTATTGGAAGAGTGGGACAATATACCCCAAGTTTTTCTTCAAAACGTCTGTTCGAGAATACCAAGACGAGTGGAAGCAGTCATTAAAGCCACAGGGGGCAATACGTTTTATTACATGTAAATGAAAAGTTAAAATTGTTAAAAAAAATAAAATTTAAAAGGTAAGTTTTCTAACCTTTTTGTTTATTGATAGAAATATTGAGATTTAAAAAAATTAAACCTGTTTATACTCAGTTTAAAAATGTTTATATTTTATTATGAAAAAACAGATTTTTCGTAAAATTCAAATATTTCAAAGTGTTGCGATACTTTTGACGGCGAAGTTGTGGCGTTTCTAGCCGAAGGTCATGGGTTCAAATCCCGCTCGTGACTTTTTTTTTATCTCAACTAAAACTTAATTAATTGAAAGGTGTTAATTGGTCAAGCGGACCACGAAATCTAGTGAATGTAATAACATAATTTATCAAACATATTTGGAACTTAATTTGAAGCATGAACGCAAAGATCAGATTCAGTATTTGTTACCTTTATGTGAAACAATTAATTTCTAGAATATATTTTCATCATTGTTTCATTAGTACGTACATGTTATTACTTTGTTCTTACTATTGCATTGTAAAATTGAACCTGGCACTCAGAGAAAACAAGATATTGTATATCAATAACTTGGCGTTGTATTCACAATTGCGGTTCAGTTTCTGGTCTCGCCTTAACAGACTTCTTAGTTGTTTTTTTAAATATTTTTTTATAACTTATATAACTTGGATGTGAACAACGCAGACCGACATTTAGTGGAAGTGATAAGCCCCGCGAAAACCCTCTGGTGAGCAGTTAGCCGGCTCATAGCCTCGAGCATCTCTGAACTTATCTGACAAAGTCCGCTTCAATATTCTCAAAGTATATCTCGCACTCTGTCGGTCTCGGTGTGTGATTTTACTATTTCTATTCTGTGCATCTGAAAAAGCCTACCAAGGTGGTTATGATAACGAGCACGGATGGACTCGACTTAAAACCGCAGTGGTAAAACTTAAACGATATCCTTTTTTATTTTCTATATTCGAAGGAACCAAGAAAAACGTGTTTTACTGTTATTTTCCACGAGATAAAAGTTTTAAAAGGTTTTTAATTTGTGTAGCAATCAAGTTATACAATTATTAAAAAGTAACACCGTTAATCTTTAATTTGGTCATAATCGATCCTTGTGGGTTGTCAATCGTAGATGGAATGGCCTATCTGGCGCGTCACTGAAGCAATCATTGAAGTCAGAGGGGACAATACGTCATAACATTGATTTTTTATATCAACTAATTAATTGTGTGATATTACATTTCATTGTGTTAAATTTCTCAATTATTTATTACTTCTTTTTATATATTTCGTTATATTTAGTTTTTATAAATGTATTAATTATTTTATTATTTTATTTAACATTATTTTTTATAAATAGTT
This sequence comes from Cimex hemipterus, assembly GCA_039619505.1. Taxonomy (NCBI): domain Eukaryota; kingdom Metazoa; phylum Arthropoda; class Insecta; order Hemiptera; family Cimicidae; genus Cimex; species Cimex hemipterus. The sequence goes on from CM077102.1 coordinate 366,003, forward strand.
TTTATATTTTTTATTATTCTTTGTGAATAGTATAATATGAATAAAATCAGGTGTGTACTATTTTGTCTCTGCGTTTTTGTAATGTTGATAGTTTTAACAATTTATGTATTTATTATTATTATGATTTAAAAACATCTAAATTGACGATTTGCCTTTCATTTTCTTTAGAAAACAAAACTCTTTCCGGTCCTTACAATCAGTGGATTGCATGCCACTGGACAATGCCCCACGGTATAAAACTTCCATAGGGAAATATTGCCGGGGAAATCGGAGATGTTGGAGTGATAACAAAGCCCTTTCCTTCGTCCGCATTCCCACCAGCTTTGCGGTTGACAACAATGAAATATTGTACTGCAATTCATTAACTTTTGTTTTTTTGGGTGGTTTTCGAGCACTTTTGGCTGTAATCAAGGCCAGAGAATTTTGCTCATCAGCCTTGTAAAATGAAACATTTGCTTGATCCTTTAACCAAGTTTTAATAGCTCCACTTCCATTTTACCTTTCACCATAAGGTTTTTATCGTTATTCATGAAAATCTATTATAAAATATTGAAGTTAAAAAAGTTTAAGAGCAAAATTAATGGGAATATAAATAAATAATAACCTTTTATTAATTATTTAAAATTGTTATCAATTCCAATTCACCTACGCGAATCTAGTAAAATACTACACCAACAGGAACTGGGATAAGAGGACATTTTTGAATACATTTCTACATTGATGAATTTAGGTGTCATTATTTGATTGTTTAGAATTCCTGGTGCTCAATGTGAATATTGCTACTTGCATATATACTAACATTAATACTCGTTAAATATGAATATAATTCTAATGAATGAACAATGTCTAAATATGGAAAGAAGAAAGAAAAACACTTCATTCTGGAACGAGGGTATCTTAGGGACAACATAATAGGCAACATAATTTTATACAAATTTGGCACTTTTATTTAATAAAGGTTTATAGTTAACATTTAGAATTCATTGGGTTAATTACCTAAGATAAATATTTAGAAAAAGGAAAATAGCTATAACAATAATAAGAATGTAGAGGAAAAATAATAAAAGAAATTCCAGTGCGAATATAATGTCAAATGTGGCCTTAAACTCTGTTTGTTACTTGACAAGTTGATAAAAATGCTTTCTCGTGTACAAAAAGGACTTCAATAATTTTGTTGGGCTATAGTGCATTTGGTAAGACCGATATGGTGCAGGTACAGGAGGGATTTGAAAGAAGGGGCAGCTTTGGATTAAAAAGAAAATTACAGGAGTTATCACTCTAGAGCTAGAGAGCTAGGAAGGGCCGTTCAAACATAATTGTTTTACGACGAGGTTCAGTTTTGGTGAATTTATGTGGCACTATTGAGAGAATTGCATTGGGACTGGGTATAAAGCATGGTGAACTGAGGGATCTGGGTAAACGTCTGGCGTTTTTGCAATCTCCTGAACCACCAAAAAACCTCAAGGATGCTATGAAGATGTTTCCTCTGCTAAAAGTTGTGTTGTCGATATAGGCCATTGGGAAACGAGCGGATGTTACGAGCGTATACGGAAGAAATGAGCCTAGGCAATACTTCCTACGGAAGGAGAAATAAAGCGAGGTCTGAATATGGGCGTGACTCTGTACATTTGGGGGTGCTGATAATAAATCTGACGTAAAAATTCATCACACTTTTCAGACTTCTTGTTACTCCGAAAGCCCACTATGAGCGACACGTCTGTAGTCGAAGATGTGAAAGATGAGGGAGAAGAAGAGGAGCAAAAAATAGAAAGAACCATGACCGGTGGAGCTGAATGAGGAATGCATTACAAAATTTAGAAAATGTTTGGTTTCCATGAAAGGTTTTAGAAGGTAAAAACGAATTTTGCAACTGCGGAGCAGAAGGAAATGCTCTGGCGGTTAATGATGAAAGGGATGGAGGTAGGAATTTGTTGATATGACTTGATCCTCTAACAATGGTTTTCCTAGAATTTAATTCTAGGTGGTTTCATGAGCCCATTCGTTTTGGAATTCACAATTTTCTGAATTGTGAGGATAGTCAAACGCAGGTCATTGAGATAGACTGATAAATTTATGAGTCGTCGGTACAGAGGCGGTGATCGCAATTCGGAGACACCATTGACATCAATGATTTACATAAATGCTGCACACGACAGTGGAAATGCTACAGTTATGAGGAATACCTGAAGTTAAGGGGGCAGGATGGAAGAATTGTGTCCCTTAAATAGTAACAGCCTGAATTTAGTAATACTGGACTAGTAAAAGAATTCATATTTGGACAGGACTGATGAATGATGGAAGGATTAGTAAAATCAAGAAATCAAGGAGAATTACAATGATAATTGTTGCTGGTATTTATTAAATGATAATATCTCATCACAGAATTCTTTGAAAGTGAAATTTTACTGTGATATATGTATGTACTCTTTGGAAATGAAAATTAAAAAATAACATGAACATCCCTTGCATTTGACATAATATAATATAGCTGAAATGGAAACTGTGATTGTATTGCCTCGATCTGAGGATCTACTAAAAACATTTACTTATAAATGTTAAATTTGGGGGAATGAGTTTGTTAACTCTGCTACAAAACATATCACCATTTGCCAAACTAATTAAAATATAATAAAATGAGAGAATGTAACGAATTTGGTAAATAGTAGGCAAATGGTAAATATTATTTTTTTAAACTATTATTTAGTCCATTCCATCTTTCAAACTTTGACTAATATTTTTAAAATAAACTTTATTTTCAACTAGTACGATATTTTGACGGTATGTTTAAAACTAAGAATTATCTGACATCTACGTAAGATATTTTCCAGGTATCGGCCTACGGTTTGAGCGGTCCTGAGAAATGTCAATTTGATCCTATGCTAAAATCATGTAAACCGTCCAAGGACGATCGCCATACGTGCCCTACATAAATTGAACGGGAGTAGGTCGGAAGGGAAGATAAGGAGGGATGCCAAAGGTGGTTACAATCCCATTTCAAACGACTGTTGCAACTTTTCCCGATTGATATAGACAATGCGCATTGACGGAGAAAAATCAACGCACACGAAAGGATACTACATCCTGAAAGGTGGGAATTGAAAAGTTAACATCGGCCCATTTCGCATTTGGTAAACGTTCTTTTACAGAACTCGTGTCGGAATGTATTTCCTTCTTTGGCCAGAGTCGCAAGGAAAATTTGAACCACCTCACTTTCAAATAGCGAAGCTTTAGTCATTTTTATTAGTCAAGATTAGTTATTATTATTATATGTATTTATATGTGTATTTGTTATTATTATTATTACACGAAGAATCGGAGATTAATATTGATAAAATCTATTAATAATAATAATAATCACAAGAAGAAAAGTTTGAATCATCTACAAGGTGAGACCATTGTGTAATTTTTGAAAAGTCTAACAACTACTTTATTGACTAATTTTCTTTGCTTTCCTAAACATTTTTGCAACTCAACCTGTTGAAGAAAAATCAGTGAGAGACGCTTTGTCATCTCATGAAAACCCAATCTTAACCTACAGGTGCCAGATTACAATGGGATGAGAAAATTGCAATTCACCTCAGAGTTGGTAGCTTGTTCGAGGAGCAACTGCCAAAGCTGTTGACATAACATTGCTATCAAGAGCCGGGGTACGCCTTCATCTAAAGTAAATTTTCGAGACACTCCCATTTCTTAAAAACTCCCATTTCTTAAGGTTTTTTTAAATATTTGTTGAAATTTTTTTAAAAGAGATTTGAACTGCATTTTGGAAAAAATCGATATTCGATGTTATCGGTTTCATAAATAGATATTTTCCTTCAAATTAGTCGATTTTCCAGTTAAATTAATTATTTTTAATTTCAGGTTTACTCTTTTTCGCACCAAACATTGTAGAGTTACTTGCAAAATAACACTTTTTGAAGTTGAATTAATTTGTTAAGTTTAGGTTAACTTTATTCGACCTCCATAGACTAACAATATTTCCTTTTTTAGTTTAACTTCACCCTTTTCAAATTCAATTTCAAATTTCATGAAAATCGGTTTCATAGTTTCGGAGTTTTGACCAAATTTGTCGAGAATGCAAAATGCAAGAATAAATTTTAATTCGGTGTTTTGGAAACAAAAAACTGTACTTCCTATTAAATTATACAAAATAAAACAAAGATAAATGATCAAAATTCTCAAATGTATTAATATTTTATATAATATATGTACGCCAAAAAATCGATATTTTAAATATATATATTTAATTTATTTATAGTCAGGTATAAAAAAAGGATAAAAGAAATGGTGTGCCTGACTAGGTCAATTGTGCTCCTTCTGCTTTTTTAAATAATAACTCAAGGATCAGTTTTAGGTTGTGAGTCGATCTCCACAGACTAGCCTACGTTTCCTTAGTGGTTTATAGTAAACTATAAGGGATCATCAAACTAAAACTAAAAGCACAGTCACAATTGATATAATATAACTTAATCATTTCTAAAAATATCGCTATTTCGAGTTTGCAACTATCGATAGCTACGTTTAACAACTGTTTCCGTTCCATCATATTTTTATCAATATCAATAATAATTACATATTGTTAAATTATTTATTTCGTCACACTTAGCTTATTTTTTATTAGGTATATGTTTTATTAGACCACCTAATCATGGCATTGTTTTCGTTTTCGTACACACCAAATAAAAAATTCCTAGGCTTTACAGATGTAGGATAACTGGATTATTCATGGATACATTAACATTTTAAAAGTGTTATTTCTCTATGGTACGATATGTGGATTTCACATATAATATACATATACATACATACAACTTCCAGACTTATACAACTGTAAAAATTCAATTAATACTTACTACATGTAAATTCCGACTTAGTAACATTGTTACTATGTTATCTCTGGAAGGAAGAAGGAACACCTTCTTTGTTTCATTTTCCTATTCAAAATTGTGAACAACCAAGTTAACGCCATATTGTTAAACAGAATTTGTTTAAATGTCCCTGGCAAAAGAACAAGGAATACCAATTCGTTCTTTTCCCTGTATTGAAGAATTTGTCGTCTCGCTGAAAGTAATGACATTGATTTATTTTGTGTCGGTATATCAAAAATCAGACATTATTTCTAAATTACAATTAGCACTGTATTGCTTTATCAAAAATGGCCAAGTACTGTCTATATGAAATACATAAATAAATAATTGTTATTTTTGTGTGTGATTAGTGACCGTTAGTCGATGATTATTGGGAAATCGTGAGATGCGTTCTGGTGTGAGTGATGTAGGTATCAGAAAACGATTTTCTTTACCGTGCCAACGCTTCCATCTTTATTGAGATCATCTTTAGGGCCTGGGATTTACAAAAATTGTTTAAATTTAACAGATACGTGTATGGTGTGAAAAAAGTGAATTTATACATTGAAAAAAATTATTTATTCAATCAAAGTATTTCTGCTCACTCAAAGTATGAAAAAGTGAATTTATACAATGCAAAAAAAACTATATTTTTTACATTCAATCAAGGATTTCTACTCGCTCAAAATGTTTGTTTTCTGCGTATCACTTTAAACTAAACACTTTGAGTGAGTAGAAATTCTTTGATTGAATAATTTTTTTTGAGTGCATAAATTCACACTCTACATGTATCTGTTAAATTTAAACAATTTTTGTAAATCCCAGGCCCTGAAGATGATCTCAATAAAGATCGAAACGTTGGCACGATAAAGAAAATCGTTTTCTGATACCTACATCACTTACACCAGAACGCATCTCACGATTTCCCAATAATCATTGTTATTTTTTATGCTGGTTAGAAGTGCCATTAAATTATTTTTTTAATAAAAAAAAGTTTTCTATAGTAATTTTCGATATTTCTGACAACTTTATTTAAGTAGGAAAACTCAATTTCAGTTCAGACAGTTCAGTAATTACTGGCGTTCATTATTGTTGCGAAATGATGGAAATGCACGGGAAATTGACTACGATTACATCTCAATTGGTGATCGGAAATGGCATTGGTCGGCCACACTATTACAAGAGTTGCCTTTAAACATAATTACGTTCGTCTAAAAAACCAAACTGTGAAAGACGGATTTTCTCATGCTATCTTTTTTGGGACATTTATAAATCTATTATAAAGGCTTCAATTTGACATGAGGAAAATACTGTAGCAGTGTTAAATCAAAATAAAATAAATGAAATAAGTTGTTCTCATCAACTTTTCTTTTATGGTTCAAAATTGTAAAAATATTACAATTAATTTTAGGTTAGGTTTTTATGTGTAGAGATTAGTGACCGTTTAGTGGTTAATTATGCAGATATCGTGAGATGCGGTCTGGTATGATGTAGGTATCAGAATGTAGGAATAGAGGAGACTATTTTGTATAAGTCGCATAGTCTAATTGTCCAACAATCTACCTTTTCTTTTCTCATTTATCCCTTTCTATATAATCCTGAAAGTATAAACTGGCTGAAACATTGCCAACACATTGTTTCCCTTTGTCGGCTCTTTTCACCTCACAGAAGCCGAAGACTTATACAAAATAGTCTCCTCTATACCCACTTCCTTCCCCACCCCTTCAAAATCCAACATATATAAACATTAAACAAGAAAATCTCACTGGCACTCTCAACACGACACGCAAGAATGGCACAATTACACAGACGACAAACACTTTGAGTGAGTAGAAATACTTTGATAGAATATAGAATATATTTCACTGCATTTTATAAATTCTCTTTTCCAAATTCAGTATGTATTTTCTAAATGTAAACTATGTTTGTAAATCCCAGGCCCTGAAGATGATCTCAATAAAAGATCGAAACGTCGGCACGATAAAAAAATGTTTTTCTGATACCTACATCACACCAGACCGCATCTCACGATATCTGAATAATTAGTTAGGTTTTTAGTTGACATAAAACCTTAATTAATTGTAATATATTAATTGGTCAAGCGGACCACAAAATTAGTGCATTGTAAAAATATTGGTTTACCCCAAGGTCAAAGAACTAAAATTTTCAAAATCTAAGGATACATAGCAACCTAACATTTTATTGGATTATAGGGAACAAAGAAATTTCGGCTATTAATCGTGCTAGCAAACTGGCCCAAGATCTAAGAAGCCAAAAACTACATTTGAGATAATATACAAATAGAGTTTTCTATTTCGGTATGGGTCCACATAAACCAAAATGAGAAAGTCGAGAGATTCCAAACATAGAAATTGGTGGTTAAAGAATCCTCGACAAAACTGGCTGACACATTTTGAACAGGGAAAAAGTTAGGAGACTAATAGTTCTTTATACCGATAATAGCTTCTGAAAAAACACCTGCACATGACTCGATTTGCAGTTATATAATGAGGAGGAATGTCACCAATACCATTTTCGAATTCGAAGCAACTGGTCTATTATACTTCTTGAAAGTAGGCTCGAGTCAAGATATTCGGTTCCGGGCAAAGTACAACAAGCTACGAAACTTCAGTCCTTAAAGAAAACCAACATCCTAGCTTTGAAAAAAAGGAATGGGATAGAATCCTTAGGTTCATCAACAATGTTCAACAGAAATAAACCGGCACATAACTCGGTATGAAGGTTATATGATATGGAGGAATTCAGCCAATACCATTTTCGAATTTAAAACAACTGCTCAGCGAACACATAATTAAGAGTACCAAACACACCGTGGAAAAAGAATTGTAGCAATGACAGTTAATTCTTTCTATTATACTATATATAATAAAGATATTTGAACTAATTTTCTAGGAAAATATCAATAAGCCAAAAAAGGTGCACTGGTTGAAGAATACTAAATCCTAGCCTTCAACAATGTCCAACAGAAATGCACCTGCATATGAGCCGATTTGCTGGATATGTAATGAGGAGGAATTGTTATCGGACTCAATTCACCTTCAAACTGAGTGTTGACAGAAAACAATGAAAAAATTCAATTAAATAGAGTAGTATTTAAGGAATATAATTAATACACTTACGATTCGAAAACAATCACCACTGCTGTCGAGTCCTGTAATAAAGAATAGGATGAATAAAGCTGTTATAACAAATTCTGCTAAAATGAAATAAAATAGCCTTAGGGGCTGTTTTAGTACAAAGTGATTTAGTTTACTTTTATGTAAAGTTTTGAAGCACATGGATGGGAATCGAAGGTAACATGAAGAAAGTTGTTAAGCGGCACAACCATTAGATTCACGTCCTCGGTGAATGCAACCTTTCAGCTACCCCCCTACAACCTATTTACACGTCTTTGCCTGATTAATTATTTGCCGAGGCTTTGTTCGTTCACAGCCCGAATCACAAAAACAGTGGGACGATGAAAACACAATTTTCATATGCAAGGATATGTATTTGATTGACGTCGGGGATTTTTTTTTACTGAAGTCAGGCTGAATGTGCGCAGGCAATTGAGGAAAGTAAAAGTGTCGATAAGGCCTTTACAAAACGAATGTGACAACTTTCTACTTACATCGGCATTTCATTTGCGGATGAAAACTTAAAATCTCTGACATTTGTACCTTCCCATTACTCTAAATATCTTTCATTAAAATACCACACAATTTCCTAATCATCTTAGAAATGTCAAAAGTGAAAATAGAGAACAGAAATAATCTAAAATATATTTCAACTTTTAAAATACACTTTTGCCAATAATCTTTTTTACAATTCTTTACTGCCAATTTAAACAAACAACAAAAAAACCAATCTTTCATCAATGGCATATTTTGATATATTTATCAATATATTACTAGCATTGTACGAGATCCTGTTTGTTAACGGTATGGTAATCGATGGGTGGAATAGCAATATATATGCTAAATTGGTAGAAAGGAATTTTTCTCCTTAGGCTGTATTTTTCTTACCTATCACGTATCCGATTATATCAAATAGACAAAACAGACGACAAAGGACTAACATAAAATATGAAATTCTGTGTGAGCATTCAATTCCCTCTTCAATTTACTCTCTCTCTCTCTCTCTCTCTCTCTCTCTCTCTCTCTCTCTCTCT
>CM077102.1:375420-389220 GCA_039619505.1 Cimex hemipterus
CAGATATATATATATATATATATATATATATATATATATACGTCACACACTCACCGCAGAGTATTCAATATTTCTAGGGGCGGGTTGAACTCATTATTCTCCCTAGTAAATTACTGTCAAATTTCGACAAAATAAATACATTCACCCCAAGAGTATATTTGTAAAAGTTCAATGTTTTATATTATCGTTATTACAACAAATGTATGTTTTATTGGCATTTTTTTCTCGTTACCAGTGCCATCTTTTCAAGACTTTCACAATGCACATAATTTAAAATTGTGCAGTAGAAATTGTAATTTTAAAACAAAATAATTGTGGAAAAGAATGATATGTGATGTATCAAAGTGATGTACCATTTCGACAATAAAATGATTTTAATTTAATATATTTTATTTTTAAATTAATAATGTAAAAACAGTTGTATGTGCTGATTAAATATAAGAAATATATGTTTTTACATAATTATTTTAAAAGTTAAATTACATGTATTTTATTTCCGCTGAAAACAATTTGTCCCCTTGGAAAACTGCGTACAGAGAGATAAAAATAAGACTTACTGGTGGAGTACGGCACGGAAACTAAGTAATTAAAATGTATTTTTATTTTTTAAATTAATTTAGAAAATTTCATTAAAAGGAGAGAAATTATAATGAAAAGGGTTTTGAACAGAAAACGATTTTTTAAAATCGAACATGGAATGCACGTGAATTTTTGCCAAGTGCAATTTTTTTGTAAAATATTCTTACAGTACGTTTCATAAGTAGAACTGAAAATCTAGAACGTCGGAACGAATTTCCGACAGAGTAAAAATGTTTCGTGATGCCCCATTGATCCCTCTGTTTGGTGTACGATGTTACCTTAGATATATTGATCGGGCTCGTTTTGTGCACGTCCATTTTCTGTAATAGGTTCCCTGGTTAAAAGAAAATATTTTACGGCAATACACGTTCCCCAATGTTGGAATAAGTAAGTTATAATATGGATAGACGACATAATTATTTATTGCACACTGAAAAGAATATTTTTACAAATGAAATATATTAAAATTGGGAGAAAAAGAAAAAGGATGACAAACAAAACGGGGAGGAGGAGAGAATATGGGACAGACGAACGGAAAGATAAGAAGAGGAAGATAAATAAATAAATTGATAAATGGATAAATAATATATATATATATATATATATATAAAATGGATTGAAAGATAGATAGATAGATATGCTGGATAAAAAATAGATGGATAAATGAATAGAAAGTTAGATAAATAGATAGATAGATATGTTGGATCAAAATGGTGGAAAAATAGATAAATAAATAGATAGAAATGTTGGATAAATAATGGACAGAAAGATAGAGAAATAGATAAGTAGGCATATAGATATGTTGGATAAATAATGGATAGAAAGATAAATAAATAGTAGATAGATACGTTGGATAAATAATGGATAGAAAGATAGATAAATCGATAGAGAGATACATTGGATAAATAATAGATAGATAGATAGATAAATGGATAGAAAATTATATGAGATAGCTACGTTGGATAAGCAATGGATAAAAATAGATAAATAGGTAGCTAGACACTTTGGATAAATAATGGATAGATATATAAATAGATAGAAATATAGATACATATATAAAGAAACACGGATAAATAATAGATAATAGATAAATGGATAGAAAGATATATAAGTAGATAGAAAGATAGATATTGAATAAATAATACATGGATAGAAAGATAAATATACGTTCGATAAACAATGAGTAGAAAAATAGACAAATAGTATAGTGTAGAGAGATACGTTAGATAAATAATGGATAGATCCATAAATAGATAAAGAAACACGGATAAATAATAGATAAATGGATAAAAAGATATTTAAGTAGATAGATAGATACGTTTAATAAATAATAGATAGATAAATGGATAGAAAGATAATAAACAGTTAGATAAGTTAGAGTGGAAAGGTGTAGAAAATAACGGGCATATTAACTAATTAAGGTCGTTTCAAAGACTAGGCTGTTTGATGATGACAGGAGCATTTTCAAGTACACCTACCTAGAACTTGAGATCATAGCCCAATACCACACCTCTACACATAGAGGCTAAGGTCAGAGCACTAATCAGGTGCTACGGATTTATTAATGAAGGAAGCTGGAACCATAAAGGCATTAACATAGGTCACTCGAAAATCATTCAATTACTAAGTAAGATTAACGGCCAACTATTACCCGTTAGCGATAAAAAAAGTTTAAAACCCTTTCGGGCAAAAAGTACTTTCAGGTAGTCGTTGTGAATATAACTATATGTGGATGTTGATCATCGTAACATAAGACTGCTATACAGTAGGTTCACTTATCATAGGCAAAGGAATGGGTGCTGGAATCCATATACCTAGATTAGGTATCAGCATCACCTCCCCTCTTGGCAATAACACCTCTGAAATCTGAGACATTAATAGTGTTGTAGAACACTCATGTAAATTAAAATTAAGAGAAAAGATTTTTTCCGACAATTAGGCTAATCGTAGTGATAGGTACGCTAAGTCTAGATTCGAAACATTTAAAGGAGAGGACATCATCAAATCACTCCTCGAGATTAAATGGTCTTGGAGTTTGTGAACAGGTACAAGATATTGCAAGACACGTGAGCCGACCAAGTCCCGAACCTGTTAGGGATGGAGTACAAATCTACCCAGGCATTTAACCCCTTTGGTCGCCCATCCTGCATATCGATTTATTTATACTCCTCGGTTCTGGGTTAGAATCCCGTCAGGATTTTCAAAGTCTTACAAGGGTGACCTTTCGTCTGCGACAACCAATGGGTAGTTCGGCGTTAGCGCTCCGGTATGACAAAAATTACATTCCTTCCTCTTTACTTTCCTTGCTAAATTATCTTATAGAACTGATTTAGTTCTAGATTCATTATTTTCTGGAAAAATGTACCTTTCAGAAAGTAAGGAGAGAGAGAATTTCAAACATTAACTTTATTTATATCCATACAATTTATCGTAAAATTCATATTATGCAATGGAAGTCTATCCCCCCAAGAAAATAATATTTCTCACTGTTTTTGTTTATAAATCAGTGAAAGTTGAAATTTAATTGTGTTAAAAAAGATTAATATCGAAGAAGACCTAATTATATGGATAAGATTTGAAAAATGATAATAATGGAATATATATTTATCTCCAATGAAAATAGTTACGTTTCTATGTATTTCCACGCTGGAGGCTTGATGATAAAGGAATAACAACGTAACTCTATTGAGTGATCCAGTAGAATAGAACCTGTTTCCTTTTCTAGGAGCAGTCGACCTTACAGGTTTTTTTAAATCATAAATACCACGGAGGCAGCTTGCAACGGTTGAAATGCAGTAAAAAGATATGAATCTGAGCCAAAAAGCCGGCGTGATTTATGAAGCAGGTTTTTAGTTTTTTTGCCATTCTCACTTCTACTCACGTCCTTTATATAAATTATTTATATGCGCGACGTTTTCCCCCCTCGACTTTCTTCCTCTTCTCTCTCAACTCTTCTCCAATTACCCCTAAAAAAACAACTAGGAAATCCCGGTTGTTATTAAAACTAGGAATATTCATCATCATCGGTCGTAGAGCTGAGGGTAAAAAAATTGAAAATACGCGACACAGGGAAGGATGTAAGTGGCTTCCGCGGCTAAATAAATTGTGTCGATGACCCAAGGACTGGTCGAGACCGCATAGTTACGATGTTCGGGAGAAGGGCGATGAACCGATCTTTCGAATACATAGCCTGTTCTTGGTCCCTAGAATCTCCTTGGCGGCCATCCTTCGAAACTTCTTTCATTTAACTTACCGCAAAGGCAATAGCTGAAACCGAATGTAACATTACATATGTAACACACATTCCCTTTCAATTTGCTTTCCCCTATCCTTGAGTGGAGGTAAAATTTTTCAAGTACGCCCTTATGCCAACCGATTGTTTTTTTAAGATTTGCTCTATATTGATACGATTCATAACTCGCAGATTTCTAAGCAAAAAAATCAAAACACTTGAAAACAACTATCTGTTCTTAGTCACACGAATCTCCTTAGGCCGCCATCCTTGCAAACATTTTTTCCTCAGGGGTACCGCAACTGTAAATAGTCGAAACTGAGTATAACCTTTCCACTTGATTTCCACTATCCTTGAGTGGATGCCAGATTTTACAAGTTCCCACTTATTTCTTAACGGTGCCTGTGGAGAAGAAACTTTTCCAGCTTTGCTCTAAATTGATTCGACACTTAAACAGATTTCTAAACAAAAATGAAAATGTTTGAAAAGAACCACCTGTTCTTGGCCCCTAGTCTCCTTAGGCGTCCATCCTATGAAACCTTTTTCGGCTAACATACCACAAAGGTAATGGTCGAAACTGAGAGTAACATGTCACTTACATATGTAGCACACATTCCCTTTCAACTTGTGAGATTTGACATGTACGCCTTTATTTCTCAACGATGCCGGTGGATAAAAAATTTTCAACCTTTGTTTAAAATTGATTCGATCCTAAAATTAAAATGTGTTAAAAAACATTTCAATGCAACCTCCTTTCACTTTATTTAACATTTCCCTCTCGTAATATCATATTAGATAATTATGCTGATAGAACAACTGGTCTGAAAGCAAAAAATATAGGTTATGGGAGTAAGCGTATGTGATATATTCCCGGACGCTCGTTAGTATTCGTTTCATTCTTCAATGGGACTAAGAAGGAAATATTGACCAAGCTTCATAGCCAGACCGTGACGGTGAATTCAAATCGGGTCTTTGACGTGTACTTTCAATCCCTTAAGCCCCGCACTGAACACTTCATATGAAAATTCTCCGCGTTTCCTATCAAAGCTCAAAGTGCATGTTAAAATATCCAAAGCCTTTTGTGCTTTACCGGGAGAGAAAGTTGTTATGTTTTCCATAAAAACAGTCCTCTTTATTGTGTTTTGAAGTCCTTCGGAAAGACTCATGTAACGCATTGTAAAGTCTGTCAATACCCCCTATACCGGTTTTTAAAAGAATTTTAAAGACTTCAAACTCACGCCGTACTCTGTTAAAACACGTATATACCACAAGCAATTTCATTTCTTATTAATATTTTAATTACATACGGTCTTCTTAGCAACAATAAGATAAAGATAACGACTGTTGATGGATGAAAAAAAGTAAAAGCAGCCTCGACAATCGACGACGAAACCCGCAGGCCCACATATCCGTTTTATGACTTTCACCTTCAGTCCTGGGCATGTAACTTATTGTGGCCATAATCGAGTATTTTCCATTATTCTCAGCAGGGAACCTTGTCCTAGTTTTGAATTGCAGTTAATATTTTAACTACGCAATAAAACAGTAAAAAATAAAGCAGTCAAACCAAAGCCATGATAACTCAGATGTTCATATAAAATACATAAATTTAAATTGAAAAAAAAAAAAACTGCTTTAAAAGATAGTTCTTAGTTGTGGACATTAACCCCACCTTTATTATTGTTAAAGAAATGACTTTTGCTATAAACGTTTAAAGTTATATTTAATGGAATATTCTCTGATCAAATTAAAACACAAGTTAACGACGGATGATGGAAAACAGAACTTTTTCTACAATACAATAAGTCCATACTATAAAATCTCTGACCACGTGATGTCGTTGTTTTCGATCATTTGGTCCGGTTATTATTGCTGCTCTGGCTGGTCAAATGAGACATGGCAGTTCATTATCATCGGTTTTTGTTTAATAGGCATAATTCAAAATAAAAGTTAATTGAGCGTACCCTATCATGTTGGTCTGACTATCCTCTGTGTTTTGGTTTGTCATTATGTCAGTTTAAAAATAGTCAAGATTGGCAAAATGACAAAAGAAACTTATCACAGTTACCCTATTTCTTTACAATTATACTCGTATTTACTCAGAAATCTTCGAATTATATTCTTTTTTCTCGTCCTATATTCAATATAAATAAATCACTTTCTTACAGTATTTTTCCAAAAGCATAGAACGAAAACATTCACATCCAGAAAAAAGGCGGCCCCTCAACTACTATAAATTATAGACATTTTATTTTCCTGTATTTTAAAGCTTATCGAATGACTATTAGAAGAAGAATTGTCTTTAATTTCCTCACTCATGTCACCAGAATAGCATAGCTTCGTCAAACATAAGTCTACCATAATTTCGCTTACATATTTCACCGACATTTTCAGATCCTTTGAATGGGAAGGACAGATAACCCAATTTAGGCATTTAGAAGGTTTTCGATCAATAAATCGGTTTTTATTAGTACAAATTCTTTATTTATATTATTTTCTTGGTTCACTATTTAGATGGAAGAAGTATTTAACGGAATGTAATCGATAAAATATGGAGTACTTTCTTGACTTTATCAGGTGTACCACAGTACAATGTTACCAGAAGTTATCAACATTATCATGCCATCATCTCATAAAATGACTTCATTCAATCCTCTCTTGGTAAGCTTTTTTGCTTGATTCAAAGACAATCTGTGGAACTATAAAGCATATGTCACCAAATTATTTTCTTCAAAAAAAAAGAACGTTTTTAGTACTTCATTGATCGAGGCTATCTCGCCCGTTTAACTATTGAAAAAAAATCTTAGCCATGTTAGTTGCCTCTTCTCTAACCAAAATTGCTTTCCAAATAATAAATTTTGAGAATTCTAGAGATAATCTGTAGAAACCTCAAAAAGCTTCAGCACAAATTCTCTAATACGACTCCAATACGGCGGTTGGATATGCCTTTTCGTTTCATTATCAATCAATAAATAAAAAGAGTATAAATTAGATTCGTCAGTTAATTTTTCAAACTATAATCAATCGTTTATTTCAGATTTTAAAGACCCTATCAAAATTCATATTTTAAATCCTTTATAAGAAAAACATATCTCTCAATAATTTTTTATAGATTTATAATTTTTTCTTAAAATGAAAGCAATTGTTGTTGTCCCTGTAAGTATTAAACGCATTACGCAAAAAATAAAAAATAAAAATTATTCGGCATAAATATATCATTGGCGCTTGTTTATTGGTACATTTTTATCAATCATTGTTATCGTTACCAATAGTAGTAATTCAAAACAATTATAAAATTGAGTTTGAAGGATCTGCGATTTAACTGTGATTAGATTTTGAATTGATGATGGTTAGGAAATACATTGTCTTTTCTACAATAGACATTTATTAAGTCAGACACCTTTTGGTTAGATCATCATCAGTTAATTTTTTTTATACAAAGTTGATTGACGGTGTTTTACGTTATTATAAGTTCAGAAGTGGAGTTGACTGAGGTGGCTATCAAGAATATGACTTCAAAGACAGACTATGCAACAAGTGTTTTGTCGTGCAGACATTCATATCTGCACTCATAAGAAGGTAAAAACCGACAAACCACATTATATTTAAAAAAATCACAGAAGATGGTCTATATTAGACCGAAACGCACCTGACGTAATAAATGCCTATTGTGTAAATAAAATTTATTCCCTATCCATCATCTTATTATGGGGTTCCACAAAATCAGGATGAACACCATCAAAACCGACTTGCGGATGCATTTTTTAAATTACTGTTAATCTGAGTTAATCTAATCTCAAAAGGTAAACAAGAAAAATGTTCAAACTGTTGTGACGAAAATATTCATGAATTCATAATTTGAATTCGGTACTAGGAGAGTGAAACAAGTTGGAAAAGTAAATCGGGTTTGTTGAGATTCAATGCAGGATTTGTTTGTCAAAGTATCTTTTTAAGAACTAGTTTTCCTTTTCAGACCATTTGCGTACGAAGGTCATCGACCCTGTAATAGGCAATTCCTTTCCTGAAATGTTTTAATAAACCTCCAAACATCCGGCTTTTACGGCAATCATCATTTGTCTATGACGGCTTTTGTTCACCCTGAGGGCATCATGCCAGGATAAATACGCCGATCGCTCCTCGGCATTGGGCAACACAGCCTGCAAGCTTTAAATCTGGTATAATTTCAACGATATGATGTAATTGTTTTCCTTTGTTCTTGAAAATCGACAGACCGTTCAATCGGGTTTTTATTATTACTGGAAAAAGGCTGGTATAAATAAACCCGATGGAGAGTTTTCGTAAGCGGCGATAAAACAATTACAAAGTCCACGTTTATAAATAGAGACGAATCCGTGCAAAAATACCTATTAGAGGAACTCTCACTGAGAACATTTGTAATTAGCGATGTTGTATCAACTTGTATATTTAACGAGACATCGATGTTTTACAATTTACAGGGTTTACTAGAAAATTGGATTTATATTTACAAACAAATTTGTACATGTATGTGCCTATCAATTCTCGCAGTCCACTCGCTATTCGACATTTGTAATTTATAATAAAATTATGGGCAGGAGAAGCACTGATCTTGGGAGTTAGAAGTCCGAGTCAGAACTCGGTCTTATCTGCCCAGCCACCTACATAAAAGCTAGGTCGATTCAGCACCCATCGCATGCAGCTCGTAGATCCGAACCTTATGTGATGTGATTAAACTCTAGTGAATAC
This sequence comes from Cimex hemipterus, assembly GCA_039619505.1. Lineage (NCBI taxonomy): Eukaryota > Metazoa > Arthropoda > Insecta > Hemiptera > Cimicidae > Cimex > Cimex hemipterus. The sequence goes on from CM077102.1 coordinate 383,957, forward strand.
ACACTTAAACTTTCTTAAATTCCCTATTCACTCGATTAGGGGGCAGGAGTACTCCATAATCCTTCATCACCCTATGCACCTATTATACAGCTAACCTAAGTGAAAGTCGATGGGAACTCAATATTCGGCCATGAGACTTCATACACAAATAATCCATTTACTCTCAACGTGTGCTAGGTTACAAATCTATTAGTACTATATACAATAAAACAACCACATAATATATACCTAACCAAACTGCGGGTCGATGAGGTACTCAATATTCTGCCGTCAACTCACTTATATACACACAAGGTACAGAAAACTGTCAGTACTACGTACAACAAAAAATTATGTTTCTTTCAAATATAGGAATATGGGACGCAGATACTCCATGTACGTTTCTCATATCGGGTGCATTCGTACGTCCTCTTTCGACATAGAACCAAAGATTTGTAACCTTCAATTAGGTTGCAATCGAGCAATCATTCTATACATGCCGGACATATATGCGGAGTTTGGCCCATAAGTAACTGTCCATATATCAACCTCGCATGGCATACCCTTAACCGGGTAAGGATGACCCTTGTACTAGTCAGGTCCTCCGAACGTATATCGCTCTATCGAAAGTGTTCCTGATATGAAGAGTTTCTCAGCCGATCCAGCACACCGATGCCGCCACCTTCTTTTAATAATGTTTTTTTATTGCATTTTTAATGTCAGGGGGTCAGATCGCGGTTATTAAGTCGGGAAGCTGCGGCGTCCCGGCCTTAGCTGTCCCGCCTGCCTCTTTAAAAATATATTTCAGAATACAATAACAATTTTAGCATTACTACAACGGTTGTACATTGGAGTAAAATTAATTAATCTTTTTATGTAAGGTATTGGTTGAAATAAAGATGTTAATTATCACGAGCGGAATTCGAACCTTCAGCTCGCTCTAACCACTTGAGTTATCTTGACCAATATCCCGATAGCACAAGTGGTAAGAGCAGCGGCGTGTTGCAGGTCATGGGTTCGAATCCCACTCGTGATACTAACTTTTTCATTTTAATCAATACCTTACATAAAAAGATTAATTAATTGTAAAAAGTTGTTTGGTCAATCGGGCCACGAAAATAATGGATTGAGTATAATCTTCTTTTCTTCTATCTTGAAATACATAAAAATATATTCTTAAAACTATTAACAAGCGATTCATTCATATTAGGTTAATAATAACAAATTTTCTATAAAAAGAAAAATGTAGAATATATATAGTAATAATATATTATATGTTAAGTTAAAACTGGATTGATTTCAATTTGAACACAATTAAAATATTAACAAAAAGAAAGACAAAAACAAAAAGAAGTTTCATGAAAAATGACTTGGCATTGCAAATCTTTTTTATATTCACATAGAAACAAAATAATAGTACGAAACGCATCTAACTTTTGGACTTCTGCTAAACGATTAAACAATTGAATTCATTTGAAAAAATGCATCTTCTTGGAAGACTGATCGCAAGATAGCAATGTAGTTTGTTGTTCGATTCCGACAAATCATTTAAATTTAAATCTACCTGGTACGTGTAGCACTTTATTCTAATGCCTTAACGTTGCCTCTTTCTTCTTTAAACGTACTTTTTTTTATTTTTTTATTTTACATTGGTTGAATATTACATTCAAGAGATTATATCCGTAATTTATGGTTGTATTGTCAACCATGGGGTTATATGTATGGTTTTGAAAATATAATGGGAATTTAAATCACATTTATTTTCTATAAACTTTAAACCCATTGTGGGGAGATTAAGCTAGATGGTTTTGTTTAAGCTTAGTTATTTAGAGAATTAGACAAGGCAAAGTTTCTTTAAATGAGTTTCTTTTGTAAGGTCTCTAGGTCAAAAGGGAGACTTTCGCATTTAACCTTGTGGTCAAATTGTTATCTCTTCTCTATAGTGATCGGATTCGTTGCAGAATGTGTTGCCTAACGGGCTCGCTCGTCTGTGTCAACTGACCCATTTGCCAGGATATTGTCCTCAGCAGGCAGGTAATTATGCTCCAGGGTGCCGGAAAATGGGTCGACAGGGAGAAATGGGAAATTGCTTTATATTGCTTTTCTTGAAAGCGTTGGGAAGAGATTTGGATAAACGGATGTACTTGATTTCACAGCATGAAATCAATTTGTTCTAAATAAAGTTCGGTTTGAATTAAACCTTTAAAGTCAGATCAAGGTGAAATTGGTTGTAAATATAACTTCCATGCGCGAGCGAAATGTTCTTCTGTCATACACATCCACTGTAATTCGCCGATATTTGTACGCTTGGAATAAAATGGTGAATTTCAGACATTAACTTTTGATTAGACTAAAGGAAATATCATTTTAAAATTCAAAACGAAAAATTATTAAACAATTTAGTAAAACCTCTGTAATTTTTCAAAATAAAATAATAATTAATAATGATAAATGTGTAGAGATTAGTGACCGTTAACGGATAATTATTCAGATATCGTGAGATGCGGTCTGGTGTGATGTAGGTATCAGAAAAACATTTTCTTTATCGTGCCAACGTTTTGATCTTTTATTGAGATCAATCATCTCACGATATCTGAATAATAATGATAAACCATAGCATGCGACACATTCTAAATCATAATTTACTGACTTTAAGTTAAGTCTAAGGGCAGAAAAGGTAAATCCTCTTCGTATACTGACGGCTCCTAAACAGACAATGGCGAGCAGGCTGGAGCCTTCGGGATGATCCCCAAGATCAGACTGACGGTAAACCTTCGCAAGTATGCTACGGTTTTCCAGTCTGAAATCATAGCGAATGAACAATGTGTGATGGAGAAATAAACAGGATATGAATACATTCCCGAAATACAGTCATTTTCTCTGACAGCCAGGCAGCACTCAAGGCTCTGCGAGGCGAAGGCAAAGAGTGACTGGAAATGAATGGAGGCCTTGACGGAAGTCAGTGACACTAATAGCCTGACCATGGATCTTATATTCAATTCAAAAATTATTAGATTATGATAGATCTATTGGATGTTTAGGTTATATTGTTTTATGATTTATAAATGTGCCTTAATAGTAATAACTTCGTTAAGTAGTTTTGGAAACTTATACGTTTTAAGCGTAATGACCGTACTGATCCCATTTGTCGGATTATTAAAAATTCATGACACTTTCTCTAGAGCAAGTGAAGAAATATTCCAAACTACGGTTCGCATTTATTTCCCTAGCAGTTACGTCCGGCCACGAAATCGGCAGAGGTTGTGTAAAATAGAAGAAAAGAAGTATTACGAGTTGGCAATCGGTATGTCAGCAGTTTGTTTACTGTTGGATCGTGGTGGTACATTGACGTAAATTATTCCAGGTTCCAGAAGCGGTTACGAAGTGTGTCCGACGAGATTTCCTACCGTTACCGGCGATCTGGCACGTAACGATTTTCGATCTGTCGCAAAACGATCTGTTTTTGAACAAAGGGAAAGTTGAAGTTGCACACAAAAAAAAAAAAAACAGAGTAAGACAAACGCCGTTAAAGTTTTAGATAAACAGAAAGCAGCTGCGGTTATTAACACGTTTCTAAAACTTTTCTTTGTCTAGAAATTCAATGTTTTTCCCTGATGGAGATTGGTGATGGCGACCTCGGGAATTTTTAAATTAGATGTACTTAGCGTTATATCCATTTAATTACTATTAGTAATATAATAATTTTGTATAAGCATGGAGACGTCGGTGGCCGCAACGGTAAGGCGTTGACACACTCATCACTGTAAGGTAAAGTTCTGCCCTTCGAATGCAGGGCCGCATTCTTGCAAATGGGCTTTTTTTCCAAAAACACAGGCACTCTAAAGGTTTAAATGACCTCTACTGTTCTATCTGCGTCTTCTGCGAACCCTCGTAAAAAATAAATAGTAATAATAATTTTGTACTAAAAATCGGGGATAATGTATTTTGAAATAAAAGCTTGTTGTTCCTTTGTCAAGATTTCAAAGATTATATTGCTTACATCGATACGTCGATATTATATTTAATAACTTAATTGACATGCAGCGTTTTATAATTTAACAGGGATGTTGCGACAAACTAAAAATTTCACAGGAAGTTTTGACCAAATTTTAAAAGCGTGTCTTGGAGATTCACTTTTTTTAATTCTCATGTCACGTAAATTTGACTGTTGTTTTGTCAAAAACAAAAGACCATTCGTCTGTGAATAATGACTGGATTGGCGAATGAGCAAGATGGGTATGATTGGTACAAATTACAGCACTGACGCAACGCGACATTCAGCCTTCGCCGGCGTTTCTCATGGCCAATGTCGAGTTCAAGTTCGCGGTCGGTTATGTTTTTATTTCACGTTAACCACAGTCAACATTTTTTGAAGTGAATGTAATTTCAGAAACGGGTTTGTTTACGGAAAAAATAAATTCAACGTCTATCACCTACATCACTTTCCGAAGAAAGACTAATATCTCAGGAATATTCGCGTCGGTTCGTGGGTAAGTTAGTTGCACAACTGATAGATGTCAAATCCACTAATTGTTTAACAACTCCAACAATTTAAATACATCACAAATTCTCCTGTTAATTAATTCAAGAAAATCAAATAACAAAATACAATTTTTTTAATTCATTCAAAATATTCACGCTCAAATTGCATTTATGCTTTTTTGTGCCTATGTTATTTGTCAAAACTAACATAAGAAGAAAAAGTGTTTTTATAAATATAACAAAATATTTTTTAACTCTGAGAAAAGAATTAAACTTTTCTCTCTTTTTTATTCGATGATTTTTTATTTTGTTTTCTATTGCTATATTTTATTGCTACTATATTTTTTTTCTGTTCATGTTAAACAACATTCCTTTATCTACGATCACCAAAAACCATCAACATAATAATAATAATATCCCTAAAACTCTGGATAGGTACGGTGTTGATAATTTGTTATTTATTTTTAACTCCTTTAAATTATTTAATTTATTTTTGAAAGGATTGTGCACATTTCTGTCGTTTGTTCACTGATTGTTTTCTTTCTTGAACTTATATCTATCAGTTTAATAACCAATGCCTTTGTTGAATTGTTGAACATTTCTTCATGTTGTGCCTCGTAAGTGAAAGGTCGTGTTTACGAACTGCTCTACTCCCGAGTTCAACAACGATAAGTCGAAACCTTTGTTTTTCGTTCTATTTTAAAATTATTACAAAAATTAATTTAAAACTGTTTTAAAATTATTATCAGTATTGTGTTGACTATTGTTAAGTGGTTGAGTTGGCTATAATGCCGCTCACTGGA
>CM077102.1:399220-409966 GCA_039619505.1 Cimex hemipterus
TATATATATATATATATATATATATATATATATATATATTGTCATATATTGTCTCACATTCTCACGTATCAATACATCTATCCGTTTAATTATCTTTACAAGTGTCTTAATGGGTCAGAATTTCAAAATTTACTGTCAGTGACTTTTCTACTAATCTACCCTCACTAAAACTGTTACTTTCCACTGTGAGATAGATAGATAGTCGACACAGATTTTATTCTTCCTATACGTACAAATGTAAAAACAAATAAATATATAGTTCCTACAAATACACATTTTATTCCTTTTTTTCCCAGCATGTCTTAAATTAAGACGATTTAAGAGCAATAAAAGAAAGAAATATTTTTATAGATATAAACTCTTGAAAAAATGTTGGCCCTAAAAGCCCTTGCCAGGTTGCCGAGGGTCAACGGATTACAAGGGATTTATCAAAGCCGATGAGCCTAAAGCGTCACAAAGCTCTCTTGCCCATTTGCGGGCGTTTCTTTACTTTGCGACCGATACTTTTTTTAAAAATCTTCATCCTTCTTTGCTGTTTTGCTAACATGAGAAAAAATAAAAAAAATAATAAGCCTAGCTTATTATCTCCTGTGAAAATTCAGTTAAAGGAAGCCAGGCTTGTAGACTAACCCCCTTTAAAAGTAGCCCGGTTGTTCTGAGGAACTTTCCCCAGTCGGGAGCCAAACTTTTATTATACATTTGAACTTGAAATTTGTTTTCATTTTTTACCCACGCCAACGTGGATTTTCTTGTCGACAACGAAAGGACCTTATAAAGGATCAATTACATACAAAAACTAACCATTCGAACCACCGTACTCGCCTCTTTGTAATTGTATAAAAAGTTGGTTACTTACTGAGAATAATCTAAACAGTAATAACAATATTATATGATAATGATCTCGAGAAACACAACCAAGTTAAGAAATGTAATTATAAAGAAAATATTATCTCTAGAATAATTTGTATTCACATAAAATGGAATAAATTGCTGTCGAGCATATTTCCCAGATTGTTTTAATATGTTGTATTTAACGTAATAGCAATTAGAAGTTTAATTTTATTATGTTTTTCGTATTTAGTTATCTATTAATCAAAATATTTCGTGATTAGAAAATGTATAATATAAGCACTAATCACTGTCAAAAATGTTTAAAATATAAATTAATTTCTAAACTTTCTTTTTGGCAAATTGTCGTACTCTAATGTCTTTAGGTTTTTCTAATTTTAAACCGTGAATTACTGATTTCCTTAGAACTATTAATTGTTTTTACTGAACTTTTTGCATTTAGCTGTACAAGTTTTAAAAATGCTTAAATTTAAAAAATAGTTAATTAAGGTTTTTAGCTTAGATGAAAAACCTTAATTAATTGTAATTTATTAATTGGCCAAGCGGGTGAATTTTTAAAACAGTTGAAGCTTGAGTTTTTTCTACTGATAATCTCAGCTAAACCAGTTTACAGTATCACATATGAACCTGTGAAGTCCATGACTCTTGAAAAATATTTACGGAATCGTCATTTATGTAGGGATTACCGGTGGGCTCTCCTTAAATGTAAAGTGGTCTCACGCCTTCTGTTTCGTCGTGCCGGAGTTGTTTTCGTGACGCACATAATTTGACAATTTTCTCTCGAAATTTTTTATTGAAGTTTCGTATTGGGTATAATGTGAGAACAAAAGAAACAAGATGATCACAGGAAGCAACAACAAAAAACATATATATTGCACGAAGATGAAATATACATTTTTTATGTTTCTTCTTTACTGTCTATGTCAATTATTATCAATAATTGTAAAAGGTAATTTACAATTTGATTTTTCACGTCATTACATAAATATATTGTGAATGCACATCTCTTTCACATTTTGTGCTAAATCCCATTTCATTTCATTCGCAATTCAAATTTAATTAAAACTGTCGGACTGTTGGACTGAATAATAGCATAGTCTAGGCTGATGATAATTTCATATTAGCTGTAATTCAGGCTTATATGTCATAAAATTTAGACGATTTAACTGAAATACTGAAATAAAATCGATCTTAAATTAAAATCAAATGTTTTTACTCTTCATTTCTACATTTCCTCTCTTAATTTCTCTCAAGATAGTACCTAAACAATTTTGCCACTACATAATGATAAGTGAAAAATATGATGTTACAAAATGTATTGTATTTCATTTAATAATATTTTTATAATACTTTTGTCTTTTTCTTTTGTCAATTTATTTATATCAAAGTTTGGCATACTTTGGAAAATGGTTCTCTTTAAGAGGACTAGCTTTTTATTTTACGGAAGTTGATTTTATATTCATCGTGTGACTAGCTGAGATTAAAATACTTAGTGAGAATTAAATGAATTTGGCTATGAAAAAAACTTCAAGAATGGTTCTTGAACGCTGTGTGAATCAGAAACATCACTTTATACTCATATGTTGTTTTAATAATGTATGAATAGATGCAATACAACGAGAATATAACAACTGTTTATGTGTGGACTAAAATTGACCTTTGTGTTGAGTCCTAGGACTGTAAGAGTTGCTTTCAGGGTCCTACTACAATGGAATCCGGCAAAATGTAAACATGAGCAGTTCTAGTGTGAGTGACACACGGGCCAGGGAGACAAAAGACACTAGTTAACTTAACAGTCACGACTAGTAAAAATTGAAGGGGGAGGGAAGGGGCAATAAAGTGAGAAAGTACTGCTACCCTGGTGTGTAAAGCGTGTAATTGCCTGCGTGAAAGCGAGTTTCAATTTAAAATTTGTTGGATTCCTATTATTTTGAGCAATGATTTTGCAGTTCTCCTATTCGAAAGAAACAAAATGATTTAATGTAGTTTCTGTATAAGCGTAATAATCATAATTTTTCTATGAAGTGTTACTATTGATAGGACTGTTTATAAAAGAACGATTTTTTGCCGTTGCGTTTATTTCTCCACTTGCAGATGTTTTACTTACTAGGCGTGTATTGTCTCAAGCGATCAATCACAGTCGCGAACAGCGGCTCCTACAGACGAGATAACTGAACTACAAGAGCAAGCAAGCTTGCTATTGTGTTAGGATTCATAGTGGTACGTACTGAAACCCCTGGAGGTTGTCTAGATTGTTATTCTCTACGCAGCGGTTGGTATTCCACTTAAATATCATGAATGTACTTATTAGCGTGAATGGATAGTGTGAGAGGGTTGATGGCGGAATTTTGAGTGAATCTCATTAACTTTAGTTCTATAATATGTGTAAAGGGTGATGTAGGAACATCAATACCCCACTACTTCAATTGAATGACTGGTATGTAATATGAGAGAATATGTGTATTCACGATGTTTGTAACATGTTTTTGTTTTTTATTTATTTATTAGATACTTATACATACATTTTGTGCAAAGTGACTACAAGGGAAAATGTCTAAGACATTATACATCCTTGTGGCAGAGGGCTTAAGTGTATTTACAGTATTTATTGATTTGACCAAGAGACAATTAGAACAGTGGTGAAAAATTATACTAAAAACCACTTGCAGAAAGAATTAGTAATTAGAAAAGTTACAAATATTATATAATTATACAAGATTACATATATTATAAATTATACAACATTAGTCATTGACTACATATAGATAAGTTTGATAAAAACACATTTCTTTAATAGCTAATTTCATAAATAATAAATAATTACTAGTAAGTTAAAATTATTGAATACACTTGTACAATACATAGTCTGGCATTTACTAATTTGGTAAACAAATAAATATATACATATATAGACAATAAAATTAACAATTTAATCAATAATTTAATAATAATTTAACAAATAATTTAATAAATAATTAGTAAATAATTTAATAAACAATTTAAGAAATAATATCACAGTGAGTTAATATTCAAGGCAGTCATACTAAAATGTGTTTGATCCTCCTGTTGTTTCCAATTGTTGTTGAGGTCATAGTTTCCTACATTCTTTACTGACATATTTGTACTCTCAGCGCTACGTTCATAGAAGGAGCTAGTGATCCTTTTGATATCATCGTTAAAATTTCTTGCATATAGTTTATACTAACATTTCTTTTTGAGGATGTAATTAAACTTAGAAATTTATTTTCAATTGTTTGTAGGCACTTTATATTGGTGTTACTTGTGTAGCTCCACACCTGACAGGCGTATACCAGCATTGGTTTGACGATGGCTTTGTATACATTGAGTTTATTTTGGGGAATCATCCCAGATTCTCTTTACATTAAAGGGAATAGAGACTTGATAGCACACCTTTTTACAAGTGTTAATACCAAAGTTAAGCTTACTACCGAGGTGTAAACCAAGGTATTGAACACTATTGCGCCATGGGACATTTGAGTCGCGGATTCTTATAAATTCCCTATGTATAGGATGTCGTTTTGTAAATAGAATTGCTTCAGTTTTTGTTGTGTGTAACCTGAGTTTCCATCTATGGCAAAAGCTAACTATTCTATAAAGGTCTCGGTTCAATTTGTTAGTAATAGTACTTACCCTCCACGATGAGCAGTATATTGCTATGTCATGTATGCTGGCTATTTCACAGTCTAGCCTCGGGTGTGCATTTATAAATATGTTGAACAAGGTTGGACCTAGAACCGAACCTTGTGGGACCCCAGTGGAAATTATACATGGTGGCGAGAAAACATCATTGGAGGTTACCCTGAACGTCCTTTTTTTGTAGATAACTATGTACTACTCTGACAATATAGCTTGGGAATCTGTTTTGATAAGCCTATAGACAATACCTTTATGCCAAACCGTATCAAATGCCTTCTCCATGTCGAGCAGAACCATCCCCGAATGTTTTTTAAAATTAAAATTCAGTGTTACATGATCGACAACTCTAGAAAATTGAGTTATCGTGCTTAATCCCGGACGAAACCCATGTTGGTATTCAGAAACTATGTCAGTAGTATTATTTTCAAATATTTTACTAATTGTGCTGAGAAGGCTGATAGGTCTATAACTAGTAGGATTTGTTGGTGACTTTCCAGGTTTCTTTATACGTATGACCTTGGATTCCTTCCAGTAGGAGGGAAAGTGACCGTGATAGAGCAAAGAACCAAAAAGATGAGAAAGAAAAGCTAGTCCATTCCTGGTTAAATTCTTTAGCATTATATTTGTAATCAAATCAAAGCCAGGAGATTTCCTACTTTTACGGGAACGTATATGGTATTTTATCTCTTTAGGAGAAACAAGAGAAGACTGGGAGGGACGGTGGTTGTACTCAGCATGTAGTTTTCTACTCGTTTAGAAATACATCTTTCAAGGAATTTGAGTCCTTGATTTGCCGTTAGACAGTGAACTGAGGAGAAATATTCACCCATTTTTGTGACTTTTTCCACCTCATTTTTGCTTGGTGTGCCATCAAATAAAATTTGCGTACTATGACTCTCTTTTTTATTTCTGAATATTTTGATTACTTTCCATATTGAGTTGTCGTTAGGTTTAACAGATTTCAAATATTTATTCCACTTCCTATTTCTTCAGTTATATATTAGGTCTTTAATAATTCGTTGAAGATAGTTAACTAGCCTCCTAACTGCGGGATGCCTATTATAACATGTTAATTCGAATAGAGAAATGTCCAGTAAGATCGTAAATGCTCCCTTCTTTTAGCATGTTAAACATTAATTTTTCCGAAATGCTGCGCATGGCGATTGGTAGAACCAAAAATAAATTTATAACATTCCTTGAAGGCTTGTTGTTGTTTATTTTGATTTTATCCTGTGTTAAATTGTAAGATGCCAGATGTTAATAAAACAGGGAAATTAATCAATCCTTTCATTAAAAATGCTAACTCGAGCACTCGAAAAGTACTAGCAATTTTTTTAAAATTAATTTTTTTATATTAAAACTGGTCTTATTAGACCAACCATCAATTTTACAATAATATTATAGAATAAATAAATATTTACATTCTCATAAACCCATTGGTACAATAAGATTTACATTTCACTATTCACTATTCACTTTTATCTACACAAGTTCATATGGTTTTGTTCGTTTTAATGTTCTGACCATGTTTCGGTTATGTAAGAATTTGGTCGCCTCCACGTTCTCGTGCTGGCTGAGGTGAGCGTGGTGTTTTGCGGCTAATCGTTGTATTTACGCCGTGATTTCAGAGATCTTAAGATCCCTATGTAAGTCCTTATTCCTTATTTACCAAGGTGCATTGACCATGTTACGTAGGATTTTATTTTGGAGTGTTAATATTTGGTGCAACCCCATAGTTGTATACCATATATCCACATGGGATTTATGACTTGTTTACATAATAGTATTTTATTTTGTATAGCAAGCTTGGAGACTATCGTCCTATCAACCAGTGTATTGTCTATACCTTAAACCTATCTCTGTCCTTTTTAGCTTCACGCGTTCTTTCCATCTCAGCTTGGCATCTAAGTTCATTCCCAGATATTTAGCTGTATTGCTGTATGGTATAGTAGTTGTAATTGCAAATTTCGCTTCAATTCGCACCGGCATACCTAACTTTTATTCTAAGGTCTAACAGCCTACAACTTTATAGGATAAGGAATTTATCTATTAAGAATGAGAGTAGTAGGACTGGTCAGAAATGATCATAAGAAATGCATTAGCCTGATTTAATTAATACGCATTTAAGCATTGAAATACGTGTAAACAAAAAAAGCTATTAAATTCCTGGGTGCCATGTTGGTTACCTACGCCCTAACGTACAGCAATGTGACTACATTTTTGATCTAATATCTAACATATAATAATAATAATAACATATAACATATAATAAATAATAATATCTCTTGGCTGTTAGATCGAGTTCACTAGCCGTTTCTTATAAGTCTGCGTCATCATTTTTCTCGGTCTAACAGGGGCTAACATGATTAAAAGAAACGTCCTGAATTTATTTAAGAATGAATGTGAGTATGAGTGCGTTCGAAACTGCATACGTTGGATGCTGAATTCATCTAACTGTTTAAAACATCCCTCCCGAGCCCTTCAACAGTGGCTTGTCGAATAAGAAGAAGGTCCCCTCGCCGGGCTACCAACTCTGAGTGGGTGATTCTTGAGGCCCAACGGTAATTTATTGCAAATTATGGAATTGCCGTCGATTACGATAGGCGATAGGTTCAACTCTGCACATGTCCGTACGTATTTACCTACATCTGCAGGTTTATATAAGACCGAATCCGAATATAATTTAATTGTAATTATGAGAAAAATTTCAAATGAAGTTAGGGTCATGAGTTAACACAATCCATTCGTTTTCTGCCATTTTTTACCTATGTTAGTTTCACTTTGGTTAATCAAAGCTACTAATTTTTTGAAAATACTCCATATCGAATGGTTTTGTATAAAGCTCAAATTAAACGCCCTGCCAACTGGAAGAGTAGCGTTTATGTACCAAATCACTTGTCTTTGTTTATAATGAACCTGTGAACCCCCCCCCTCTCTACATTTTACTGTACCATTTTAGTAAATTTGCTCAATCTATTCAGTGTTGAAATGTTTAAATAATTAACTGTTTCTGCACAAACGAATAAGTTTTCAATACCAAATTTAAAAACATTTGAATCATAGGATAAAAATACGAAACGGCTTTTTTAAATCTCTGACTTTTTTGAAAATCATTGCACGAAGAAAATAGTTTAAGCTTTGAAACGTCATGCAATAAGGGAAGAACCTTTTTGTCCATCATTATATATGTTATAAGAATTTTACAAAAACTACGTACTCTCGTATCAAGCTTTTTTAATTTTACCGATTAACTGTAATAGTTTGTAAGCTGTCTTTCTAATGACTAGTGACAAGATGTTACCCATAACATAAAACGTGGATGCACAAGAACAATCAGACAAAGAAGGAACAAAAATCTGAAGACATTGCAGCAGGAAGTAAACTCAAAAGTTCGAGATAGACCAGTCCTGCTTCTCTGGAATGGGGAGTGAGGGATACGATTTGTAAGTCTTCTCTCTCCCCTCCCTCACCCGCTCATACTCTCTCTCTCCTCTCTCCCAGTTTCTCTTTCTCTCCCGTTTTTTGTCTCTCATTCTCATGTATCAATACACCTATCTACTTATATTTACATGTGTCTTTATTTTGTCAGAATTTGATACGATTTTGTACGTAAAATGGTCAAACTACGCACAAAAACATACAATATCAAATACGTACTGGTCTAGACTGTACAATAATAATCTTAGTTTTTTATTGTGACATTTCCTTTCGGATTCATGGCGGTGATGAATCTGTAAGTTGGTAGTTTCTGTTCATTTTGGTCCGCCTTTTCCCTTCGTTTTGGTCTGCTCCAGTCAATTCATATTTGAAATGTTTGAACAAATATATACATTATTTGACTTTTATTTATACTCATTAATTGACCAAATCATATTTTCCTTCGTTTCAATAGAACTATTTTTGATTTCAAGTTAGTAGACTAATTACATATGAAAAGAATTTCGTATAAGTGAATGAACATAAATATATGTCAAGTTTGAGGTAGGTTCGTGAAGTGTAATGGAGGGAAGGACTCAAACCTTAGCGTGACCTTATTTGCCAGGATTGCCTTAACTTTAGAAGGCTTAGTGAAATTTTGAACAAAAAGATACAGAAACTCTGCCTTTCATCTTTTTCTTATTAGTATCACGTGCAATTTGATGGAAAAGGATGTAATTTGTTTTGAAAAATGATCCAGTCTTAATGGCAAAACACGAATGTTCTTCGTTTGTTATTAGTCCGAGATCTGCCATCAATTTAGGGTCGATTTTCGATACGCAGCGCAAAGGAAAAGCGTATAACATTCACAACTGCATAAACGTGAAGTCCGCAGGTGATAAAATGGCGGTATCTGTAAAATCTGTTGCCGGGGATTAGCCAATAGTGTCGGAGACGCTTCGTCACTAGGGTAGGCGACACGGCCACAACAGGTGTCGGAATGGGGCGGGGCATCTTGGTGAATAATCATCGTGGAATCACTTACCGCCTACCCTGGAAAAAAGAGACCTATTCTCAGAGTTTGAACCTGCGAAATCACCAATTACATTACTCTGCTTTTTCTCATTTGTTATCGATTTTCTCTCCAAGTCGAATCAAAAAAAATTTAGGTCTCTGGCCGGTTGCCTGTTTCAAAACCAACATGTTTTCATTGTCAATGAATTATCAATGCTCACCATATGCCAATTGCTAAAAATACATCACCAATACGTGCGAAAAATAAAGCTTTCAAAGCTGCTTCGCCATTTTCTGGATTGGCAAATAACACAACCAAGATACAACATCATCATATTGTCAGCATTACTAAAACAACTATACTGGCAATAAACAAATTGTTGTAAGCAAAAATGAGTTGTATAATGAAAAGTTATTTTATGATTTATGGAAAAAATAACACTTCACGGGCTCAGCGGGTAAAATTCTTGAAAACGAGTAGCCTAAATGAACAATTTAATTATTACTATTACTATTATTATTATTACTTTAACAACAGTAGAGTTGTTGATTTTATTATATTCATAAACATTAACAATACACAAAACACTTTATGAAAGACTTTAATGACTGGTATATTTACCTTTAGATTTAAACGTTTTTGAAGACAATGAGTAGAAAAGCTTTATATTGAATCTAAAATATTTTTGCATTGTATAAATTCACTTTTCCATATCCTATATGTATTTTTTAAATGTAAACAATCTTTGTAAATCCCAGGCGCTGAAGATGATCTCAATAAAAGATCGAAACGATGACACGATAAAGAAAATGTTTTTCTGACACCTACATCACACCAGCCCGCATCTCACTATATCCGAATAATTATGAAAACTTTATCAGCTTTAGTTGTGTACAGAAGTTTCTTGAAATAAGAATACTGTTTCAACATAACAATCGTCCTTTAAGATAGAAACCTGATAGAGATTATCTTATTTATGGAAATGTGTGGTGTTTAATGACCGTTAGTTAATGATTATTTGGAGATCGTGAGATGCGGTCTGGTGTGACGTAGATTTACAGAAACATTTCCTTTCTCGTGCTAACGTTCTTTTATTGAAGTCATATTCAGAGCCTGGGATTTATAAACATGGTTTATATTATACAAATAATATATGTACGATGTGAAAAAATTAATCTATACGATGCTAGAAATTTTACACTCAATCGAAGTATATGTACTCAGTCAAAATGTAGTAGATATGTGATTATTGGGAGTCGTGTTTAGAGTGCCAATATCTTAAATCCAATGTTGGCCCCGAAGATAGTCTCAATAAAGATCGAAACGTTGGCATGATATAGAAAATATTTTTCTGAACCTATCTCACACCAGACCGCATTTCACGCTCTTCATATAATCATTTATGTTAATGTTGAACTTGATTTTTAGCATTATTAAAGCAAGAAATAAAAGAACAACAAAAGTTTCCGTGGGAATCATTAAATAAATATTTTACTATCTTGGTAAGGTAAAGAGAGTTTACGATCAGGTTTAGTAAAACTAAGGCGCATTTTTGCATAGATATCATTGCAATAAAATAATGTTTTATTAGGGTCTTATATAAATTACGTTTTTGATAGTTGAGCCAGTGGCTGTGAATAATTTCCAGAGAAATGGGTCACTATGTGTTGCAATAAAAATTCTTAAACCGTATGTACATTTTAGGTTTTATGATTTTTTAAATTTTTTTTTGGCATACGAGTGAAAGGATTTATATATATATGTGTGTGTGTGTGTGTGTGTGTGTGTGTGTGTGTGTGTGTGTGTGT
>CM077102.1:418371-431108 GCA_039619505.1 Cimex hemipterus
GATGTGTATAAGAGACAGTATATATATTATCTATTATATTAAGTTGTCGACCACCAGGGGTTGTATATTATTCAAAAATGGTCGAAAAAAATTGTTTTAGAAACATAATTGCGTGTCTCCTACAGCTCTTTAGTTTGTAGTTTCAAAGTAAATAATGTACAACTTACTTACCTTGAAACTGCAGACTGCAAAGGTATAGGGCATACACAATTATGGTTGTAAACAATTTTTTACCGAGTATTTTCGAATAAATTGTACCGAACGAATATTTTTTAAATAATAAATGTTACCAAGATCAATATAAAACTTGATCCTTAATGATAGATTTTTGGAAGTATCTCCATCAAGTATATGCTTATTTTAATATTGTTTCAAAATTAAGAGAATTTCATTTGTTATATGTTATGTCCGATCATTACTGTAATATAATTTATTACATAATTAATATTAAATGTTTAAAATTTCAAGTTGCAACAAAAATAGACGAACAAAAATGTTTACAAGACATCATTTACGTTTAAATGCTTATTTAATACGTAACCGCCAGGTATATTTGACATGTTTGGATCGTTTCTTTACGTAGATGTTGAAAGATTTTTCATAATTATTTTACAAATGATTTCAATCCGTTTAAAGCAAAAAAAAATTAGAACATTCTTTAACGTTTGTGATCCAAATTGGCAAAATAGTTAACAGCGAACAACATTAGAGATGAATTTCTCAATTTTTTGTTTCCTTCCGGTTATTATTTATTTTCCTATCTTGGTTACTTTTTTTAATTTAAAAACTCCACTTTCGTTTATTTAAAAGATATGAACGTTAAACAGCAGTGATATTACGAAAAAGAAAGCCTGCAGCCAACTGAAAACAAAAAAAAATCCTAATGGAAACCTGCTATTATACAAGAACGTCATATATTTTTACCACCCTTGATTATATAAAAGAAAGGTAAAATTAACAGTAAACACAAAAGAAGATATCTGTGGCAAGGCCAACGAAGATCCTTGTTTGTTATTAATAGCTAATATTGTCTAATGTTTAATTCTGGGTTTTACAAATTGTATGGTCTTACCAATATATGGTTTATTGCATGAGCACATAATTTTATTGGGTGGTAAACCATTTTCTATTTAATTTTTTACTGTGGGAATTAACTTTTAACATTTTTATTCATATAACAACAATATTTATTGTTTTTAAGCGCCACTTGGTCTTTTATTATTATTTTGATTAAGCTTTTTCGGTATGTCTTGGTACATTTATAAACCTAACATAACCACAATTATCCTCTACTTCCTTTTGTCCTTGTTATCATCGTGACATGACTGTAAAAGAATAGCTTTTTATATTTTTTACCCAAATTATCTGACTAGTTGTTTAAATACAATAAGTTACATCTTTTATAAAAATTGACCACAGTTTACAATAACAACAACTTTCGGAAAAATTGGGATAAATTTCTAAATTAAGATTTTTAGATGAAATGGTCACTACTCATAGTTTTGAAATAGTGTTTTTGTCTGGCTGGATTAGGATTATTATATGGTATAATTGTTTTGCATAAAATTCTGCAACATTTTATTTCAAATGGCATTTATTATAATCATAGATTATGTTTTGGTAATAACCTGCCAATGAATAATCGCCTGAAGGTCCAGCAAAGCTTAGATTTCCATGTTTCAACCGAACTTCGTAATTTGGCTTTATTGACTGAGGAAAGTTGCCGAAATTTGCTATATTCCACTACAACCCCTTAAGGAATGCCTGCGGCTTGTGCTATTCTAAGAATTTCGTAGCTGTTGAGCAGTAGCCAGATAATTACCCTTTTACTTGCAGATATGAGATTCGCAATTCTATTTAGATTTGATTCTATTCGTCACAGGACGATCAATTTGATGAAATGCCATTCCAGATTAGAAATCTATTAAAATCGAGCTGGAAGAAAACAATTCTTTTAAAACGAATTACATGTCCTATTTCCGGCAAAGGAAGGACCTCAGAATAAGAGGCAACCTGCAAAGCAAGAGGGGGAAAAATGAATGAATTCCTTACTGAACACGAAAGGAAGCGGAAACGAAGCCTCCAATCGATACCATGATAAGCGAATGGGCTTTTCGTCAACTGTTAACAAAAAAGGGGAAAAAAGAAAAAATATTGCAGAAGATAAAACGTAGGTTTCAAGAAAAGGGCCGAGGGGAAATGGAATTTTGCGTTTACCAGCGTGAGAAGACGACGGAGAGAAAGTAATGAAATATAAAATGGTGTATAATGTGATGCCGTACTGGTTATGGGAAATTCGAACAACGGCTTTTTTACCGATTTGATTTCAAAGATATTATGGTGAGCATACATGGAATCGGAGGCGGGAGAAAAAAATTCCCACTTTCCAATCTGGTCAGAAATCTTTCAGAATGAAATAAATTTTTATCATTTTATTAAATTCTCGCTTCTAAGAAGACTCCATTGAATAGGGGCCTGATTGACCAAATAACTTCGTTCGATTTATTAATCTTTATGGTATTGGTTGAGATGAAAAAGTTAGTGTCACGATCGGGGTTCGAACCCACGACCTTCGGCTTTCGAATCCCGCTCGTGCCACTAACTTTTTCATTTCAATCAAAACCTTTCGTAAAAATTAATTAATTGAAAGAAGTAATTTGATCAATCAGACCACTAAATATAATTGATTTTTAAAATTAAAGTAACGATGAAGAACCCTCGACGAAGGAGATGTTTTGAAGTATAATCAATTTCTTCAATATATTCATTAATACAATGTTGTGTATTATACTATATGTATTGTTAGTTTACATTTATGTTCGATTTATGCTTGTGTGTACGATCACAAAAATGATGATCCAACTATTAACTGTTAACAGTCTAACTATTCATCAATCCTTAAAAAAAAGATAGTTCCTACTAGCATTAAACACACTAACTTTTTCAATCCAACCAAAATCTTACGTAAAACATTTAATCAATCATTTAAAAGACTAACACATAGTTTTTTTAGTGATACCTGACCAAATGTTTTGTTTAAGTAAGTTGTAAATTTGATAACATCTATGAGCGTAAAACAAAACAAAACGAACACAAAAATTATATATAAAACAGATAAAACAGGAACTACTCCTTATTTGTCAGTTCTATACATCTACACATCTGTTAATCGCTTTCACTGTCATTCACTATCATTTAGGAGATCGCGGAGCCAGTGCCGCTTCAGCCGTCGGCGTGGATTATTTATAAGATGAAACGTTTCTGACATGAGGAGTTGTGTGACTGGATAATTGTTTATTAGACGTCTTGTAGAGGGTTTTACTACTTGGAGGACATATTGGATATTAAGGTCATTGGGAATTTGAGATTATATTCGACGTGTAAAGGAGCATTGACGATTGTTCTAAGAATTTTTTATTCTTATGGTGAGTACGTTGGAGGTTGAAATGTTTAGTTAAAACCTCAACTTCGATGCCTGTAAAATTGTTCTCGTAAGTATAAATTATTTAATCAGTATCAAAAAATTACATTACAGATTATTCTAATGAATTTTAGTATAAATTAATGCTCGCGCATAATAGTGCTTTGGGGGAAATAAAGAGAATAGAGTTGTTTGTGATATAAAGAAAAACAAATTCAATATTATTCCAGGCACTGAGAAAATAAATGTATTCTGTTTCTTATTTCGTTCTAGACATAAAGAAAATTGAAGTAACATCCAGCAACGTTCTGCTTAACAAATTTTTTAAAACCATTTAAAACAAAGTTTAATATTGCCATTTCTGTGTCTTCTTATAGATGCAGTTCTAATGTAATCATTATCTGAAGGGGGCATGAAATTTTTTTCTAAAGCCCTCTGGGAAAAAATGTGGAAAACATTGAATGACAACGTCGGTTTTGCAAGGGTGTTAACACTTAAACACCTCCGGTCTCGGTTTATGCGACGGAATTATGTTGACGGATATAAATAATTAATATTTCCACTCATTAACACGGCTATTTAGAAGGATGGGACCTCCATTTTCTCGAGGTGTGGAGATGTTCTTATTTTTCGCAATTAGCATAAGTAATTGCTGGAGTTTTGGGCCTGGGTAACGTTATGCCCAGGCAAATATGCTTTGGTGGCAATTTTTCATTGTTGGGAAAATTAAAGGAAATTATTGCCTTCCCACAGGCTCCCTCGTCCCTTTTGAATACGCGAGTAAAACCATTTAAAATTAAGCACGTTTATTGAATTGTTGAGTAATTTGATTATGCCCATTCCACCTTGTCGTTTGTGCTCAAATTTTAGGCCAATGAAAGAAAAGGCATGACGGCTAAAGATTTATTTCAGCTAGTAAAAAATGTAAAAGTTACAGGGTGTTTCCAAGAACGTGTCCCAGGGTCGAAAATAAATTAATTTTCAAAAAATACGTCGTTTTTATGTTATTGTTCAATTAAAATACATTACCTTTATTTCATGAAGTTACGGTTCAGGGAACAAAGTATAAATAATTTAAAAATAAACTCTTTTTGAATTTTACATCACTGGAAAGTGTTTTTAAATTTTATTTTAGTTTTAAGAAGTTTAAAAATATAAAATAATAAAATCTATTGCAGTATAATTTGTCATCTTCCTTTACAAATGCTCAATGTATCAACTGGCTTCTGAATAAAAAATTTATAAAAAATTATTCTAATAATAATATATAATTTTTCGTTTATATTTTTATATTTTGTAGAATTCCACGCCTGTAGACTATCTTAATATATTTTTACCTTTTTGTATTTTTCTAAAAATTTATTTTTTAGGCAGGGTTAGTCCAAGCGACATGTGGTTTGATATAGGTCAATTATTTCACATCTATGATTCGGCTTCCTTTTGTTCTGCTCATTAAACCTTTACAAGAAGTACAGTCATTTAGATTACATTACAAAATTAATAATTAATTAGTTCATATTATGATTTTTACTTTATGGCTAAAGACAACAATATCAATTACTTCCCTTTGCAGTTTTTTTAAATTTATAAGGTAGTTTAGGTATGCATTTTACTCTCCTCAAAGGGCATAAGAAAATTTTAATTGAAAGTGAGAAACTTTAAAATGCCTCTACCATGGCGAACAGCCCAGAGAGGGGTGCGGGTTATAAATTTAAAAATCGGTTTAAAAATAATTATTATTAGCATTTAAAAATTAGGATCAATTACGTTTTAGTCGAGTAATCCACACTTGCAGGAGGTCTAGAACTCTTAAAATGTATGGGGTACCTACGTCAACGACCTGGAAACAGGAAAGATAACATATAGTTTAAGCCATGGGATATGTGTTGTTTTTTATTTAAATTGAAATAAAATAGTCCTAGGAATTTTGAATCTGTTTGTTTTATTTAAATTATTATTATTAAACTTTGTGCTATTAGATTCAATTTGTAATTGTGATTCTAAAATTTCTCTTTTATGTTTGTTTGGTTCCATATTTGATATGGTGGGTTTTGCTATATCATCCTTATGATTAATATGTTTTATATGGCATGACAGTACGGTTTTGTCATTTTAATGGTTTTGAATTCCATTGCTTAAGTTTTGGTTTGGCCTATGTATTATTTTTCACAGTCATTGCAGTTTATACATTCTTGTATTTTTCATATAATTTATCTTTTATGGAAGGCAGTCGTTAGAAATTTTGTCTTTTGTCTTAAACCTAAAGGTGCCACCTCCATCATACCGTCTAACGGCTGTTTTTACTAGTTCTGTAAAGGATGGGGTAAATGTAGTGGAGGCACTTAATATTTTTTTATTTTAATTTTTATGTTGTTATAAAGTAATGAGTTTTTGGATTATTTTTGAGGTATTATTTTTAATGTTTTTTTAATATTTTTTATAGCAATTTTTTTTTTAAAGGATGTAAGAGTAGCGATAGTGCTGTTTAGAAATTTTTGTTTTAATAAAGGCTAAAATTAGTCATTAGAGCGGCTGAGGGCTCTGTACATTAAGTTATATATTACATTAATTTTTAAATAGTAGGGGTTATTTGAATGGAAATTCAATTATCTGCAGCGTCCAAAAAATTTGATTCTATTATTATCTTCTATTTCCATTGTGAATTTTATATTTTTATGTTATAAATTTACGATCGTTAAGAAGATTTCTAATTCTTCTTTTTCTGTTATGCAAAGGTATCGTTATGTATTTGTTTAGTAATAAAACATTTGCATTTTACTGTTTGTTATTTCTTTGGTAGTAAGTAATAATTTACCACTGCGATTTACTGGTAATAACCTAAATCTCCTATGTGTCTTTTGGACTAACCCTTTCTAAAGACTAACCTTTTTAAAATAAAAATAGTTAAAAGTATATAAATAATTGTCGATTGAGGCTTTTCCGAAAACATTGCCCACTCCGACATGGTGTATGATGATGATCAATTTTCGAAAAAGACAAACGGATATATATTCAATTGATAATATTTTCGTATTGAATTAAGCTTTTTTGTCGACATTAAACTCACAGCTTACATGTAACTTCGTACTGTCGAAGCTGGAAAAGATCCTGATCTAAAATGCCCTTTCCGGTGAATTAAGTTAGACGGTATACCACGTCCTTGATTCTTTGCTTGACTGATACGTTTAATCGACCGGGATTGGACAAGTATTTCATGAAATTTCTTTCTCGGAAGAAGTTAATGGTTGAGGATGCCCAACGAATTCCTACCCTTCTTTCGTGCAAAGTCCGTCCCTGGAAAAGATTAATGAACGCTTACTCGGCTTTCTCCTTGATTGTGACGGAACTACATTGACACAAATTGACAATTTTCAGCACCGTCCATCTTCACAGAAAGTTATAAATAAACTAAAAGTTTGTACGAAAAAAAATTAGTTGCATCAAAGTGTTGATACAATGAGCATACATATTTAAAAAAATAATACCATTGGTCATGAAGGTAATTAGAAAGAAACCACTCACTTCCTTTGTTGTCCTTTTGATGTTATATTTATACCTCTATCATCACACTATTACACATATATTCTAAGTGCAAAGTTAGAGAAGAAATGGCAATATTTGATCGTATTCTACAAAACGTAAATTATTATTTTACTGTATTCCATTGATTTTGATATTTGGTAAAATGGACAGTCAGATACCGAGGTTTGACAGTTCTTCTATGAAAGGTGAAGTTTTCTTGGTTGTTGGCGGTTATTTAGAAAGGATTCTTGTTATTTCTTGTTAGAAAGTCGGCTGTCCAAATCAATTATAGTTCGTGGTCCGATTGACCAAACAACTTCTTTCAATTAATCAATCTTTTGAAGAAAAAAAAGCTAGTGTTACGAGCTGGATTCGGACCCACAACCTTCGGCGTCCTGCTCTACCACTTGAAAACATAAAGATTAATTAATAGAAAGAAGTTATTTGGTCAATCGGACCACGAACTGTAATGGATTTAAAAATTAAACTGAAGTATATCTTCACTAAAGCTCTGCGTGGCGATTTCATTTGTCGCTGAGAATCGAATCCTGAATACACAGCATTTGAAAAATGGCAAAAAGAAGGTTAACGTCTAAATGTTGTGGGTTAAGATGGGGAGTTGGATGGAAGTCATGATAGTTCAAGTAGTAGAGCAGCGGCGTATTTAGCCAAATGTCTGTATTTCAGATCGCCCATATCCATTCTTATGAAATGGGATTCTCGTAGAATCCAGTAGTACGAGTTGTTGTTGAAGGTTTCGAGCGAAAATGACTTGATCTGATTTACTGGAGAGGATCGCTGTATCCTGAGTGAATTCGTTCTGAGGAGTTGGAGGGAAGGATGCCCTTGATTGTGATCAGAAAAGCTTGGCATTGGTCAAGAAAGGACTCTGAGCTGTACGGCCCCAAGTCAAGAGAGGAGGAAATAATATCTACCAAACGATGACGTTTTGGATAGGTGAATGGCAATTACGAAAATCAACAGATGGTAATAATTGTTTAACGAATTAACTGTGTTGTTAGATACTGTACAAATATGTATATCTCGCTAAATATTTAAACTGTGCCATTTCTTAAGCCTGTTTTGAATATCTATACAGTTTCCTTTGTATAAGATGATGATATTGTTGCTTGGTCGCGGCGTTGCGGCTGAGTCAAACCACTTCTCAATACTTTTTCTATGTCAATTGCAATTAAAAATCCACGGGTTATGCCAGAGCAGGAACCAAGGAAGCGAAGCTATACGAATCGGACCTCGACCACCAAGGTCTCATTCATGTATAATTATTATAGTTATATTATTTCAGTTTTATTCCAGTTATGAAGTAATCTAAGAGGGTATATATGCTTTATAATATAAATAAATAAGAAAGTTCAAGACAAAAATTCTTTTCTTACATTATTTCATTGTAGTATGTATAAATGTGTGTTTTAAACTTTTAGAAAATATTTCAATAAAAGTGACAGATGAATTTGCAAGTTCTAACCAGAAAACTGGCATTGTTGAAATGCTTTGAATATGATAAAAGAAATTCTGCCGTTTGTGTAAACAAATTACCATGTTTTTACATTTCAATCTGAATAATTCGTAACTTCGGATTTGAAATGAAAACACTGATTTGCATTTTTTCTTAGCCGGATGATGAGTGTTCTTTATTTTAAATGTGTCCGATTTGACATTTGCGCACTATCTATCCGATCCGAGTAGTCTATCAGTTAAAGACAAGAGTAGAAAATAGTTGTTTATGTTTACTCAAAGTTGTTTTCTTGGAACACAAGATTTTTGTGAACTGGCAGCCAAATGATGCAGCATTCGGGTGAATTTCATTAGTTAGATAAGCGCAGTTAATAAGTATAATTTAATGGGTGTACAAAGTGAAATACCTCGGCATCTGGTTTTGTTCCTGTGCCCAGAATAGTCACAGTCGCCGTATAGGGCCGACGATGTCACGGGTAAAAGCGAACGGCGATTTCAGAAATTGCTGTTTCCTCCTCGCAGATTTGAGACTGACATTCCTGTCCTTCCAGCTCATTCGGGGTAGGCGGCGAATGCATTTATGCTGAAATTGCACGAACGGCAAAACCGCGGGCCATAATGCATGCAATTATTCCCAAACTGTCAAATCACCTCGCTCTGAATATTTAGCAAACCGATGTGTTAACAATTTAAATAATCTAATGTTTACTTGAACCTCTGTTTCAACCATTTCGCATTAACAAATTATAATTATTTCAGATGCTTCTTGTCATTCGTGCGAACGTTTCGATCTTTGTTTAGTTCATCTACAGGGCTCAAAGTGTCTGATTTCTGTGTAGATATGTTACGGTTGCGGGTCATGTTGCAGTGTCCAACTACACACAACCGTGACAAATCCGTGACCAGAAAATAAACACTTTGAGCGCTGAAGATGATCTAAATAAAGATAGAAACGGAACAATAAAGAAGAAAACAATTTTCTAAATAAATCTACGACACCACAGACCGCATCTCGCGATCACCAAAAATAATTAATTAACAGTCACTAAATACTACACATTATCAAATTATGTTTCTCTAATCTATTAAATTTTTTACGACGGTCGCAACAACAGAGGTAATATAAACCCTCAGCGTGGCGGTGTTGTTGAATAAAAAGCCCATTTATCTATGTCGGGTTCAAATGCAGGGCCGCTGGATTCGAACCTGGGATCTTTTCCTCACAGTGAGAAGCGCCGTGTCAACGCCTGAACCATTGCAGCCACCGACGCCCCTTCCAGCAAATTATCAGCCTGTTTTAAAGTTGGAATATGTTGTACAGCAAGTCAAGGATATGTTTAATTATGGCCATTAATAAATAACATTAACCGAAATATACCGTTTATCATAAATGAAATAACAAAATTTACGTTTATGAAACATGTGAATGTTTATGCAGAACTATTGTCGAAACCAACAGCAACTGACAATATCAAACCACCCACACCAACACACAACGGCAGCTCTGAAATACATGAGAAACACACTAAATTCAATCCCACTAAACAAAGACAAATGCAAAAATAAATTTTTAAAAATGCAAACTATAGCACACATTAACGGCTATAACACAAACAATCAATAAAATATTAAACAAGAAACGCACTCAAAAAGAAAACAGCACGCCGACAACACACTAGATGAACCATGTTTACATACATTAGGAAAGAAATATACAAACTATCTAATTTATTCAACGAATTAACTACAGAACTAAAACCAACATACACAAAAGGATAATTATCATGACAACACATCGAAAAAACTAAACGTTCAACTAAAATAAAACGGTATTTACCCACTAACGTGCGAATGCGGACACAAACACATCGTAAAGACAGGATGAGAATTAAAAGGTACAAAGGACATGTCAAATCGTTTAAGGAAACATGTAAAATAAAATTAAGTAAACTCCAAATAAAAAATAACCACGAAACATCAAAAATAAAAAAAGTTTGAAACTATTGTCCAACGTTCAAAAAGGACAGAAAATTAACACAATGCAAAATATAGAAATACATATCCAAAACAAATCCATTCAACACCAAAACATGGCACATCCACAAATTAACAATAACTTACAAACATCATTCACACCATAAAACGTTAGACGAATTAAAAAGAAAAAGGAACCCAAAACCAAAATAACCAACTAGAACAATAAAAAAAAACACTAACTTAATCCACCAAACTCATCAAAATAATTACCAATACCTACACACTCCCCAGCATTGCCATCCGCAAGTCTCTGGCTCAATTTTTTGCCAACCTGGCCACTCTTTTCTCATTTCTCCTTGCCATTATACACCCAATGCCCAGGAGACCATGGCAGAGTCAGATAATTGGTGTCACTGAACCAACCAGTCTTAAGTGCCCCCGAGTGTCAGAGAAAATAGCTATCTCCCTAGAATGTCTTCCTAGTTTTTTATTTTTCTGGTGCAGTATTTAGTTATAATGATGCAGTTATGATTTCAGACTGGGAGACTGTAGGTTATATTACCTAATTTGATATTCGCGGTAGCCAAGTGGATAGTGTGCGAGAGACTCTCGGCTAGTAGACCCCGCGGTCGTGGGTTCGATTCCCGCCGTCGCCTCTGGCCCTTTCTTCACGATACACTTCCCCCCAAAAACGAATACGAACAAATATAATACAAATAGTCTGGCTAGATAAGCACAGTTCATGAGGCCATTAAAAAAAATTAAACTGTGACCAGTCTAATAGTTACTATTGTTACATCGACCTTAGGAATAAACATGAATGACTTACTGTTCGGTCCAATTTGCCGGTTATTTATTTAGAGATACTTTAAATTGTCAATCTGATAGAACGAGCAGAGATTTCCGGCCCGTTGCCCACCCGATTAATCGGTCTTGTTCTACTACCAAGCCTTTGTAAAAAATATCAAGACGTTAGAGTAATAACAAATGGGGCTAAATCGGGTTGGTGCCCGCGAGAATTTATAGTTTCAGTAAATTAACAACGCTCCGACGGTCTAAAGGCTCCGGAAAAGCTAGTAAAGTGATCGCTATTTCCAACCCTGTAAGAATCAGATCGTTGAACCTTGTGCATCCGGGTTGTAAATTATTGTTAACAGTCATTGTTATAAGAGTTTGTGCGCTGGTGACCCTCCAATTCTAACGGTTAGGTAGAGTTCACACCAGACCGATGACATGCACATCATTAGGTCGTAAGCGATATACAATAATTGTCGTAAGATTCGCGACGCTCAGACCAATAGAAAAATTTAAGAAACGACAAAATTTGTTCCCCACCCGTACGATTGCGCCATGTGTCGTTAGATAAGCGTATCAAGAGACAGGGCCTGCTTGTCTTCCTTTAGTGTAGTACGATGATACGAAGGGTGATGAGGAAAATTCAAAGTGTAAGAATATTTTGTGATTGGCTTGCTCATATCTTATCGCTTCGGTATGGACTTCATATACCTTAGGATGAAAATCGTGTAGCTAATATTTCTGCAATAATCTAACCGTGTTAATTATAACAAAATCTATAGTTAACAAACTGTCTCATGTCAACCTAGATTTCAAAAGAATCATAAAAAGGATCTGTGGATAACAACAGCGTAGCGGACTGTGTACATATTAAATTAAAAAGAAAAAGGAGAATTATAAGCAGTAAAAAAGAATCACCGGAAATAAGGATAACTAACCGTTCAGCGATTCAGTTTAATTTTATGAGCACCACCATGTAATAAATTGTTGGTGAAACATAATTGTTTTACATAAATTTATTCGGGTATTTTGGTAAATTACCTTTTTACTCTTCATAATTAAGTACTTTTCATAAAAACTTCTGAATTTTTGATCTTGTTAAATTTGATTTACATTAAAATAGGAATGATAGATAGATAGAACAACGTCAATAAAGATGTTGCCAAATTAACGGCATTACCACGTTCTTACGTTATAACATCGAGTTCTCCATCTACCGAACAGTATAAGTGCTATCTATGTATGCAGGTATGGATGTGTGAATTGGTGTGATTGTGTATTGAGTATGAAGGTGTATAAGCCCAAGCAGTCGAATGCCTTTGTTTACAAAAAAATAAAAAATAAAAATAAAAAACAGAGTCGGACACCATAACCCCTTGGCTACCTGGGCCCCCCCACCCAATCAAAACTTTACCCAGAATATCCAAATAAATTTATTTTTTTGCCAGTTATCTTTACAATAGCAAAGATCATCCTGTTCGAGCTAGCTCGGCACACGATGTTTGGCAGATAACATTTTTAACGACATGGAGTTTTACAGAAAGAA
>CM077102.1:436108-453440 GCA_039619505.1 Cimex hemipterus
TTCTTTCTGTAAAACTCCATGTCGTTAAAAATGTTATCTGCCAAACACCGTGTGCCGAGCTAGCTCGAACAGGATGATCTTTAGCTATTGTAAAGATAACTGGCAAAAAAATTGAATGACGCCTAAAAAATTTAAAAATAATATATTTGGATATTCTGGATAAAGTTTTGATTGGGTGGGGGACCCAGGTAGCCAAGGGGTTATGGTGTCCTACTCTGTTTTTTATTATTATTTTTTATTTTTTATTTTTTTTTTGTAAACAAAGGCATTCGACTGCTTGGGCTTATACACCTTCATACTCAATACACAATCACACCAATTCACACATCCATACCTGCATACATAGATAGCACTTATACTGTTCGGTAGATGGAGAACTCGATGTTATAACGTAAGAACGTGGTAATGCCGTTAATTTGGCAACATCTTTATTGACGTTGTTCTATCTATCTATCATTCCTATTTTAATGTAAATCAAATTTAACAAGATCAAAAATTCAGAAGTTTATAGCATTCGTTTACAATTTACGATTAAATGTAATTATAAATGATTATTTTAAAGTTGTTACTAAATGTAATTTGAAATATTTCAATGCAAATTGTTTAATGTTGACTTGGACATAAAATCGGATTATTAGGTTTAACACGACTCAATTTCCGCTGGTATGGCCATATTGATAATGAGTATAGCAACTAATCTATTTGTTATCTCACTTACAAATCGAGGGAGAAATTGTGAAATTTGTGCTCTCAGAATTATATACTTAGCTTTGTTTCAAATAATAATAAATTGTATTGGGTGTGTATATATACTTCGTATGAAAGTGAATGCATTTATTAGTGTTAATGTGTGATGTGAGAGAGTCGATGGCGGAATATCGAATACCCATCGATCTTCAATTCGGTTAGTTGTATAATACGTGTAAAGGTTGTGTTGAGAATGGATGTATTTATTAGCGTGAATGTTTGATGTAATAGGGTTGATAGCGGAATATTGAATATCCCAACGAACCTCAATTAGATAAGTTGTAGAATATGTGTAACAGTTGTGTTGAGAATGAATGTATTTATTAGCGTGAATATGTGATGTATAGGGTTGATGACGGAATAACGAATACCCACCATCTTCAGTTAGGTTAGTTGCATAATAAGTGTAAAGGGTAATGGAGAAATTTGAATACTAATTGAATGAATAGTATGTAAATAGGAGTGAATTTATTTAAAAATAAACGTGAGAATGAATGGGCTTGGAACGGCATGCATTGGGTTCTTAACAGACAAGTTGTTGGAACTACCTACCTCGAGCCCAACCATAGTGGCTAGACGGATAAAAGTATATGACTGAGGTGTGCACCCAGACTGCAACACCCTGGGTGAGTGATTCTCCGGTCTGCCGACAATTCACTGTAAATACCAAAAGCCCAAAAGCTAGAACTGAAGGTGGATAACGAAAAGCCAGTATGCTCAACTCGGCAAATGTTTGTATACATCTACGTACATGTCCGGATTTGAGCAAATCCGTATCCAATTGCAAACAAAAACAAAAAAAAATAGCGCTGAGGTCATTTCACAGAAATTTACAAATCGGGAAATTAAAAACTTATAGAAAAATGCATTTTTAGTTGAGGTAAACAAAATTGATTCGAAATCCAACGCTAACAAACAAAACTTTGTATATATAATAAAAGCATATTAAATGACGTTGTTAACAATGATAACAAGAAATTAATCAATCAATCTGTAGGATGCATGTTAATTCGTATTTGAAAAATGCTTCTTTTTTTACATTACCTGTATTTTATTTCAAGGCAGACTATGCAAGAAACTAATCCTGACCCTGAAACGAAAGAAAAATCATATATTTTTTATAACCTCGTATAACCAAAATTTCACTTTTCATTAAAAAAAAAAAAAAAACATTTTCCTGCCTGAACAGAAACATTTATGATCTTTTAAGTCTGTCGGGGAAAATTCATTTTTCATTTTTACATTAAATAATGTAATTAATATCTTTAATTGAACTAAACAAATTTTATGAATCTAATAAGGAGAGAAATATGTAGCTTCTATCGATCTCAATCATTAAATAATTTTATGTATTAAATATTCAACTCACTTGATATATGTTAAGTTCGACTTGTTTTTAACTTTTTAAACGATAACATTTTATTGGGGGAAGTTATACAAACCTTAAACAATACGTTTTGGAATAATTCGTTTAATCATTAGTGTGAAATGTGGTAATTAAATTTAGCGTCAGAAAGTGTATTTCATTAGGAAGTATTTGTTCACTGGATATTCTTTTTTTATGTCATAATTTGTATTAATAAATACAGTCCTGGTCGACAGAAATCTAATCTTATTGAGCCAGATAATCGCTTATTCATTCAGCATATGAATAATTCCACGGATCGAACTTCAAAAAATATTTTATCCGGTCTAATTGTTTGTTTTAAATATTACAGTAAGGGTTGGCAAATATGACGGTGATTTTTCCCTTGCCGTTTCTCCCCCTCGCAATCGAAAATCGATTGTATTCAAAACTTTAAATTACTTTTTAAAAATTAATTTTCATCATTTGCTAAACACCCACGGCCAGGATTTCAATTTTCAATTAATTAGTGTTTTAAAGAAAAGTACGAAAGAACATCGTGGTTTTTAATTAAAAAAGGGGAAAATCCGACTTTCCTATATAGCCCTTTGTCAACTATAAAATCATGAATTCAAAATCAAAACTGGAACTGATTATATCTGTTGATAAGAGCGGTTGAGGATCACGCACAGCTAGTGCAACTAAGCCGTTGAGCAACATGGCTGTTCCAATTCAACTCTTTCCCCCCGACACATTTTCATGCGCCCTTTCGTTTTCTGCAATATTCGACTGGCCCCGGGTTTCATAAACCAATAACAGCTATTGTTGTTATTTCTTAACTTGGACGGTCTAATTACCGGAACGACTTCCGGTAACGACGTGAATGCAATAGAGGAAAACATATTTTTACAACACTTTCCACTTGCGAGCTCTCCCCTGCATATTTTTGAACAAAAAATATAATGTACATGTTTTGCTTTACTTTATGTGACGTTCCGACACTTCACAAGGTGTCGTCTTTATTAATATTTTTTATCCATTATGAAGCATGGTGAAGTACCGAACGTTTAAACAAGTGAGATAAAAAAACTGAGAGTAGTTCAGATAATTATAAGGTATTAAACATAATTTGTTTTACACTAAGTATTTTGAACTGGATAAACCAAGATCAATCTAAAATATCAATATGAGAAATACTTTGAGTATTCAAAGAAAGAAAAGCTGTTCTTAATCATCACACTTTTGAACAAAAAAAAATGTTTCCAGAATCCGACAAAGTGTCCAATTTGATTCACATTTATATTTTTCTATGTCTATACGACTCAATAAAATTTGACAACCTGAAGGAGCGAGGTTTGACCAATACACCATATGAAGTTCAATCATACATTTAAGCTCAATTATTTTTGTAAGGTCTTGTCTGAACACTGACTTGTATGATCACAAAAAAAATCGAATGATTTGTACTTCATTATATATGTTTAACCAAACTCTCAACTTCTTTGTAAGTGACGAACTGACTGGCCAGACGTGCTGGATGTCTTGTGCGTTATTGACACGATAAAGAAAATGTTTTTCTAAACCTACATCACACCAGACCGCATCTCACGATATCTGAATAATTATCGATTAACGATCACTAATCTCAACACACGTTTTTAGCAATTGTTGTATCGATGTTTTTATGATGATCATTTCATTTCAACCTTGATCATTTTTTGTAAATGATCAGCGACAATGAAATGAAAACGTTAGTTTAAATGAAATGTTTTAAAACCACCATTACTATTGACAGAGACTCTCTTCCGCTTTTCAATGATAAATAATTAACATTTAGGTTTTAAATGTTAAAAGAAAGCATGTTATTTAATTGAAACACCTAAGTGAATTTGTTTATAATATTGACGATGAAAAAATACGCTTTATAAGTCAAAAGTTAGAACAAGATTCACAATTTTTTTCTTTACACTTATTTATCATGTAAGAAATAGTAATTAAAGTTTTATGTACAAGAAATAGATATTTAATGTAAAGTAACAATTGGTTTCAGGCTCCCAATAATTCACTCTGACATTGGGTTTACATTATTTGCAAGTAATATTGAGAAAAAAACGTGGAGAAAATTGGGGAAAAAATTAAAAAAGCCTTAACTAAAAATTTCAAAAATACATGAATTATATTATTATTAAATTCTATACATGAAGCTTGTTAAATAATTTTTTGTTGAAGTTTTAAATTTTTTAACCACTCTAATTGAAGTGAACACTTTACCACACCAGACTTTATTTCTTTAGTAATTAAAATGAATACTCATTTATACAATATAACTTTACTCTAAAGTCAAAATTATTTGATGTTAATAATAACGAGAAAGTAAACTTGTTAATCAACGAGTAAGCCAGCTGGGCATTGTCCGGACGAAATCGTCCTCACCAACTTGATTCTTGAATGACAAGTCCCGGTAGGAAACAGGAAGATATTTCAAAGATACCAAAGAACCTTGGACAGTAAGGTTAGGGATAATAGATCATCAGAGGGATTTTGAGGTCCATCTCATGAAAAAAAAAGGCTTTGGTTGTGTATGAGCTATAGCCATAGATAACATGATATTATTATATCACTGTGATTATATTTTATTGTATTATCCGGTAAAGTTATTGTTAGACTTAATAAGGTATTATTTAACATATAAATTAATATTTGAGAGAGAATATTTACTTTTTGTGCTTTTAACTTGTTTCATTAATACTATTTTCTTTTGCAATTTGGTGTATTTACGAAAAATGAAAATTGGACGGTAATGTGCACCTGCTACTCTTGACAGTTAAAGAATTTAAACTTTTCTTTATTTAAGCATTAAGGTTTTTATTAATTCAAAGTCTTTGCACAGATTTATATGCTTACACTGAAGATTTTTCTCAATTTAAGTAATTAAAGCATAATTTTTGTTAGTTTCACTTCAACAACGGAGATTCTACTTGAATATATTTTAGCCGCTCCTTTGCACGTTTAATTACTAGTTTGTTTTGTGATCTCCTGATGATAATATAATTAAATAGTTAATAGTTAAAAATAGTTAATATTTTCGAAACACTACTATATATATTCAATTAAGCTCACGAATCCGTCCTGTTTTTTCTTGCTTTTTTCAATTTAAATCGATCAAGAATCTGTTTTACCGTCCTAACGTAGAATTCCTTCGAAAACTCGTCTTTCGCGATTTCCGAAGCATTTGAAGAATTTTCTTAAGTTTTAAAAGCCTAATTGCGAGGAGTGCAGCTGCCCTCACAGCTGGCGAGCTCTACTGAATTATTCACTTTATCGGTGAATAATTCAGACAACTTTCGTCCCGTACTTTTTGTACTGATGTAGTTTTCCAGGCCATGTAGGTTCGACCATATTGACTAAAAACCACTCAGTGATATACACGTTCAACCTGAATACTCATCTGGATTCATTTATATTTACTTAAAACTTAATCCTTTTGTTTAGCGGTCATTGACCATTACGTATTTCAATTAATTTTTTTTTTTTTTTATGTAAGGTCTGGTTGAGATGAAAAATGGCAAAAAGAAGGAAAATTCAAAGGATGGGGTTGACATGGGAAGTTGGTGTCCGAGTAGATCGAAGTCACGATAGCTCAAGCTGTTAAATCAGCGGCGTATTGAGCCGAAGGTCGTCGGTTCGAATCCCGGTCGTGACCTTTTTCATATCAACCAAGACCTTATATAAAAAGAATAATTTATTTATTTAAAACAAAATTTGTCTAAGTGGATATAATTTCATTACATTGAAACATTATTTGCTATACACTAATTTCGTGGTCCGCTTGAACATTAATTATATTACAATTAAGTAAGGATTTTAGCTGAGATAAAAAAAGTCAATGGCACGAACGGGATGCGAACCCACTACCTTTGGCTAGATAGGCCGCTGTTCTACTACTTAAGCTTTCGTAACCTCGATCCATTCGGACACCAACTTCCCATGTCAACCCCATCTTTTGAATTTTCCCTCTTTTTGCCATCTTTCAAATGTCGTGTATTCGGATTGGATTCAATTGTCGCCGAGAATCCAATCGACCGCAGTTAGTCTGTCGAACATCTGGGTGATCAGGGGCTCCACTTATTCCCATCGTACGTTCCGTCATTTTGATATCAGAGAAGTATCGACTTCCATTTCACCGAAAAAGTGAAAATCAATGTTAATGTTCTTATCGGTATTAATGAAAAATATTGTAGGAAACATAATTATCGATAAATAGCTCATGGGCAAATCCGATCATCCTTGGGTGGATTTATCGCCAGGATGATGTGAGGGAGGACACTATCCGATATTTTGGCCAAGAGGAAAACCAGCTGGATAACGATCACACAAGGCAAGCCGGCCCCGGCCATGGTGATGGCAGGCCGGAGTATGGTCAAGGACGGCGGATGGACGAGATCCGACATCTCTGAGTCGAGCGGACCCATCATGATACAATTACGAAAGACCGGTTGCAAATACACATTGTGTCAAAACGCCAATTCAACACGCCTGGCGATGACAGGAGCAGATATTGCTTAAAATTGATGAAGGCGATCGGTTTATTGATTCTGAAACAACGACGCTTTTCAACTTAAGAAAAATGAATAATCATATCAATGTTTCTTCCTAGTAATGTACGTTAAAAGCGACGTATAATGAATAAAGATAAACTCGGGTAACCAATTTATTCTTATTATCTTTGTGGTGGCGCATTTTGCCAAGTCTTTCTACCACTTTGTCAGTCATGACTTTTTTGAAGTCAAGGAAACGTATACACCGATGAAAAGCTGACTACAATTACCTCGCAGATCCAAAGATGGAATATCACAATATAAGATTCGACTAAAGCGCAAAAAGGTTTCCATATGAGCATAATAATAGTTTTTATTAAGTAATGTAAATGTACCATCTGTTGTTTGCGTAAATTGCACTCCTTGTCCTTAAAGAGTAAACAGGACGTCTATTATAAACCTTGTGGAATCCTCAATCCAATTGTTAAACAATCGGCTCTAAAAAATGACAAATATTATTACGGAAAAACATTAAAATTTGTAAAAATTAATCAAATCTTCTTTCGTCTTATGGTAAATCTCTCCTCAGGCCTTTCACACGTTTTTACTTCAAATTGTAATTTATGCCATTGAATTGTATGAACGCTCGTTAATAATCTAAAAAATGATATTTATGAATGTTCGTATCACAGAATCTCACTATAATTACATTTTATTTATTTACCTAGCTTTCTTTCTGCCATAATTATTAAATGTATTCGGCCGAACTAATCTGAATAAAAATAAATTGATTATCTATTGTTATTTTAAAGATATATTTAGATTTGAATTTAAAAACAGTATTCGTTTATCCCCTTAAAACCATCATACTTTAGCAAATTTATGATAAATTTTATGTCAAATATAGTTTAATTTCAATGATATCTGAAGTTTTAGAATTATATGCCCACGTGTAATTACTATTGTGTCACATGACTGGTAGCTGTATAAATAAAAGTAAGAAAATATTTTCGAGAATATAACGGTGTAAAATTAGATAACTGTGGGTGTTTGTTAAAATAAGATGACGGCATTACAGCATAAACCGATGCAACGGAATATAAATGCATAAATATTAAAATAATTACCATACTCGTTGTGGAAAGAAGTACAATTGAAAATATTGCTGATAGCGCTTACATATAATTTAATTGCATCGAAAAATCTATAAATATATATAAAATGGTTTTATTGGCCA
The DNA here is from genome assembly GCA_039619505.1 of Cimex hemipterus. NCBI lineage: Eukaryota > Metazoa > Arthropoda > Insecta > Hemiptera > Cimicidae > Cimex > Cimex hemipterus. The sequence goes on from CM077102.1 coordinate 443,976, forward strand.
ATTATGCCAGTTACTGGATAAAATTTCAATGTAAGGTTGGACGAAATAAAGGCATACTGTGATACGTTTTTGCCTTAAAAACAATCTAGTTTATTCTACAAATAAATTGTCTGCATGCTGGAACGGTTTAGGAATTTTAAAAAAATGAAAAACAAAATTCCTTAATGCAGCATAACATTGGGTTGTAATTAAAAAAAAAAAAAAACTATTAGATAGATTTGTTGATACCAAATATAGATAAATAATAGGTTATTCATAATAACAAGTAAAACCAGTTTAGTTCTTTAATTCTAGTCTTTAATTAAGGTGTTGGTTAAAAAAAAAGTTAGTGCCTCGAGTGGGATTCGAACCCACGATCTTCGGCTAAATACGCTGCTGCCCTAACCACTTGAGCTATCGTGACTCGATCCACTCGGACACCAACCCTCCATCTCAACCCACCTTTCGAATTTCCCATGCTTTTTGCCTCTTTTTCAAGCAGAATTTGAATTTTCAAGACGTTGAAAGATAAATGTATTTGTAATGATATTCATGTGATGATAAACTATTTTAAGCAAGATGAACACAAGAGCAAGATAGCTTGTCCAGTAAGAATGGGAAGAGGAAGAAGAGCGAGATGAATGAGCGAAAAATAGAAACAGGGGGAAACGATGAGAGTGATTGAAAAAACAAAGAGAGGTACATGGAGAGAGAGAGAGAGAGAGAGAGAGAGAGAGAAAATAGAAAATGGAGAATGAAAAAAGAGAGAAAATGAATGGCAGACACTGAGAATAAAAGATATATGAATACTACGTCTATAAATAAAAACATCAAATTTATACTGTTCTATTAGGATTTTTAGTAAAGGGAGTATCATAAAATTTCACTTTTTTTTAATTTAAACTGATAACTGAAAGTTTTCTTATATAATACGTTTATAGTAGTTAGCCTTTGAATTCACAGAAAGTTTGTGTATTATTTATTTAATAGAACTGGAAGTTAAGAATGTACTGAATTTGTGACGAGAGGCCGTATTCAGCTGTTATTCCCCCGATGGGAATGCGGAACCTGGCAATACCCTGATGCGATTAAAATCATGAATCCCCACACCCTTTCTTCTGTTTTGTAATAAACCCATTGCCAAAAAGAGGCAACATAACACAGTAAAACATTACATTACGTTCATTAATTAATTAAATTCCTGATGAAGAGGAGATGCTCTTAACAAGCTTGACATATATGTAGATGTAACATTCGGGGTGTGTACTATACTGCACCATTTGAGAGCTATTGTAGATTCTGTACCGACAGTAAATCGGCAAATTCTAGTTCACCAAGTAATCTAAGTAGTAGGCCTGCTTACAATGGTTGGTTGTCCTCTACGGTTAAGTTGTTCATCTAAAAATCCACCTGCGAGTAAGTGGAACCGCACTTTGCTAGTAGGTGTGTTGGTGTTTCCTCTTTTAAGAATTAGTATGTGCTGTGTTGGGTAATGCCAAGCTTCTTTAAATGTTAGTTTAGTTTGCGGTGTCCTGATAAGAATTGTGTTAGGATTCGATGTGTTTTGCTGCTTCCGTTCATACTTCTTTTCTTCCGAAATTTGTTAGCAGTTTCTTAAATTATTTGTGCCCGGTGGGTTCCATAGTTTTCTTATTTACTTTTTATCCTTCTGTCCTGAAAGAGAGAGAGAGAGAGAAGGGTGAAGATGGAATACGAATGATAGAAATAGTTGAGGTGGGGTGAGTATGTCGAGTCACTTTCATGTCGGATTGTTCTGCTCAAAAAGGAAATAATATTGGTTTTTATAGACAACAATAATGTAATCCGTAATTTTCTGTATCGAGTGAAAAAGATGAATATGAACATAATTTTTATAACGAATTTTACTACAAAACATAATGAAGAGTGGTAGGGAACGTACTTTAGGATCTTAAAGTCGTTGAGTGCAATCTTGTCCGGAGGGGTAATACAATCAGATGTATATAGATTCAATGGAGATATCCTGTCATTTTATTTACTGATATTATATTTTATTGTACTATAAATGTTTTAGGGAACGAATTGTATGCTAGTTAAAAGCGCAATTACAAACCCTGCCTGCAGGGCCAAATTAGTCGTTAATCTAACATAACTATGCGTGTAGTACGAGTTGTACCATAAAATGCGTTTACTGGATTCAATCAACTCTTTTTAATATTGCATGAGTGCATGTATCCTACAACATTATTAAGCCTTATTACAAAGTTGTAAGAAAAACGTTTCTACTGTAATAAGAAACTTTACTACTATTGTTCTTATTAATGATATGAAAGAAATGTAAGTTGAAACCGAATGGAAAAAGTACAGGTTGTACGTATGTTGTCAGCAATAGTGCAAGTTCATATCCGGCCCGGAGGACCAAATTAATCTTTATAAAGCAGTTGTGCGAAAAATGTTCATACAGTCGCAAAATTTTGTAGTACTATCTTTATTACAGTATCATGGATTATGATACGAAAGAATTGTACAATAAAATGGATAGAAAGTGTAGTGGATAAATGTTTTGTATCGTAGAACGCTAGTGTCAATCTGACCAGGTTCACAGAAATGTTTATTATGATCATTATTACTACTACATTACAGAATTTCACATGAAAGAATCGTTCGATGAAACATACTGGAGAAAATAGAGGAATCTTTTAAGTGCAAAAAGTGTATTAAAAAAGTTTATCTTGTAAAGTATTTTATGAAAAAGATATTTTATGGGTTCTAACATTATTGGTTTATACGTCCAGTCTAAGTTGTAGGACTTCATCACTCACTGTAAAAGGCCTGTAAATTTAGTAACCATGCGGAAATGTAAAGAGTAAATTAATGCAATGTGGGGTGAGTAGAATAGGAGCAATTACTGAAGTGAACGTGGTTCGTCGAAACACGACAAGAATGAACAAAAGGATATTTTCAAAGTTGGGCACCAAGGCTGATGTGAAAAATGATTACTTTTCGTCTCTTTGCTCACATTCGCTCAGGTTTCCGCCCTCTTCAATTGTCTCAACGCTAATCGCGACCTCGACTCCGGCTAGCCTTTCCCTTGAAATTATCATCTTCTAAACAACGCTTCTAGCAAACAAAAAAAAAACGCTTCTAGCAAAAGACCCAACCAAAGAAAAGATGTACAGGCAAGGCTCGGTAAGATGATTCGGCCTGGTTTTATGGATGCGCCAGACCTTAAACATGCTTTACTGAGCACGTGCCGAAACGATCCTGACCCTGAAAAGCCCCAAGAATAGCCGGACTTGTAAATGATTAAACAACCGACGGTTCAGCAGCAGCAATCGACATAGCAACCGGTAATAAAATGGTCCTACGGCAATAAAAAAACAATAAAAATATTTCAAATAATGTCAATCGAAAATAAAATGGTTGATGACGTGTATTATCCTTTTCCCCAATTTTTTCACAAAAAGTTCACAAAAAAATATTACTATTCTTTTCCGGGCAAGATTTTAATTATGGAGTAAGACTATTGTTTATATTTACATTAAATTATTTTAATTGAAATATATAAAAATGTATTTCTACTACGAATTTAATCCTCACACCTTTTTTGTTGTAATTTTCCCTTTCTTTAGTTAGTTGCAATATATTTAATCTGTCCGGTAAGTACGTGTGCTAAATTTTAAAGTTAAAATATAGATAAAATAGTTAATTAAAGTTATCTGTTTTCTGTTTGAGCATGTTAAGTTTTTGTAATATTTACGTAGTTCAAATTAATAAGATAATGGATTGACTATGGTGATATTCTGTCGTGTGTAATCATCAATGCATATGTGTAAGTAATTTCGGAAGTATTTATTTTTAAATTACGAATACTTCAACATGTATGGCCTATTAAAATTGACATAATTTTTATTACAAGCTTTTTAATAAATTAAACCTTTTTTTATTTGATTTTACCAACTTCAAATGCAAACTCGAGTATTTGTGTGTAAAAAAATGGATACGTACAAAACTTTAAAGAGAAATAATTTAGGATAAAGTCTATCTTTTATTTATTTAATTATTTAATTCACGGTATATCCTGGGGAAAATCGTATATCAGAGGCAATTTTGTTTTCATTTACACTACCCTAGCATGTTGGTTGAACTTTAACCAGCCGCATTTACGTTTGTACTTTGCTTTCCGAGTAGTTCAAGGGAGGCGAAATGAACCTCTATTAACCACTTCTAAGGGCGGAGTTGGCCCTAAACAGAGTAAGCCGTTCATTTTGTAGGGTTGGAAAGGAAACTAATACATAAACTGTTTTCCAAGATTCGTTCAGATAAATAGAAAAGTGGCGTGCTAAAAAATACAACAATCCCTCCTTTGTTAGTTAAAGTTTATTTGATACGTAATGTGATACAAATATTGTAAGAAAAGCAAAATGAAAAAGGGGTATAATAAAAGGTGGAGAAAAATTTATTGTGATAGAATAACCCCTTACAATATGATAAAACAATTTCTTGTGCACAGGCTTAGGACCCAGCTGTTGACTAGACAAACAATATCTCGTATTTAGTTGACGACTAGGCATTAATTGCTGCACTTTTCCTGAGGTGTATCATTTCCTTCACTTTTGTCAAGATGTCAGAGAAAATGGCTTACAGTAAAGCAAAATTTAACTGTAATATAACGAAATGATTGTAGAATTTTAGAAAAATTAACTCGATATTTGAGGTAAACCTAATAAAAACGGTATGCTAATTTCAACAAGTTCTATTTTAAAGAAAGAAAAAACGTCCTCCAAATGAGTGGGCATTATAACTTCCAAAAAATTTGTACAGACGCATGCCCATTTGGTAATCAGTTTGGAATAAAATTCATTAGGTATCACCTAAAAAACAACCTGCACAATCACTGAAAATTTCAGAAAAATTGTCTTGTAATCTCAGAGTTTTGCGGGTTAAGTTACAATGACAAGCATGGAACCAGTTTAGAAAGGTCTGAAACGCAAAATTTTAGTAGACATTTTGATTTTGGAGGGGAAACATTTTTTCGACTTCCAGCATGAATACACGGCAAAATCTACCTTCGGTGGTTCGGAAGACAAACAAACTTAAATGTATCTACAAATTGATATCATTAACTTATATAAAATTGTATACATCTTTAAAATGATTACTTTACCATAGATCGAAAATGGGTTGATAACAATTAAATTAGTTTTTGTTTCTCATCCAGACCCTACCGAGATACAGAATATTCTTCGGATTCTAAATTGTCACATATTATTTTTACTATTACTTTTTAAACATTTTTCATGAGCAATGAAGCCCAAAGCTGGTGAAAGGTTGGTGGTGTGAAAACCAAACAATACCAAAGTCTGTACGTTCATTTCCATATGAACCTTGTGCGCGTATATTTTTTATTCTTTCGGCAAGATGCCATTTAATCAATAACTTCAACCATCTATCCTCCAGTCGGCCTTGTTCTACTGTACTGCATCTTTGCTGAACCGCATCTGCCGCTTGAATCCTTTCGTACTTGCTGAATTTAATATTTTACCCTCACAACTATTAATCGCTATGGAACTATTGGCTATTTCATTTTCAAACCATAGACCCGACTGGCAAATATTAGGCATTGAACTGTAAAAAAATATTTTTGGATGCATATTTGGAAGATTAAATTTGAGTAATTTATGTTTTTTCAAGATGGAATTGCAGTGACTGACGAGGATTTCTTTCCATCTCATGAACCTTTGTAGGTTTCTGTAGATTGCAGAACCTCCGACTGTAAAAACGTGCGCCAGTGACTGTTAGTGAAATATAGGTGGAGGATCTTAACGATATTCAAGTGCTTTTACTTACAGTTATTTAGAAACAGTTGAGTAGGACAGAGGTCTCGCAAGCAAGCCACACGCTATCTGCCGAGTCGGAATGTTGGAGTATGCTGTCTTTTTCAGTATTCACCGCGTGAAACACCAAATATAGTGAGGGTCTCAGTATAATCACTCAAAAAAAAACAAAAAATAGAATCGTGCCATTACTGTCTACCCTGTACCATTTATCGGTCTCATTACTTCTCATCTCATCAAGAAAGTGTTATTCTGAATTCATTTAATATGTGGCAAAAGCATAAAATGTGATTCATACTGTCGTATTCATTCAGAAAACATAACGAGCATTTCAATGCCATACAGTTCAAATTATGCTGCAACTTAAAAATTCATATAGCCAACCTATGTATCCCTGACTACACCAGCGTATTTAATTTCTAGGTTGAATTCTCGGTAACGGTGAATTTTGCGACACAGTCCTTGTCTGAAGTACGCGCGTTTTTCATTTTTGAAACCGTGAAGTGTTAACTTATGGTTTCAAGTCACAAACGGGATTCGAACCCACGACCTTTGGCTAAATACGCTTGGCCCCCACCATTTCACTTCATTCTCTCGGACACTAACTTCCCATCTCAACCTTACCTCTCGAATTTTCCCTCCATTTTGCCATTTTTCATCTCTACCAATACTTTTCGAAAATATTAAATAATAAAGTTAATTGGTCAATCGGATCACGAATTGTAATGGATTAAATATAGAGATCATGTGATCATATTGAACATGACAAATGCATGCGTTTTCTTTCTGCTTAGGAATAGATGGGTAAATACAATTGTAAAGTTGAAGTATTATGAGTACTTATATCGTAGTTACTCTGCAACCACAGTATAGTATCTTACCTACACTAATTATAAAAGGACGTACTACTCCTATCATTGTTGAACATCTTATAAAAAAATTCTGTTTAGGGTGATTTTTATATTCAAATTAAAAAAATTCTCAGCGTTTGCAGTATTTCATTCTAATCGATCAACAGAATCTGTTCAAACATAAACCGAAAGCAATTCCAAAGAATCAGAGGAAACTGGAAAAACAAAGAAAACAGGGAGTTTATCATTTCCAACTGAATCATTTCTAAAATAGCAATTCCGTATTTTTCACTTCTCAAGATCGTTTGTCTCCTGATTTTTTTTCTGAACCGTGTCAACTGCTTTCTCCAAATTTCACAATGCTGCAACTTTTGACTAAGCTGTCAAAGAAGTGACAATCCTGGAAAAGATTGATGACACAACCCGTGGGAGACGCCGGCCGCCCTGGAAAACGGCCCGTGGAGAATAATGTTAGGAGGCCCTTCAGAAATGTATGTAACGGATAAGTGCGGCCGTTTCTGTTTGTTAAACCGCCTGGCACGTGCATGTCAGTGTCATTTCTCTTTCACTGTCATGAAAGGTTTTTTTTATAATGTTGCTGCAATCTAAGATTGCTTAATTCCAACGGCAAAAGGAATGTACCGATAAAAATGCCATAACGATAAATCTGAAGTGTAATATCTGGAAATCGATCTAAAGATTAACGCTTCTTCTTCTCCCCCGTACGCTAAGTCCATTATGTGCTTTAGCCTCGATAATTGCGATCATTCAAAGTATTTTTGTACGACATTAGCTACTATAGGATTTTTATTTTTCAACACAGTTTAAAGACCTACCATGCCCACCTTTCCGCCCCTATCTCCAGGAAAATAATTGGATTAGTTCAGTCAAAATAAACTCCTAACAGCGGGCGAGTGAGTGGGCACTCTCAACACGACATGCAAAAATGGTACAAGTAAACAGTAGACAAACACTTATCAGAGCGCTGAAGATGATCTCAATAGAGATAGAAACGTTGGCACGGTAAAGAAAATGTATTTCTGAAACCTACGTCACACCAGACCGCATCTTACGATATCTGAATAGTTGTATTCAACTTATTTTTCTACAAGTCGATATAACTGTATGATAACAGAATTATGGAATGTAACTTTGGTTTTCCTTTCATATTCACCGTTTTAAATTTTTGCCTGTTAATATATATCCTCTTCTCTCACTTTCGCTCCCTCCTAATATTTCTCTCTCTCTCTCTCACTCTCTCTCTCTCTCTCTCTCTCTCTCTCTCTCTCTCGCTTTCTTCTGTTATTTCTTTCTGTCTATTCCCTCTCTTTTTATCGTTCCATTTGTCATTCATTTTTTTCTCTTCCTCACTAACTCTCTATCTTTTTGTTTCATTCCCACTCTGTATATATTTGTGCATATTGTGGACTGTGACGTGTAGCTGTCCATAGCTATATTCACTGAAGTTGTTCCAAATCATTAAAGCCTTAACTGACATCATCATATTATCAAATTGCTCGATAATTGTCCGACTTGCTATTTTACAATTGATAATCAACGAACGATCGGATGAACGACCGACCAATCGTGGAATCTGAATGACCTCAATTTTCTAGATTTAATTAGGATGGATAAAACTTATAACGCCCGATGGATTGTTAAAATGATCGATATGCTTTGCCAATGATGATTTTAACAAAAAATTATGTTACCAAAAAAATCAACACGTTATTGTATTATTAACCGTTGATTTATACATAAAATACTTAATAACAAAAATTATTCACAAATCAAAAGTCTCGTTTGCAGGTGGTGATCTACTGGACAAATTTCAGAGTAGAATCTAGATAAGTCTAACAAACTAAGGTTTCAAGTATAGAACAAAAAATATAATTAATTTAGAAAATCAAATAAATAATTAATAACGTGGGACCGTGACAGTTATTTTTTAATCAATATTATTACAGATAGTAGTGTATTACTGGTTCGCTAAACGATATTAAGAATTTTCATGCAATATTTGTCAATCAGCCTATTTATAAGAATTAATGTTAACTGAGTATATTTTACTAAAACTTCAAGTGAAAAAGTATTGCCGTATTGTAAACATTTTTCAAGAGAGGAAACGTGTTTTGAAAGATTCATGTTTCATACTGATACTGAATGGAATGATCTCGATTAACCGAATTTAAATAACTCGATTTTGAAGAATTTAGGAGTTGTTTACCCATTCAATTTTCTCCATTCGAATGCGTTTAATTAAATTTTTAATTTTTGCAATATTCAAAATTGTCAACAATATTGCCCCACACATTTGGTGCTGATTTGAAAAGGCGAATTGAAATAAATTTATGAAATTAAATTTGTCCCCAAAACACCCAGAGAAGCCTAATTATAAAACAATTAGTAAAACAAATAATCCAATTAAATTCAGCTATGTACTCACGTCGCCATCAGGGAGAATTAATTATGTCGGCCTGAATGGAATAAGAAAAGAGCCAATGCGGCCTAGAGGCAGCGTTTAATTTCACAAAAGGGGCACGATTCGATTTAATAGTCTTCTTTTTCATGGCTTCTCTCCCCAAACAATCAAAGACGTAAATTCACCATTAAGCGCAGGGAACTGAATTTTCCGTTTACATATTGATATCATTGCCGTCCTTACTTCTGTTAACCCAGCTGTAAAATAAAAGGAGCGAGAGTGGCACATTTTTGAAAACTAATTGAATGCCAAAACCGTTAAAGCTTGATTTCTTATCCGAGGAATATGATTGTTTAAAAATGAATGCGTGAATATATATATATATATATATATATAT
>CM077102.1:453840-480584 GCA_039619505.1 Cimex hemipterus
TATATATATATATATATATATATAACCGAATTCCCTCATGAACGGAAAAGACCATCTTTTAGAAAAGGCATTACACCTGTCACTCGGCACAATAGCTCGAATTGGTTGAATAGCTAACCTGTAGGTTTCCGAGGCCGGGAAAGGGTTTAGGATCAAAATGCCCGATCCGTATTGGCTGACATCGCACGTATGTTCGCAAAACGACTCTTTTGCACAAGATGCCCCGAAACGCTTTTATCCAACTGTGTCGGACTTTTAAGCTCGTCCGATCCTTCTAAATTCGGAAATTAGAATGGTTTATTGTACGTCCTTCGAACGAGATCGTGAGATCTTCTGACAATTACGACTGGGATAATTCAGGGGCATTTCACACAGAGTGGTATCCTGCCTTGAAATGTTTCTGTTCTTCTAACAGATAACATCTGAGCAAACGATTGCGTAAAAAGTACTTTTAAATAGCTTTACATTAAAACCACATTAGCATAGTTTTTTTTTTTTTTTTTTTTTTTTTTTTTTTTTTTTTTTTCAACTATTTGAAGTTCTTACTTGTTCCAATCCAAGATACTCAAGTTAACCAGAATTGTGAGACTTTTCAAAATTTCTGCGCGCTGAAGGATGTGCAAGATGGAAAAGTCAACAATTAGTGAGTGATTTAAATACTTACATTCTTTTATAGAGAATATAAATATTATAATAATAATATAATATAAATATTTTATTCTCTATATAGAGAGTAGAGAGAGAGAGAGAGAGAGAGAGAGAGAGAGAGTGAGAGAGAGGGAGGTAGAGAGTGATGAAGTTGATTGTTTAAAAAATAAAAATTTCGTTATAATAATAGTAATATATATAAACTAATTATTATTATATTTTGAGGGACTTCGGTGGCCGCAACGGTTTAGGCGTTGACCTGGCGCTCATCACTGCAAAGTAAAGAAAAATACCAGGTTCACCCAGCGGCGTTGTATTCGAATCCGGCAAACTTACAAAATGGGATTTTTTTTCGAAAATACCGCTCCCCGAGGGCTGATATTGCCTCTGGTTTTGCGAATCCTCGCTAAAATAATAATAATAATAATAATAAGAGGAGAATCAGCTGACCATAAAACGTGCACCAAACAAGAATTTCCGTTCCGAGAAAAAAACCGAAGTTTCGAGGTATATTGGTGTAATAAGTGTGTGACAGTGGTATATTGTGGAAGCTAGGACATCCTTTTGTTAGCACAGTGTGTTTTTGAAGTGTTTTTCGATGAGGTGAGTTTCAACTGAATAAGTTTTCTGACGATTAGACTAGTCTGCTGGTTGCTAGTTTGTAGCTCGCATTCCCTATTGGGAAGTGTTGGGAAATGTGGGGCCTGACTCTCTCTAGAGGCCTGGTTTCAGGGCTGGGAAGATCTTATTTAGTTTTTCGTTTATTTAAACATCTGTTTTTTCCAAATTCTCAAAATTTCCCAAACTCGTTTGAAAGGCCCTTTCGGCCCACCAGTGGGTCGAGAAGGCTTTAGACATCGATTACCTCCTCCAAATGGGAATCCCTCTCCTGTTGTTTGTACGTCTGGGGCAAGGCATTATATCATTTGCCGAGTGGATAAGAAAGATAATGGCGGGCTTCATTTAGTATCGCCAATTAAGATATGTAGAATAATAAATCGTGAAGTAGGGAAAGTAGTAAACGTCAAAAAAGGCCGTGACGGCTTAATTTATATTGAAGTTTTCAATGATGAACAAGGGGATAAATTAAAAGTATAGAAAATATACCGGTAAGGGTTGAAAGAAATAATAAATTGAACACCTCAAAATGAGTAATTTCTTGCTGGGACTTGAAAGAGTGTCCCGATGAAGAGCTTCTTGAGGAAGTAAAAGGTACTAATGTTATAAACCTGCAGCGATTAAAAAGAAAAGATGGATATCTTTTTCACGGATTGTAACTTTCAATACCCCGTGTCCTCCAAAAGACCTACATGTTGCTTATATGAAGATAGCCATAAGGCCATTTGTTCCTGCTCCCCTTCGTTGTTTTAAATGTCTAGATTTTGGACATACTATTTCTTCGTGTAAGAAGAAGGCCTTTATATGTGGATGTGGACTGGAAAGGCACGAAATGACTGTCCCTTGTCAGCCTCCAGTGTGCATGAACTGTCAAGGCCCACATAACACTTTGGCGCGTTATTGCCCAAAATATAAACACGAAACTGAAATTAAAAAATAAAATAACTTTCAATCAAGCAAAGTCCCTAATAGGCTCTGGCCTCATTCAAAAAGGGATTACCTTTGCCGAAAAAGTAAAAATGGTCACGAAAGAAATAGGTTGCCAGACGGAGTCAGGGAACAACTCGCTGATCGTGATCAAAAATCCGTCATCTTGCCTAAAAGAGTCTAAACCAAAAATGGTAGAGACCATGGTCCAATGTTCCCTTATGGAACGTCCTGCAAATGTTTTTGTCCCCACCCCACCTCCCCCTTCCCGTTCACCACTCAACTCTACTCTCCCAAGTTCTGTTTCTCCGATTAATGGAGAACGTCAAACAACTCTATCTCCAAAAACTCCCCCTAAAATTACGACGCCCCCCAAAAATAAGAGGGGCTGGAAAAAGGGGAGGCCAAGGAAAAAAAGTCATAGAAAATCTTAAGTAGTCACTTTAGCTGACTCGTGTTAAGGTTAACGTTGAAATTTTAAATTAATATGGAATCAATTATCCAATGGAATGTTAGAGGACTGAAAAATAATTATTGCTTTTTGAAGAGGATCGTGGTGGACCATACTCCTTTTATCATTGCCCTTCAGGAGACTCACCTTAAGAAAACGGAATCCTTTACGCTGAGAGGTTATAACGTTTTTTCCTAAAGAGGCTGAGGTTTCTGAAGGGGGTAGAGCTCATGGGGGTGTGGCACTCTTTATTCGAAATAATATCCCTTCTAGGAAAATTGACTTAGGTACCAGTCTCCAGGCAGTAGCCGTTGAAGTGCTTGCTCCATTAAAATATTCTGTATGTTCAGTATACTTTCCTAATAGCTTTTTTTCAGAAGAAGAAGTAAGAAATTTATTTTCGCAACTTCCCTCCCCTGCAATGATTATGGGTGATTTTAATGCTCATTCCATTACATGGGGATGTTCATCAAATAATCGAGGAGGGATTGTTTTGGAAAATATAATTAATGAGGGAAACTGGATAATGCTGAATGATGGAACACACACTCATCTAAATAGTTATACCGGGTCAGTTAGTGCAATAGACCTGACGATTGTTTCTCCGTCCCTAGCGACCAATTTTGAATGGAACGTCCTAGAAACGGACGTCCAAAGTGATCACCTTCCAATAAAAATAGAATCCCATATTCGTAAAATGGATTTTGAATTTTGTCCTAAATGATATACCCGCATGGCAGATTGGAATAAGTATGCTCAAATTGCCCACTTTCCTAACCTATGCAACAACGTCAACACAGACGTTGCTACGTTTACGGAAAAAATTAAAGCTGCCGCCTCTGAAGCGATTCCAAAAACAGGGAACCGGAAAGTTCGTAACTGGGTTCCCTGGTGGAATAGGGAATGCGAACTTGCCTGTAGGGCAAAAAAAAGGCCCTAAGACGGCTGCGGAGGTTTCCAACCGATGAAAATTTCTCAAACTTCCGTAAGTCCAGAGCCAAAGAAAGAAGAGTAATAGGAAGCCAAACAAAACTCTCTAAAACAGTTAATTTCCAATTTAACACCACGTATGGAATCCTCGAATATATGGAGGAAGATCAGGGCAATTTCGGGAAAAAGAAAACCCTCAATTATGCCAATACTTCGTGCAGAAGACATGGTCATAACAGATCCCTTTCAAATTGCTAAGCGAATAGCTTGTCACTTTGAATCTGTTTCTAATTCTAACTGGTATTCGGAGCGTTTCAGGCAGATAAAGGAGGAGGAAGAAAGACACGATTTAAATTTTGCAACCGACGAAGAAGAGGTTTGGAACACTCCCATCACTCTGGCTGAACTGGATCTTGTTCTGAGTTCGGTGAAAGAATCTTCCCCGGGAAGTGATGAGATCACATATTCCATGATTAAAAACCTGTCTTCAGAAGGAAAAGTAAAGCTTTTGGAGTTGTTTAACGAAATATGGGGTGCGGGATATTATCCAGAAAATTGGAGGGAGTCGGTCGAGATACCCATTGCCAAGCCGGGTAAAGATCCTAGCCTCCCAGAAAATTACAGACCTATATCTCTAACATCATGCCTCAGCAAGACATTAGAAGCCATAATTAACAAAAGGTTAAATTGGTTTATCGAGAAAAAAGGTTTGTACAGTCCATACCAGGCTGGGTTTAGAAAGCACTTTTGCTCTGAAGATCATGTAGCGCTCCTCGAAAGTGCTATTCAGAAGACTTTCCTGGAGAGAGAACCTGCTTTAGCTGTCTTCTTTGACCTGGGAAAAGCATACGACACGACCTGGAGATTTGGTATTCTTAAGAAACTCTATGAATGGGGTTTAAGAGGGAACATAGTTAAATTTTTGAAAAGCTTCCTCGAAATGAGGAGATTCCGGGTGAGATTAGGTACCGCCTTATCTAGTACGTTCATTCAAGAAAACGGGATTCCTCAGGGTTCGGTTCTGAGTGTCACTTTATTTGCCATTGCGGTAAACGGTCTGGCTGATAATATAGACGATCGTATAGTCAGACCTTTATATGTCGATGACCTTTGCTTTTACTTGTCTGGGAAAAATCTCCAAAACGTAGGAAGGACTTTACAAAACGCCATTGACACATTGTCACGAAAAGCAGATGATGTAGGTTTTAAATTCTCTTTGTCTAAAACGATATTTGTACACTTTTGTAGACTGAGGAAACATCATGAAACATCTCGGCTTTTTCTTTCTGGCGTTGAAATAAAGGAAGTCGATGTTGTCAAAAATTTGTGAGTTTCTTTCGACAAAGCCCTTCGATGGAAACCCCAAATAGCTCAATTGTCTAATTCTGGAAGGATACTAGGCCTGATGAGATTCCTCGCCAATTACAATTGGGGAGCGAATAGAGACATTCTTTTAAGAATATTCAGCATGCACTTAGGAGCAAAGCTTCGATATGGAGCAGCAGGTTACTCCTCAGCGCGAATATCAACTTTAAAACCTTTAGATAGAATTTACTACCAAGGTATTAGGAGTGCAACAGGGGCATTTAGAACAAGCCCTTTATATAGCAATGATGCCGGTGTCCTTCCACCGGAACTTTTCAGGGAGGAGGCAATTCTGAGGTTTGTTGCTAGACTTTGGTCTAAGCCTTTCCACCTTCTATATCCTTCAGTGTTCCGTAACCCTCACCAAGATACGTACTCATTGCTAAGAACTAGGACGAGACCTCTCGGTATCCGTGGTACTGAGATGTTGAGATTAGGAGGGAATGCCCTGCCGGCGGTTGAGAGTTTTAAATTGCTACAATAGATATCCCACCGTGGGCATTACCCACTGCCACAATTATCAAAGATCTGACCTTATTGAAAAAAAAGAGACACACCCTCTCTGATGATCAAGGCAGAATTCTTGTGAATTTTAAATCACTATCCCAATTATAAAGTATTTTATACTGATGGGTCTAAAAATGAAATTGGGGTAGGGTGTGGGATATATGCAGATGAGTATAACTTCAGCTGGTCTTTATCCAATGAGGCTAGCGTATACACAGCTGAACTTAATGCAATCAGAAGATCATTGAGCATTATAAAGGAATCGTCGGGAATTTGGAATGCCATTATTTGCTCTGATTCGAAAAGTGGTCTCCAAGCAATCAAAAATAATTTCTCGGTTGACCCTTACATCTTAGAAATTCACAAATATCTCTGTGAATTCAGAACACTCAACAAGCACGTGGTATTTGTTTGGGTTCCTAGTCATGTCGGCATTTCTGGAAATGAAAAAGCTGATCAACAGGCAAGAAACGCTGCAAACCATCCACAAAGAACAGATCAATTTCTTCTCCGTCCAGATGATATAGTCGCTTATGTTAAAAACATTATCAAACGAAAGTGGGCGGCAAGATGGAATGCCTGTAGAGATAGTACGAAAGAAATTAAGCCAGCTGTACATAAATGTCCAACTGAAGAACTTGAGAGAAAAGAACTTGTAATTCTCTCTAGATTGCGAATAGGTCATATCGGGTTAATTCATAATAGACTTTTAATAGGCAACAACCTTCCAATTTGTGCTCGATGTACGCGAAGTGGAGAACGCATCATTTTGACAATAAAACATATTTTGGCCGACTGCCCCACTTTACAACCCTTTAGGCAAAGGCTCAACCTTTCGAGCGATTTACAGGAGTTACTGGGTCCCCAGTGTTCCTTTCGAAGAGCGCTTTTCAGTTTTCTCAAATTTATTGGGATTTACAATGAAATTTAGGCCTTTTCCCAAATTATTTTACCAATAAATGCCTGCTAATGCCTGCTAATGTCTGCATAAGAGTTGTGCGTGCATGATTTCTTTTTTCAGAAGCTTTTGAGGCTGCCGGAGCGGAAAAATAAAATGGAAGACAATAATAATTGCGGGGTAATACACTACAATGCCCAATATCGCAATTTAAATAAGAAATATAGCTCCGCTCCTTCAAAAAAAAAAAAAAAAAAAAAAAAGAAATATTATTGTGTTTTGCTTCTTATTATTGTTATGTAGAATTAGTTATCATACTTGAATAGAAGAATAAAAGGATAAACATGAGCTAATCACGCTGAGATTGTTGTTAGTCTGACTCCATTATTATTATTATTAGCCATACAAGCCTATGGGGAAATTTTAATTTATGAAAAAAACTTACAATTTTAATTTAAAAAAAAAGAAACAAATAAATTTTATAATTTTATTAAATTTATTGTAATGTGGCCTTCCGAAGAAAAGAAAATCAAAGCTTGGATGGCAATAGGATAAATTAGGTTACGAGTGAATGTGTTGGAGTCGGAGCTTTATAGCACTCAGAAGAGAAATAGCTAACCTAAAATAGAATGTTTGGATGTTAGGGCGTGAAATGACCTTAGCCGTTAAAACGCCCTTAAAATTTAATAATAATACAGGGATAGAGATTTTTTAAAATAAAAAAAAAACTATAATATTATGACAATAACGAATATGGTTAAAGTGGCATAAAAAATATGTAATAGACATAAATGGATAGACAGAGAATAATGAAGAGAACAGAAGAGAAGTGTGTGTGTGTGTGGGTGTGGGTGTGTGTATGAGCGAGAAAGAGAGAGAGAGAAAGAAAGAAAGGGTTATGGATTATATAAATAGTTAATTAAATAATTTCTAATATCTCTTTTTCTTAGAAACACCCTATTTTCGTTATAGGATTGAATGAGAGTGAGTGAAATGAGAACTGAGAGGAGAGAAATAGGTAAAAAGGAAAGCAAGGGACTGTGAAAAATCAGAAAAAGAAAGAGAGAGTAAGAGGTGGCAAAGAAAAAAGAGAGAGAATGGATAGAGAAATAGTTAAGTGAAAATATGTAATATCTCTTTCCCTCCGAGAAGAAAATACAGAGATAGAGAATGTGAAATGAGAAGTGAGAGGAGGAAAATTAGAAAGAGAAAGATGGTCAGAGATGGGAAGAAAGAACACTTGTGGGATAGACAGCGAATTAGCATTATTGTTAAATTTGAGGTTGTTAAATAAATATTTGATATCTGTTTTTCTTAAAAATAATAGAGAGACAAAGAACCAGAAAAAAGAAAAATTGAGAGAGATACCGACACAAAGATAGATTGATAGAAAGATAGCGAGAAAGTGCATAAATAGATAAAAAGTATGACATTAAGTATGTTGTACATTTATACGTAATATGACAGAGAATTTTATATCGTTCAATTATGTGTGGGAATTCATGGCCGTTAATCAATAGTTATTCAGAAATAGTGAAACGCAGTTTGTTTTTCAATTATTTACAGTTTCCTTGACAAACCACTCCACTAAAAATGAATTCTGTTATATATAATATTATATTATATATAATAACGTTTGAAGAGTATGAAAAAAATTATGTTCTCAGCACAGCCAGATTGGAGTAGTTTATCAGCTTTTATGTATCAAAAGATAATTCGGGTGATTTCGGCGAGGAGAAGGGTAATTACAAGGGAATTCGGCTAATGTTAAATTTATGGATTAATAAAACTAAATCTCATCCTGCTCGTTGGGAATGGAAGGATCAAGAAAGTAAGCCCTTGTCACACGTTAAACCAGAATTGTTTATCCTTATATCCCAGCTAAACGATATTAGCCCGGGCTAGATGCGTTATAAGCTTTTAAACAAGCATATAGTTAAATGCTGCTAACCACACACTTCTACCACAACCCGTCCAAGACATAAGCCTATTAACCTTTTTTCGAAAAAATCACGTTTTTTGTAATAAAAGCACAATTTTTTCTACTTCTTCACATTTTTCAATGTTTGGTAACGTTTTTGGAATCAATGTAACATTTTCTAAGGCTAATGCGCTTTCATTGTAGGCAACGTCTTATTCAGACGGCAATAATGGCTCAAAAACTAGGATTTAGAAAAATGAAAGGTTTGTAACAAATTTTGGAGGATTACTACTCTTCCAAATAAATCCTGCGAACTGTCGAATCTCACTGAAATTGTGAAAATTAATCATTAAAGATTCCCAGAGATATACTCAGAATTGGGATTATCTCTCAACTAGGAGTACTAATTGAAAATGGAATGCTGGGGAAAAATTAGTAGCAACCTACAAAAACGTGAGGTGTGGCTGACACAGTGTCACACCTTTGCTTCTTCCTCTTCCTTCTCATGAGAACGACCATGTTTACATCATGTGAAGAGATGAGTTATAGCTTCAAAAGGCTACATCAGTGGTGCTGACCAGATGTCAGCAGTGTTGTTTGCAAGAAAGGAGCCAGTCCCAAAAGCTAGTACAATATTTTTGAAAATTTAAGGCTCATTCCACAAATGTAGTTACACGTTCAATAAACGAGTAAAATAATAATTTTATTTCCGAAAAGTATAGTACTTCAGTAAGAATAAACAAACAAATTAAGGGTAAATTAATTAAACAATAACTAAAAATTAATTCATTTAACTCAAACTGCACATTTTCGCCTTTCACTAAAAGCAGTGCTTGTCACAGGTAGCAGGAGTTATGTTAGTGAAAAAAATTGCTAATAATTAAATCAAAAGAGCTTAGTAACAACATAACTGAAAACTCCACAGGATATTTTCAATTATAAAAGATCATTAATATATAAAAGGAAAAACAGGGGACCAAAAGTAGAGAAAATTGAGCTTTAATAACTACAATAAAGGTAGTTGGCCTTAAAAATTGAAGGTTGAGATAGAAATGGGTAGTTAGCGGCATTAAACTACATTTTTGAACTATTTTCATCGGTTTGAATATTGTCATCTTGCATCACACACACAAACACTCGCGCTCACGCACACTGAGGTCTTGATAAAATGTCAATATAATAAAGATTAAACAGCTAAGTATACTACCAGAAATGACAGATGTTCAAATAAACAGATAGTATAGAATACGAAGGCCGATGGTAGTTTAAATAAGAGACAGTCCTATAGTTTGTTATGATAATAAAGACAACATAAAAAAGATTTTTTGATATATAAAGGGAGGGAGGAATTTTATCAAAGATCAAATATTGACCATAATTCCTTCTTTCTCCTACTTACTCGAATTACATGTTATTAAAGATAGGCATGAATAAGAAATCAAGTAGAAAGCGGATTGAAGAAAGACAAAAAATATATGTAAGAAGTATATTATTGGAACTTAAAGAGAAAGAAGGATCTCACTTGATCAGTATTATCGACGACGGATGACCTATATAAAAAATTATAAAGGTAGGTTTCGGTATGAGAGAAATATTTATGTCAATTGATTTCACGTCTAAAAGAGTCCTTTATTAAATTTCATTGCTTTTTCATCGGAAATCTGCTTTGTTATATGTAAAAATAAACCATGTCTAGTTTTTCTATTCAATGCGTAACTTTTGTTATACAAAAAGAAGATATCAATGATAAAAACTATGAGGTAAAATCAGAATGCCATGGTTCCTATAGCATCATTCTTTAACATATCTTTTCAAGTGGTTCTACGGTTCAGAATACGTGGTAGACCGTGGTATTGATAAACTATGGTGATATCGGGCGTGAAATTGCCTTTAGTGCATTTTACTTGTGCAACTTGAAGAAAAAACAATTCTTTTAGAAGACATCAGGGAGAAGTCGGGGGCCTTTTTCTCTTGGTCATACCGATAATTTACTTTTTTATTCATAAAGGTATTTTTTACCTCTGTAGAGAGATCTTGCGCCTGCGGTGGAACACGTAATAATCTAGATTCTAGACTATTAACAATCCGGCTGTGACCATAGACGTTTTGTTGCTGATGTTTAAAAAAATCATTCGAATGATATACCATACTGATTTCGTGATCCGATATACCATACTGACGATGGTTCGTTCTAGTAGTGTTGAAAGTGAAAATAGTATCTAAAAAATTTTTGCTTCTTCACATACATTTGCCCAAAATATTAAACACAACCATACACATATAATATAATATATATATATATATATATATATATATACATACCATAAACATATAATTACGCTAAAATTTACCTTAATTCATTTGACAAAAACAAAAATGGTACTATGTTCATTTCTGGAAAAAATTTTCTTTCCTTATTCTAAAATTTTCTAAACGCTGATACTCGAGAGAAGTAATCAAAGGTAATGCAACAGTTCAACAAATTAATAGTCGAAAGATACATAGAAACATTATCCTACCAATTGATTAATGGGTAAAAGAGTGAAAGAGAAATAGAGGTAAAAAATAAATATACACTAGCACCCAGCAAACTTGTCTAATCGTCAAAAAATTTATCCAATTGAATTCACCTCACCAAAAAAAACCTCAAAAACATTCGACTGACAAAGGGAACATCCTAGCTTTCACCACTATCATGCACTTATTATATCAATATACCTCAAAACTTCGGTTTTTTCCGGGAGCGGAAATTCTTGCTTGCTACAAGTTTTACAGTCAAGTGATTTCCCCATATTATATTTAATTTAGTTTGTAATAATGCTAAGTTTAGTTTACTCTCATTATCCTCATTATCATTAATAATATATTTTGAAATTTAATTCGATTCGTTTTTTAATATTTTTAAACTAATATGTTAATATTACGAAGGAAACCAATGTGTAATTTAATTTCAATCTATGTATGTTTTTATCATCGTTTTACTTTTCCTTATAAGTATTAAATGGGCTCTGCCCGTAAAATAAGATAAATAAATAAATTATAATATTTGTCAACAAAACGAGTCCTTCTCAACCTGGATAAAACTGCAACATTTCTATTATTTTTAAACACTTTTTTCAAGTAGATTATTTACGATGTAAAATATTAATAAATTATAATGAGTGCGGTATATATTTTCCAATAAATTTAATCCTTTGACCTTACAACTTGTTGACAATGACACTTCCTCTCTGATGACGTCACAGCATTAACATTAGAAAGTAAACAGAGGGGAAATGCGGCATTACATCATGCTAAAGACAAGTGGGAAAAAAAGCACGAAAGAGTTAAGATTGCCGGAGTGTCACTTGGTGACTTTAATGAGTTCTGTCTTTCTTCCCTTTCGTGCCCAAAGAGCCGAGCGAGCCACCCCCTCCGTGTTAACATAACAATCAGCTGAAAGCACAACTTGAGCACGGGGTCGTAAAACTGAATGGTTCTTCCAGTTCAATCACCGGTCGAGGTGGCCATTATCGATGGAGAAAAATCAAATGGAAATTTATTGTTCAATATTAAAATAAGCTTTTAAATACATTGCAGTTTCAAAACCATACAACTTTATTATGTGTAAATCGAAATTTAAATATGTGAATTGGCTTGTCTTAGATCAATAACTATACATACACGGTACAATAAACATTAGTTTTTTCAGTACCTTATGAACCAAACATTTTCCATATAACTCTCCATGATAACAGGATACGAACAGGAACTACTTTAAATAGCACGTTTTTTGGAATGTTTTTGACGCCGAATTTCACGGTGCATAGGGTTGTTTTGGTGCAACCGTTCTCATCTTATTTGTAAAACCTTTATGTAAGTTATTGATGAGATAAAAATCCAGTGTCACGGGCGGGATTCGAACCCACGATATTCGGCGAAACACAACTATCGTGACTTCGAAAGAAGGGAAAATTCGAAAGGTAGGTTGAGTTGGGAAATGCCCGAGTGGATCGAAGTCACGATAGCTCAAATGGTAGAGCGGTGGTGTATTTAGCCGAAGGTCGTGGGTTCGAATCCCGCTCGAGACACTCGCTGTTTTATCTCAACCAATACTTTACATAAAGATCAATGAATTGAAAGAAGTAATTTGGTTAATCGGATCACGAAATCTAATGAATTTATTTGTAAAACGTCTATTCCACACGTTTTTGGGATGCAATTTTCTTTACCTTGTACATCCAAGAATAGAGCGCAATAACACTT
The DNA here is from genome assembly GCA_039619505.1 of Cimex hemipterus. Classification (NCBI taxonomy): domain Eukaryota; kingdom Metazoa; phylum Arthropoda; class Insecta; order Hemiptera; family Cimicidae; genus Cimex; species Cimex hemipterus. The sequence goes on from CM077102.1 coordinate 466,351, forward strand.
CAAAAACAGTGCAATCTACAATAACGTTGAACATTAGATTTATAAAATAATGTATGTCATTTTAAATGAAGAATAAAAAAATTCATGAACATAAACATGCTGAGCAAAGTTCTTCAGGAAATGGCTGAACACATAGAGCATTTAGTGCTTCCAATAAAATGGTAAATAAGTATCTCGTGATTACATTTTTCTTTAAAAATAGCGACAATTATAACTGTCATACTTTTCGCTCCGTGTCTGCACTAAATATTTAGTCAAAGAGCCGCGATTTGCCGACCATTGCTCTAGGGCGATCAGAACCGGGCCTTCTATGGTAGGACACAGTTTCTCGAAAAAGTCTAACGTCATCTCACAGTTTCGTCGGGACTTCCAATGGCACTCGCATACCTGATGGAACGTACATCATCAAAAAGTCAAATAAATTTGAAATGTTATTAAAGTTTGAAACGTTAATAAAGTTATTGTATTGCTTTTTTGGTAATCAGTCTATAGTTAAACAAATTGAAAATAGTTCAAAACTGGGCTGTTCTACATGACATACTACAGAAAATTAACCCCATGATAATAAATTAACATTATAAGAACATACGTGTCTACCAATTTTAGTTATTAATGTTTAAATATAATTGTAGCATTAAGCTAAAATCCGTTAATGTTGTTTTTAATGTTTAACCCCTGATCAAGGTTTTATAATAAACTGAAAGTTTGGCTATTCTCTGTCTTTTGATTTCTTTTAGACCATTCATTTGTAATAATATATATTACATATATAAAAATAATATATTTGGTTAATATATTGATTGCGTTGATGTGTCAAATGCAAGTTTTGTTAGATGGAACATGAAATATATGTCAAATCGATTACAGGAATCGTATTAAATATAAAAAATAAAAATAACGGTAGGGGAAATGAAAATTGCATATAAATACAAATATTCATGTGAATTATACTTAATTTTGGCATCATTGTTTTGCTTCAATAAAATTGAATTTAGCCAATTGTTTACATTTTTAAAACTTGCAATATGTTGATTTTTTCATTGGCGTCCCACAGGAGCCGTTTTTGTAAGGATGAAATTTCATATCCAGCTTCCCTCGTTTTTAAAAGATCATGAAGGTGTAAGCACTGTAAGTCCCCGTACCCTGAGCGATGTCGAATTTCTTAAATTACTCTCTTATTTATGGACGCTTAACTTTTGACGCCTGCCTTCATTTCTTTAGAAAACGGTTTTGCCTAATAAATATTAATAACGGAGGAAGAGTTTTAAAAATAAATTACATTCTCTGCACGGCGGGAATGGCATAGTTTATTAGTGGGTTAGGAAGTGGTTGCTTTTATGTCATAGGAGAGAAGCGGGCGCTTTTGGCGAGGAAAAAGGTAATTACAACGGAATCCGGCTAATGTTAAATTTCTGGATTAATAAAACTCAATCTCGTCCTGCTCGGAGGGAATGGAAGGATCAAGAAAGTAAGCCCTTGTCACACGTTAAACCAGAATTGTTTATCCTTATATCCCAGCTAAACGATATTAGCCCGGCTGGACGCGATATGAGCTTAAAAGAATTTCGTGTATATGGTATAATTGAAAAATCAAATCGACTGTTTTCCACATTCAAAAGATAATCCCTTGTGCAGATATTTGAATACGGAGATCACCGTTAAAGTCATGTCACAAGGAACGCCTTTCATGGCATAAAAGATCTCTTTGATCACCCGACGCCCACTGCTAAACGCTCAGCTCAAATAAAAACCGATATACTAAAATGAAACAAATAAATTTTGTTCTATACAGTAATGTGTCGATGAATTAGGTCTAAAAATGAGTTTTCTTAAATTTTTACCTCTTCATGAACTTCTGGTGATTCTTATTTTAATTATTTCTGAGGTAACATTAAATATGAATATATATTACACTGTTATTATAACAGCAAATTAATTTCACCAGTTATGGTTCTTTTGGATGCATAGTATTTTGGTGTTCTCAAATAATATAGTTAACTTGTTCAAAATGAGCGACATAATATTGGGTTGTCCGGAAAATAATGCAGGATTTTAAGTTTTCATTAAAAAAAATCTATATAAAATATTCTGTTTACGTTTACAGGATTACTCATTTGTATGAATGTCAACACTTATTAATCCTCTTCCAAATGATATTGTTTGTTTACCTCTGTAGCATTCCGCTACTTGGAAATAATTCAGTTATCCTTATAATGTCAAAGCGAGAATTTCGTACGATTTTCTTTTACGAGTTTAAACTCGGCCGAAGCGGAGCCCAAACGGCTAGAAACATTAACCAAGTCTGGGGCGAGGGTTGTGTTAATGAGTGCACTGTGCAAAGGTGGTTTAAAAAATTTCGGGAGGGAGATTTCAGCCTTGAAGATGAAGAAGGTCGTGGAAGGCCTTCCTCTCTTAATGATGATGTTCTGCGATCAGTGGTGGAAGAAAACCCCAAAACAACTGTTCGAGAACTTGCAGAGCAACTCAAAGTCAGTAAAACGACCGTCGCTGACCACCTCAAGGCGATTGGAAAAGTGAAAAAACTCGAAAATTGGGTTCCACACTCATTAAACGATCGCCAAAAAAATCAGCGCTTTGATGTTTGTGCATCACTTCTTTGTCGAAACAAAAATGACCCATTTCTGGCCAGAATTGTTACATGTGACGAAAAGTGGATTCTCTACGATAACACTAGACGTTCTGGACAGTGGCTCGACAAAGGAGAAGCTCCAATACATTTTCCAAAGCCCCCAACTCATCAAAAAAAGGTAATGGTTACGGTATGGTGGGCTTCATTTGGTTTAATACACTACAGCTTCTTAAATCCTGGCGAAACCATCAATGCTGAATCATACTGTAACCAAATTAATACCATGCATCAGAAATTGGCAGTAATGAAGCCCTCTTTGGTCAATCGGAAAGGGCCCATTTTGTTGCATGACAACGCTCGACCACATGTGTCACGTGTAACGTCACAAAAATTATTGGAGCTTGGCTATGAAACTTTGCCTCACCCACCCTACTCTCCGGACCTCTCGCCTACTGACTACCATTTTTTTAGACACCTGAACCACTGCTTACAACACATAATATTCAAAAATCAAACGGAACTGGAAAATGCATTTATTGACTTTATCAATTCTAAAAATTCTGAATTCTACTCAGACGGAATTAATAAGTTACCAACACGTTGGGAGAAATGTATTGAGAGTATGGGAAATTATTTTGATTAAAGAACATTGCTTTAAAGTAACTAGTTTCTTTTTTTTTGTTTAATACCAAAATCCTGCATTATTTTCCGGACAACCCGATATTTACCAATAACAGTCGATTTTGTCGATTGAGAAAAGCATAAACATATATATAAAACTATCATTACATTATTTATCAATTCTTCGATCTCTTTCCAAAACTATCGCAATTTCTATTTTATTTATTTCTGGTGCCCTCTAATAGCAATAACATCGACGGTTATTGGTAAAATACATGCCCCCCCCCGGCTGCGGTTGGGGGACGACGCCATCGTGTACGTGGATCGTTCAAAATTCCTCGGCATGACTTTCACCGATAAACTAAGTTGGCAACTACACATCACGAATATCGAAGTCCATTGCAAACGGGCCATCAACCTCCTGAGATTCCTGTCCAATTTCAGATAGGGAGCAGAAAGGGAGGTATTGATAGCCCTTTTTATAACGCTGCTGTGCCAGAAATTATTCTACGATTATATGGCCAACGGTTCTGCAAGAAGAACGCGCTTGAAAAAATTAGACACTATTTACATGCAAGGCTTAAGATTAGCAACAGGCGCGTTCAGGACAAGCCCGCTCGATAGCATCTGCGTTGAAGCAGGGGTTCTCCCCCTTGCTGTAAAAAGAGATGAAATAATACTGAAATATTATGCGAGCCTCCAGAGCAAGATACGCCGTCCTGAAAGACGATACGAGGCCGCTGGCCATAAGAGCAGAAGAAATATTAGCTGTGTGGGGAGTAGAGCTGAACCAGGTGGACGCAGAAAAGCTTTCCACAACGCCCCTCTGGTTACTTCCATCCTTCATCGTACCCGAGTATATATATAATGCAATGTTTGAAGCACTAAAAGATGGATATAGACATGGGTCACCCATCTTTACAGACGGATCCAAAACGGTAGAGGGCGAGGAAGGAAAAGGGAGAATTTAAACAATTATCGCTCCCTCCTGCCGCAAGTGTGTACACGGCGGAATTAAATGCCATATCCCTTGCACTGAGCATGATAAAAAATAAAATCGACAGCTCTTTTTTTATGTACCGATTCGCTCAGTGCGGTCCACAAGCTCAGGATAAGAACCTCCGTGGCCCCCTTAATAAACAAGATAAAAGAACAGTTAAAAGGGATCGATGTAGTTGGGAAGAAGGTCGTGTTGGCATGGGTTCCTGGCCACATAGGAATAGCCGGGAACGAAAAAGCGGCCAAAGGAGCCTCTGGAAGGCCCCACGGCGCTTCCCAACCTATCCGCCCAGTGAACCTAAAACTACTAATTTCAAACTCAGTAAAAAAAATAAATGGGAAAACCGCTGGGCTCGGAAAAATAGAATTACCCCGCCAAACTGTGGCAGGTTAAGAAAGAAATCGGTCCCTGTTCCACGGAGAACGGTACGAAAAAGGAAAAGGCCTTACTGATTAGCCTACGCATAGATCATACAAGAATAACGCACGGGCACCTTCTGGCCGGAAAGCGACCACATAGCTGCTCATTATGCAAGGATAGAATAACGGTCGAGTACCTCTTCAAATGCAGAAGGTTTGATGTATACAGACAATATTTTGGCATATCATCGAACCTGTCGTAGTCTTGAAGCACGGCAACGAGCACTGATGCTGTTCCGGTACCTCAGGGCTATAGGGATTTTTAAATGTATATAGTTTTTATGTGTTTGTGTTGTGTCTGTGTTTGACTTTATGTCAACTTATTGGAATGAATGTAATTTATTAGCATGAAAGGAAGGGGTAATTTAACCCCGCCCCGAGGAATATCGAGTACTCTGGAGTGAATGTGTGAAGTCTAGAGAGTAAAAATAATTTATTAGCGTAAAAGGAAGGGGTTGGAATGAATGTGACCATGCATCTATGTTTGTGGTGATGTATGTAAATATATATGTTCGGCTTTTATTCTGTATTTGACACCCTGAGGTACAAACGAGAGACTAGAATTCTAGAATATCAACGCTGTATAATATCTGAAATCAGAGACTGTAACCAGATCGAGACGCTCAAAAGGCTGTAGTTTAAAACAAAATATGCCCGAAAGAAAAGAAAAAGATAGAAAAAACGCATAGAGCCGGCGATGACCTCAGCTGTTTGTCGACCCATAAACTTTCCCTACTTATTACAGCACAAACGCTCTGCTTTGACAGATCTAGCGAGGGAAGATATGCTGATTTTTAACACCTGGATGATGATGATCAACTGAAGAAACTAGCGTTAGCTGTTCTTTCCTTATTTGGGTTTACATATTTATGCGAACAATGATTTTCCAGCATGAATTTTATTATGAGTAGATTAAGAAATCGTCTTATCGTTGGAAACTTGGAATCGTTCCTAAAATTAAAAACAGCATACGAACAACTTACCCTTACTTCCCAGGGAAATGCCTGGCCATTGTTTACATTACTGGAGTATTTGTAGTTTTTCTAAGGAAACTTTTATAGTATTTAACTTGTTATATTTTGAAATAAATAGTACCTTTATATCAAAATGATACCAAGTTTCATGGAATGTTAATTAAACCAAGATATATTCAGCAAAGGAAAGCTCCAGAGTGTACTTTTAATTCTAATTATTTCCATAACAAGGACTAGTAAAGCAAAGCTTAAGTTTCAAAAATGGCTCTTTGAATAAACTTCAATTCTATATTTTTGTTTATATTTGGCTCTTTTGGATGATGGGTGGGCCAACCACTGCTCTAGTTTAACAGAACCACAGGATGACCTGTTTTTGACTTTTGGATTTTGAAAAACCGGCACCTAACTATTGTTCAAGCAATTCATCATCTCCAGGAAAGGTGTCCAAATTTCGGAACGCACTGCTGGAAGAAAATTAATTCATATGGACCGATGGCTTTTCGCCCCGTAAGAGGACCAGAACACACAGAGTTGCACGGATACATTTGTTCGAAAACACAGCCATTGGTCTTTGGACGATTTGTCTGCTGTAATTTTTACAGATTAATACATATTTGCTCTATGATCTCCAGATGGGCGTGAAGAGCATGGAATGAAAGGTGGGAGCGAAATGAAAGGTAGGAAGCAAGTAATTTTCCTCAGATCCAACCTTTACAACGTAGCTCAGTGATTGTGTGGGCAGGAATTTCAATGGAGAGTAGCTCAGAGTTTTTTAGAAGAAAAATAACTTTATTCTGGGACTGGTGTCCCCTAAGAATAATTTACATGAAATAAATAAAGGAAGTTCCTTCCATGACGTCAAATTAAAAGATAGATAGAAATCTTGACACAATATTTCCTAGTAAGGCAGGCCAGAAGAGATCATTACGTAAATATAAAACAAAAATAACAAATGTTAACGTGATATCTCTGCTTGGAGGGAGAGGAGGTGATTATACAGGTGGGATTTAAAGGAGGAAAAGGAGGCACCGTGTCGGATAGAAGGGGGAAGGGAGTTCCATAGTTTAGGGGCTCGGATCAGAATGGATCTTTCGAAGATATGAGTTGTATGGGACGGATAAGGTCGATTGGAGATGAGCGGGTCTTACGAGTGAGATGTGAGGAGTTGAATTGAGGGAGATTGGAAGATGTAAGGAGGACGACGAGTGTGGATGGACTGGAAAAGAAAGGAACCTAGGAAATACTTTGTACGGAAGGAAGGGAATAGCCAGGAAAGTTGGGAATACAACCCCAACACCCAGGTTCCCCATGGAGTGGCGTACACAAATCTTACGCAGCAATTCATACTACGCTTTAATCGCGCGTTCTCCCCCTCCGACAGACCACCGTATGTCAAACAGCTATAATCGAACGAAAGGAAGTATAAGGGAGGATACAAGGAGAGTAGCACAGAGTTGGTTGTTGTTCGTGGAGGCTCTTTGACGGCCACTCGCAATGTGGATGAAATTTTGGAAAATTACGCTCCCTATGCTCGATGAAATCAGCCATAACCCTATTCTACTATACGATAATTCCCGTCCTCATATCGCTCGCATAGTACAAACTTCGACCGCATAAGATCAGTCTTACCCTGGCCAGCACGTTCTGCACACTTTAACCCCGTACATCTGGATCTCTAATCAAAAATGTATCACTCTGCCTCCGTCTACAGCTTTAAAACACCAGTCAGTAACTATGGCGTCACCAATTTTTACTGTTAGATCCAAGTTGATACTGCTATTGATCCATTTTCTTTTTTTCATATGTAAATTGTACAGACGTATGGTAAATATTAAAAATATACAAATATTACATCAACTAAACTGAACTTCAAACTGAACACCAATAAACTGAAAGCTCGGCGAGTCGTTGTATCTGGTTTTTCTTAGACCATTCCTTGATCTCAACATTCATCAATACACCTCAACTGGTCGATCAGGACACAACTAATAAATAAATAATAAAATTTGATACTATCTATTAGTACGGCATTTATGAGGGTGTTTCTACCACGAAGTTGTATAAACACTCGGGATACTGGTGTTTTCCAAAGGAAATTAGGACACGCGCTGCGCATCACAATTTTATATTGGATAATTCTTCCATGTGTAAATTAAGGCCAAAGATTGTTTTCGATCACAGTTGTTCTAAATTTTGTAGTACGCAAATGGGGTATTTCCGCTTGTCATGGCTTTAATGGATCACTAGTAGGCAAGCGAGACCAAACGGCCCTAATGTCGAAAGATCCTCTTGATAAATGTAAACTTTATAGCAAAGCTGATTATTTAATTAATTTCAATGCGTCACTAGGTGAATGTTAATTATTAAACGTTTTTCATGTGGTATAAAACAAAGAGTGTTATTTAGGACAGTTGAATTATTGCATGTTAATTCAGAATTAAAAGACGAAATCAATTGATAAAACATGAACTAGTTGTGACAGTGACTAAATTAAACCGATACGTTCGTGACAGATCATTTCATGAATAAAATAAAGGAAAATTTGCAAGTTAATAATATCAAATTCAATATTTTTTCAAACTACGATTTTGTATGAACGCTTGGGGTGTTGGTGTTTTTCAAAAAGTTTATCGGGATCTTCATCTTACAGTGCATTATTTCAATATTAAAACATGCAACACGTATTTGACTTTGATTAAATCAATCATTAAAAATTATTACACACTCATCTTAGCCAAAAGCCCGAGAAGCGTAGAAGACGGATAATACTCGCACGATTAGAAAAAAACCATCTCAGGTAAACAAGCAGACACTTTTGAAATGTCATTTATCCGACAAATATATGAACGTATTAATTATTTCAATTAATTATACTTTTTATCAAAGGTCTTTGTTTGGATTTTCGTTTTCATTTACATTTTAAAGAACCGCCTATTTTGTTATTATTTACGTATGCGAACCCACGTCATTTAGCCCAATAAGCCGCTGCTCTAACCACTTGAGCTATCGTGACTTCCATTCACTAGGACAACAACTACTCATGTGAACCAACAACCTTTCGAATTTTCCATCTTTTTGTCGTTTTTCATGAACAGAATAATAATTAAATGAAGTTATTTATATAATGTTCCAATTAATTGAGGCCTGAAGGTTACCGTTCTTTGATGCTTTGACACCATGTAGAAGTGCGATCGGATAAGAAAACTGTGCTTGCACACGGTAGAGTATACCCGTTGGCTGTGCCATTTTATGTAGTATTTTTTGTATACAGGGTGTTTTCCTACTCAATACATTAATATCACAAGCACTTTCCACGCCTCAATTAGAAGAAAAAACATCATATTTAATACCCTTTCGCAAATAGTCAATCTTATTTTATTTTAATTTTATTTTTTTAAACTCAATATAGTTTCCGTTATAAATCCACCTGTAGTACTTGAACTATTATTTTGGTCGTCTGTACCCGTAAAAGTTTAGGCGTTGACACTTTAAGGTAAAGGTCCGGGGTTTGTGGGCTTTTTTTCAAAAACACCGGCGAAACTTCGCAGTTGAAATATCCTGGAATAAAAATTCTTTTGTAAGGAAATTGAAAAAACGATCATTTAAAAAACGTTAAATTTCAAATCAAATTTCCTTCTAGATCTTCAATTTAATTTTTGGTAGCAAAACAAATACTAAATCTTTCAAAAACACATTGGTTGCCGTGTGGAAGGGCGACGTTGTTGAAGCAGTCGTTACGATAATTCTCATGTTTTTTTTCTTAATAGGCTTATGTTTTTTCATGTTAGCCAGAAAACGCCAGAATGCTGATTGATGTATTTTGTGTATTTATAGCATCATAATTTTTGGACGGAAGGATGTGGAAGAAAATGGAGAAAACCGACACCCCTCAAACTCTATTAAAATTGTCGGTGTTAATCAGCGGAATAATGACACTTCTGGCCACAATCGATTTAAGGTAAAGTTTCAAATGTATAATTACTTCGGCTACCAAGAGAAGACAGTGCTCAGCAAAAGTTAGCAGTAATTGCTGTTTAGCGGTAACTCCGATGACCCCAAGTAACTTTGTTCAAAATTCTCTGATGTTGAGTTTTCTCATAATACCCCGAGACAAGATAAATCTGTTGTTACATGTCGTTCCATTCCGATTAAAATCGGGTTCGTTATTCGGACGACCACCGCAACGAGATGTTAAGGGGGGAAATATTGTTTATTAAATATAAATAACTTCCAGAGGAGTGAGCACAACTCCAATTTCTAAGACGAACGTTTCTCACACGAATACATCCGATTCCGGTTCGGAGTCGCTATCGCATTTTATACTATCGGTAGCTTTCTTTACAGCCCTCCCGATAAGAGCATATCAATCGGAAAAAAAATAAATGAGAAAATCGCTTTCTACCTCTCCTCCCAGGGGAAATGTAAAACAATAAATATGTAGATTGAGGGAAAACGTAGCGTCGTGTTACTTCGGAATAGGACCCTCCGATTGGCTTCGAATCAAATTACCGAATTTCCTACTAAAATTGACAATTTAGTACTGTCAATATTTTTAAACTTCAAACGTAAATATGTTACATTCATTTCTTGTAAATCCAACCGATATGTTAATTATTGTAGCATACCATGCAAATATTAAATTAAAGAGAAAGGGGAGAATTATAAGAGTTTAAAAAGGGGGTTAAATAATTAACGGAAATAAGTTTAGCTCACCATTCGGCGATTTCACGTCCGCCGAAACAACAAACATTATTCGCGTTGCCGGTTCCATGGCTGACACTCACGTGATTGTCGGCATAAAGGTGGAGGAAGCCGATAAACATGAAGAGGCGAAAAGACAATGGTGAGGAAAACTAAAGGAAAAGCCAAAAAATTACAAGCTATGTGATTTTACACACTAATAACAAAGGTGAGCCTTCATTAATCAAATTGAGAGAGTGCTCGTAAACCCTTTTTCTTCAAGAAGGAGCGCTCGACAGAACAAGCCAGAACTGCTTTCTATGAAAACAAATTATTAATTGTCCAAACTATCACAATACATATATTTTTTTTAACTGTTACAAGTGTGTTCGTTATTTATCTGAAAAAATATTTACACTCTATAAAATATTTTTAAAAACGCTAAATAAACTAACAGCTATAATAATATCTGAATCTTAGTAAACAATCCAAATATTAAATAGCAAGATTTATCTAATAAACCACCTTTAAAAACTTCGTAACTTTTGTCAATTTCGTTTGATTACAAAATTGAACCAAACAAACGAACATTACAAAGTAACAAACATATCTCCGGCATATAAATTTCCGGTGGCCCTGGACTGAAATTTCGAAAGGTATTAGGAACAGAGGAACAATTCTCTCCACTTTTTCTCACGATACAGCAATCCTTTCTCCACACAAAGATCCAGTCACCGCATACAGTGACATGGGACTCACTTGGGCAAATAACTTTCTTGGAATCCGCACACAAAATCAAAATAAATGAACTAAGCAGACGCTACAAACTGTAATTACGACTACTCGAAAATTAATTATTAAATAAATGTATAAACTATGGCTCTCAGACCTATGTGGACTGACTAATAGTATCGAACTCGGGGTCAACCAAGCATTTCAACTCCTAACGTACCCAAAAAGTGCAATCAAAAGTCCTAAGAAAAACTGTTAACCCTTTTTGTGTTCAACCTCTTCCTACTTCGAGACCTTAATTTTCCCTTTGTTCCAGAAGTAGGGAAAAACTATTAGAAAACGTTCTATTAATCCTTTTCCACCCACCACATCTTTTCATGTAAATTTTATTCGTCTAGCATTTTTGCAGTTGTAAATGTTTTACAGATGTAAAAAAGTTTACGTTTGAGTCTCGTATGGGGGTTAGTCACGTGGTTCGCAATGGGGATGGGAAGATTATTGAAATGTAACGAAGGGAAAGTTGTTACGTTAACGAAGAAAATAATTTATTTAAATTTCGTTTCATCAATTGCCATCTTCCATTGGCGGAGCCCGGATTCCAGTGTGTATAAGAGATTTTGTTGAAGCTGTTACTGGGTCTTTAACGGAGGTGCGTATTGATGTGTCATCGGCAAAGGTAAAAATTAAAGTGTTAGGGTGAATGAGTAGAACAGCTGTGTAAAATTAATAGTTAACTAACTGTTAAGTAATTGCCTTATGGAGTACTACAAAACCCAATGTTTGCAATAGTTACTTTGGCCGAGCCAGGTTGCAAGTTCATGGCAGATTGGATAACAATTTGACCCGGGCTGTTTCAGATTCGCTGACATTTTTATTCCAAACAATTAATCAATAACCATTATCCTCCCAACATTCAGAGCCCATTTTCAATAGGTATTTTCTGAGAGAACGTATTTTGAACCGTAGCATTGCTTTACTTGAAATTTTTTAAATCAAATAAAGGATTTTCCTCCTAAAACTGACAATTTGAAAATGTCATATTTTTAAATTTAAAAAAATATGTTGTACTTCAATTAAAAATTCGCGCTCCCTTATAAACTGACAAATAACTACCATTATCGATAATTGTAACAACTTCATATCTGTATATATGATATGTAACTCAAGGAATTTGTTCCTTCATATGATATTAGATCACGAATCATGAAAGCCAATTTTCCCCCTATTTCAACATATATTTTTATTGGGAAAAATAGTTACACTTTATCCCTTTTTTTTATCATAGTTCAATGTTAAAAACGACCATGCAATATTACAAATCTAATGTTTGCTAAATGAATTTGTAGAGAGCCAGGTTGTAGGTCATATCTAAGAGTATCAGAAGGGTTAACAAATAATTTCCCGCCGAGGATCTGGAACGCAGGAATGCGATCGTTAAGGATAAGCCATACTCGATTGTCACACGTACACCTGCATTCGGTGGAAACTTTCTGGAGATATCCCCCAAGAAAGGTTGCTCAGGGCGTTACTCTTGATCGAGGAGCGACGCGCCATGGCCCCTTACAGGATGTTTCCCCATCTGTACTTTGAAAATAACGTGTATAATTGTTAGTTTTACAGAGTTTATTACTGTGAAAAGCGTTACTTATACTAGGCATATAAGAGAAAACCGTAACACCGCCCTGCACTCTATAAGCAAGCTATATCAATTTTCAGCAAAAGGTCATTCACCCAATACTGCTCCACGCTAATCCAATCTGGAATACTGCTGCAAACAGTAATATTAAAATGCTCCAGACAATGCAGAACTGATTTCTCCTCTCATCAAAGGTCCCCACCACTTTACTACAATGAATTGCTTGAGGACAGGGTAAACAGGGCTGCAACCATGAATTTTCTCCACAGCCCACGCAAACACTTTCGTCGACATAACACCATGCGAACGGAGTAGGAAATGCTACTTCAATGCAGGGCTTAGTAGCAGACGAAGTTTTCGAAGGCATAGAATTTCATTTCAGTTTTGTGAGTTTTTCAGCTTTTTCCTCCAAAATAATTTGATTAAAAGTCAGTTTTGGTACAAACCAAAGTGAATAATTCAAGTTTTTTTCCGACAATTTACAATGTCAAATCTGTTTTGATCTTTCACCAACATAACTCCACTGTTAAAAGATTAAAACAGCAAAATAATCTCTCGATACTTAATTCTTCCTTCAATATGTACTTTCACTGAAACGAGGTTGAAGCAGAACATCAGAATCGATGTAAAATAACATCTCCCTCTTATTAGATCAGGAATTTGTGAGATTTTTCCTTCCAGCATTTGCAGAAAAGGCTTACTTCGGAAATTGAGAGTACTAGTGTATCGTAAAGTTATAAAAACATTTTCCCCTTCAATGAATTTTAAAAAAAGCAGAAACCCAATTACAACAACGTACATAATAAATCAGCCGATCCAACCGTATCGAGGGGCGTATTCAAATTCCGATTTCAGTTGCATTAATTCACTTTCGCCCAGGTAGCAGCTATCGAGCTGTATGCAGATGTTTTCTCCGTTACAATAAATTTACAGGGTGGCTCATATTTTAAGCCCTCATCGCCTGTCCTCCTGCCCGTCCCGCTTTGTTGGAATCCTTCAGTTATAACCTCGATTAATTACGATAACAGCCTGTAGGTGCAATGTGGGATTTATAAACAACCTTCAACAGCACGTGTTATAATGTGTGTGAGTACGTTCTTGTTAAAACGGCTTCGGATTTTTCTTCTTAAATTATGCCTTTTTTTAATGAACTTAATTATCCTATACTTTTCCCTTTTTTTAATTTAACCATGGCCCTGTTTCTACACAAAATTTCTTATCGGTTTTGTCTTTATCTCCATCGTTAAGAAAACCATTATTCAAACTAAACAACAAACGTGCATCCTTAGGCATAATTATCAATTTACGAGATTTTTCACTTCAGCTTAACGTTACGCAGAAGATTATTTTGTTCTTCAAAAACAGCTCAATCATCTAATTACCATAATTTAAATAATTTAAAGCGAGAATATCCGATTACCTTTAATTCAATGGTTGAATATTGAAATAAAAAACATTAGTTTTATTAAATATTAGTCTATTTAAGTTTTAATTATACATATAATTTTATTATCCTTTGTTTTGTAAAAATAGCACGTTTAAATGTTACTAATTAGATTATATATATATATATATATATATA
>CM077102.1:485584-507791 GCA_039619505.1 Cimex hemipterus
TCAACATCTTGGTCTCACAACCACTAAATAAGAAAATGACGAGTGCGTTGGAAGCGTTATTAAATCAGGTAGTTTTCCTCAAATTTGCTGCCTTCTGAGACTAAAATTAGAAACTCTGGATTACTTTATGCACTTTCCGATTTACACAATTTTCCACATATTTTGTAGTTCTGGCTGAAATAAAACACCAAAAATTAGCCCAAACGTTTTGCCACCTTCATCTTCTTATTGAAAAATTAACGCGGATTTCAACGGTGCTTATAGATTTTCAGAGAAATGTTTAAATTAAAAGATATCACGATTTTCCGACCCCAGGACGTGATATCTTTCAAAATCGATAAAAAGCGAAATTACTCTGAAATGGTTGAGAATCGGACCATGGACAATATGAACTTTTTTGTTCATTTTAGGGTGAAGAATCTACTGGAGAAGTTTGTAGCACGAGTAGCAATTCACCCTGTATACGTGAGATACTGGAAAAGCAGGCTGTGCACAAATATATGAAAATATTGGCTCTACAAATGAAAATGTGCACCTATGCGGTCGCGTTCCGACGGTCGTGAAATTCTTGAATGGCCTATGCGTATGTCTTGTCAGTGTGGCTTTTTCCCTTTTTGACCCCTTCTCCCACAAACAGGGTCTTCTTTCTTAACTTTCTAAACCTGTCACAGTTTGGCAAGGTAATTTGGAGTAACAAGTATGATAAATAATAAATGCAGGTGGTTATTTGTTAATTAAATAATTTCTTAAGGTATTATCAAATTTGTAAAATAATGTCTTTAGTAGTAGTTTATTATAAATTAAACTCAAAATCTTCAGTTATTTTATAATAAATGGCCCTTTTTTTTAAGGCAACCTCTGGTTTTATATTTCAATCTTGAATTAACTGTTGTTTTTTTTTTTAAGTAGGATTTATGTATCAATGTAAACAGTAGTTAATTCGTTGCGTCCGTAGAGATTTTGCTGAGCAGCTTTGTCCAATAAATAGTTTTTAAATAATAAAGTCATGAACACTGCTAATTAAGTGTAATTTTACTACATGAGGTACTAAACTAGGTGGCTCTGCTTCTGTGGCTACCCGGAACTTTATTTTAACTTGGGGCCAGGATTCAACAAGTGAACAAACCTTACAATCGTTGGTTTTAAAAATTTAAATATGGGGATACTTCCTTTCTGGACTATTAAGGTAGAGGTCTTAAATCCACTTTGGATAACGACGTACGATATTGATCACAGGCAAACGAGAGATGGTAGAAGAAACTGAGGATCTTATTTCAGCCATTTTCCGGCATATATAATCAACAGGAATAGTAAAATTGATCAGATATACCGCACCAACTCACGCCTAGCCGCGAAAAGGATAAATAATTTGAATTGACGAAACAAATTTGGCAAAATCAAGTGCACACATTAAAAAAGTTATTATGTTTGATGGTCAATGAATGGATGCATTACTATTTGTGAATCCTATTGTGAACAATTAAACGTTTTGGACGAAAAATGAGGTCATTGAGACCGAACATTGGTCAATAGAAAGGGCACTATCCAGCTTAACGACAATGCAAAATCTAATGTCATACAAATGGAATCACGGAAACTTAAGAAATCTTACCCGATCATTATTCGCCTGATGTTTTTTCAACGGATTATCAGTTTTCTTTCATTTGGAGAGCTTTATTAGAGGCGAAAGTATTTAAACATTGAAACTCTTAAAATATACTTTCATAACTTTATTGATTTTTTTTTTCCAAAACGGCATGTATTCTGTCGTAACGCTTTTCCACAATTATGCGGAAATCCAAATATCCAAATGATACTTCTTCTAGGAAGAAATTGATTTCTACTAATAATTGTTTATTTGATTGTTTTAGCCTCTGAAAGTTACCATTTTTGCTGAACAGAGTAAAATATGAAGTCAGGAAGAATGCTTGTGATTTTTCACAAGAAAATTTACTAACATATATTTATCTCGACAATTTTCATGATATTACAACAGATAAGTGCTTAACAATTTATATCTTTATATTACGATATGGCGAAAAAAATATTTTTCAGGTCTTTCTTTTATCTCAAGTTAAAAGTGAACTTATCTAAATTGGTGAATTTTCTAGGTTTTATATTATAATGTTTAGCAAAAACACGCAGACAAATACATCGATATTAATTAAAACCCTGGTTTTATGATAACTTGAATGGTTGACTTTTGGTGGATATCAATGTATATTTAAACAAAACATCAACCAAATAAAACTAGCATGTTTTGATGATTTTCTTCCTAGGATCATTAAAAAAACCGTATGTAATATATTTATCGAGGATTCTTCGCAATGCGATCGAAACGGTGAAGGCTGTCTCACTGACCTTGATCGCTAAGTCTCTTCCTTCCTACATCGCTACATGGAAACCAATTGACCATATGATCCAGAAGCGTAAAAGGATTAAGTACGATTAATAGAATCGAGTTGTGTATAAAGCCTAAAATCCAGGTCGGGAATTTGTAGAATAACTCAATTACATGTCCAAGGATAACATGCAGATTAGATGATTTGTGAAAATACTATTATCATTGCAAACGGAATCAAACTTACTTGATAGTCTTCCGTTAAAAGCAATTTATATTGCGGATTACTACATCTTTGTGGCTCATTTCTTGTGCTTTATTATTGTAAGTTTGTAACTTCGGTATTTGATTTCTTTCAAGCTTATTTTACTCGTAAATGTCACTTAATATCACTTGCAATCAAAGCCAAAACAGGAAGCATTCAATCATTCTAAATACGATATACTTGGGACATCTTTAATGACATTTTTTTTTTAGTTTTTTCCACTTTGTTAAAAAAAAGTCTAAATATCATTTTAGCAAAATTAAGCTTATAATCAAACAGTAAGCCAAACCAGAGTGATTAAATAACCAACCTGAAAATAAACTGATCTTGAACTGAAATGTAATTTTCT
Organism: Cimex hemipterus; assembly: GCA_039619505.1. Lineage (NCBI taxonomy): Eukaryota > Metazoa > Arthropoda > Insecta > Hemiptera > Cimicidae > Cimex > Cimex hemipterus. The sequence goes on from CM077102.1 coordinate 488,540, forward strand.
ATTTACCAATATTATTATTCAATTACATATATATTTATTTAAATTAGTTCGGTTTCATTGAATTGTTTTTCATTGATTATTTAAAAATTGTTTACACTCTGATAAATTGTTTCAATGCTAAGCACTTATTTGTTTAGATAACTATGTAAATTTTGTAATAAACAATTAGAATGGTGTAATAAATATAAAAAGTTGGCAATGATCTTGCTTCAACTAATATCAGTATTCAATATAAAAACTTTATATTTAAAATAATGGGTGAGACCGATTAAGAAAGGATGAGCACCTTAGACAAAAAGGCAACTTGAAAACTAGAAAAACGCAAACCGTTCAAGAAGCTTCTAACAAATTAGATTAGTTTAGCAAGAGAACAAATCAAAGAAAGTAGGAAAGAACTACGAATCCTAACAAGATTCTCGACAGGACAAGACAGACTCTGAAATGAAAGAGAAGAAACACACCTACTAGCAAAATGCGGTGTCAAACCTATAACGCAGGCGGATTTTGAGACGAACAACATAACCGTAGAAAAACATTAACTATTGAAATCAGGCCTGCTACTCAAATTATTTGGTGAACTAAAACTCATCGATGTGCCGTAGGTACAGTACCTACAATAGCCCTAAACACATTGTTACAGGTACATCTACGTCAATCATTTTAAGAGTTTATGATAGTTGATGACAAGGGAGTACCAGAATGAATATCATTTTAGGTTAAATTGTGGTAAATTTACGTCGGGAAACGAAGGAATCATAAGGAGAGAGAGAGAGATAGGATGAGAGGGAGGGAGGGAGGGAGTGATGGCGGGAGGAGGGGAGAGAGAGAGAGATATGTTTCTAGAAATTATTACCAAGTAAATATTTCAAAAGTTGAACAGAGCATAATTAACTTTTGTGCAAATTGAGTTTAGTTTAATTTAAAATTTGACGTAACCATTACAGGAAAATGAAAGTTTTAATATGTTATTTTATTCCATACCAAAAAAAAGAAAATTTAATTTCTGTTGATACAATAGCTCAAAAGGCTATATTATCAATTTTAGCTCAAATTTAAACAATAGAGTGAAGATTTTAGAAAAGTTAATGATGTACTAGAAACACAATTATGTCGCCCTCTGGGCTATGGTGAAAAATTCCCCCCGAGGGACACCATTTAGGACGTTACGTCCGATAAAGGCGGAGAACAAAATGTCCACAGAAAAAAATCCTTTGGAAAAAAGGCTATATCAGTTGACTTTTTCGCCAACACGGCTGACCCGAGACAGAATCCCATTGTTTGAACTTTGTTTCGGTTAAGCAGCCCGTGAATAAAAGAAGTGCAGGCTCTTTTCCCTGCAAGACAAATAGAGGGCTGTCGTGCAAGTGTTTTTCCGGAATTGGGACTGGTCGGAAAACCGCCGTTTCTTTGTTGCGACTCCTGTTATTAAGGCAACCGGTCAAACAAAGGTGTGTTTGGATTATATAATTTTCATGGTCAGAACGTTCCCGACCGCTCTAATCATGAGGAAGCGTTCCATTCATAAACACCCGATCGCTTATGAAAAACGCTTTTGTCTTTTCTCCGACCCGACAAAACGAGAGACAAAAGACAATTTCCAAACATTTCACATTATGAGAAGATAATACAAGGAATGTAAACAGTTTAGAATGTTGCCACTTTCACGATAAACACGCTAAAAGTACTTTTTCTGTGTGCTTTTTAAAGCGGAATGTCAAGCAAGTAAACGGATTTAAGCGGGTCGCAAAACCTTCATTTATATATGATAACTTACTAAAAAAAAGGCCCAGGAAAAAATAAAGAACAGAAAATTTCGAGAAACCAAGAAAAAAAAAGTTAGGAAAGGACATGTAAAAATACACTACCAGGCAAAAATTCCACCCACTTGTAATATAACCTGATTTGTATATACTTTTATATATTAATCAAAGTTTCACGTTTTTTAAGTTGAGTCTTTGTATAAAAAAGTTGTTAAAAAAAGTAGATTTCTAAGGGAAAAAAACAAACAAAGACGCACAGATAAAAATTTGTTAAATTTTTTTTTGATTTTCCGTATGACGTATTTTCTATTCTCCCCTTAATTTCATCTCGAAGACGCCTCGACAGATTTTCCACCAGTCTGGAAATGTCTCTTTGCTAGTCTAGATTCTTCACAGAGAGACCATTCAAGATGTGGGGAGTGTATTAGAAAGTGATTGACGTGCTCTTATTTGTCTTGTGAGATTATCCCGTAAATGTTTAATGGGGTTGAAGCATGGAAAACGGGCTGGCCAGGCTAAGACCGTGATGTTATGCTGTCCAAGGAACGTTTGTACTCTGCGAGCAACGAGCATTATCGTGCATTATAGTGCATGTTGCAAAATTCACATGGCGAGTGGCCATCAAATACCTTCCATGAACAAGAACCAACTATGTACGACTGTCCATTGAAATTCCCTCTAACACCATCACTGAACTACGTTGAAATGGTTGGATCTGGAGAAAATTACATGCTTCGTACCTTTCGTTTCGCCTTCTACACACTCTTTCTGGAGATGGTAGAGAAGCAAATCTACACTCATCTGTAAAAGTACAGCAGACCAGTCCAAAGACCAACGACCAACTGCGAGTCGTGCAACTCTGTGCGTTCTGGTCCTGTTACGTTGCAAAAAGCCAAAAGTCCATACCGACTTAGTCTTCTTCGAGCAGTGCGTTCAGAAATTTGGACACCTCAAACTTCTTGCAGCTGATGAAACGATGAAACGCGTTAACAGCAGTAAAATTCCGGTTTCGCAAAAATTATCAAAATCAAAAAACGGTCATGTGGCTCTGTTACACTAGGACATCCCTAAATACGCCTTCCATGGCTCTGGAAAACGCATAACGGCGTCTCGTAGTGTTTCGTAGGGAACTTCCATCATCAATAAGTGCCACACCATGCGTAACACCAACAGCGGTATTAGTATATTTAAAAATTTAAACCCCCCCAATTTAAAACATAACAATAACAAATTTTTATTGATAAAAATAATGAGACAAATTAATGGCAGAATTTTTTCTTATCGAGAAAACGAAAAAAGTTAAAAAACAATTTGCCTGTCAGTGGATACAATTTAAATATCTTCATAGGTTATAGGTTTAATTAGAATCATCTTTTTTTAATCAAATAACCTCTTTAAAATATTAATTAAGCTCATAAAATATTAGAATGCAAGAAACAAATCTTGTGTATTTTTTCTTCGGAGATTTACATACAAATTGTGCAAGGAAACGTTGAAACAATACATCATGTAAAATATTAGCCAATTTTTGGATTATCAGGGGTATTTATAATATTAGACGAGGCAATTTCACCTATTCATTCATATTTTTATTTTACGAACGTAATAAGGAGTGTGCTGAAAGTATATATTTCTGAATTACAAGTTGATCTTTAGAAACAGTTGCCATGGGATTATCGTTTACGAGTGCGGCATACTTTGACTTTCAGTGTAGAGGTACGGTTCGGTTGATAATCAAGTCGAACATTGGGCTCATGGAAAAGACTGTTGATTTCTTGCTTCAAGGAGGTATTGCGTTATTGCGTTAACGGACGTGAAATGACGCTTAATATAATAAGTTAACCACCGGACAGACAGAGTTGCAATTGCAAAGGAATATGCAGTATCTAAAAAAAGCATCGACTTTTAAGTGTAATTATACTAATAATTACAATCATAAATATTATAAAAGAGATTAAGCTATTTTTATTTTAAGCTGTGTGGTCGTGTAACAGAAAAGACCCAACCTCAAGCTTCAAATTTTAATAATTCATAATTGACCTATTTTTCTTTTAATTTGGGTCAATTAATCAAAACATAAAATATTAGTTTGTAAATTAACGGAAACACACACGGTACACTTTCGTTTTTTTTTCAGTTCCCATTTTCAATTAGTACAAATTGTTTACGATTAAACCTTGCGCGTTCAATCAAAACATTCCAAGTTTTTCCCTTACACAAACGTATTCTAGCAAACAATACATTCAAAGCGCAAAACCGAACACTCGGACTTTATTGATTTCAAAATGTACGTTTTTACTTTTATCGTTATATTAATTACAACATACTTGTTTTACTGTAAAACAAATTAAACTAGAACAGAGATTCAAAAGTTTTAATAAAAATTATTGAATTACGTTGGTTTGAAAAAGAATTCACCAAAACACGAAAATCATTTAGAAAAAGAAAATTAATTTAATTAACACTTCTCTACAATTTTTTGTCCTGCTTTTGGATTGGTAATAAGTTGTTCGTTAAATTTATCATTAATCACTTGAGGGTATTTGGATAAAATTTCTTTCAAACAATCATAATGAAATATGTTTTGTTAAAACATGAATTTCTGGTCTCGTTTAATTTAGTTTGCAGTAAAATATGTATTTTGTAATTAATATAACGATAGAAATATACAAAATACATACTATTTATAATAAAAAAACAAAATAGGTTTTCTTTTCTTTTTTGTCTTCGACTATATTTAATTTATTGTGTAATTTTGAACTGTCAAAACTCACTTTGCCATTAAAACGAAAATTCTCCAATATGGTTTCTGGTTTGGTTGTATTTCTGAGATTCAATATTGTGCAAAAAATGAAAAATATAATAAACCTAAAAGCAATCTAGTTAATAGATTTAATTTTATTTATTGAGTTAAAATTGTTTATGTTTGTAATTTGGCAAATAGCATTTTCATTTGTGAAGTCTCTTTATTTTTTTATGTCTTTGTTTATTAAAAAATAATTATTTGTCTATGGGTAGAAACTATATACGGTAACCCCCTTCTTGTTTCTTCAGAAAACAACATATTTTCTTTTTGTTAAATATTTTTCATGCCAAATGTTTTACTACTAATCTTTGTCATTGTTCAAAACGTAAGTCTCAACTCACATTGTAAACGAAATTAATTATTATTAACTAACGTCCAGTATGCAAATGCTGGAAACAATTCGTTACAGTTAGTGTATTTGTAATATAAAAATTGTGGTTTGACGTTTGAAGTTTTGTTTACTTAGGTGTATATAATTAAAGTCGGGTGTATATATAATACGAAGGCCATCTCAGTAGGAGGGTGGAGTTATTGTAATTTATGGTTTTTTCTCCATAGTTTATTTTTACACAATGTAGTAAATAAATATAACATTTTTATTATTTATTGGGGGGGGGGGTATTAACTCTGTTACTGTTTTACTACTTTTCCCATGCTAAATGTATTTTATGTAATCTACCTGCTGCATTATACCTGGGTCAGATATAAATTCAAACAAAATGAAAGGAATGTGAGTTTTCAGGAACTTGATATATGGCACTGTATACGCGAGGTACTTTTTATAATTGCCTTAAATGGATGAAAACATAGCAAACGTTTCAAAACAAACATTATTTAAAATTCTTCACAATATTTAGTGGAACGGGAAATGGAAATTCTATGGTATTTTACATCATTGACAGTCATTATGAAATAAAGAAACGCACAATATACAATGTTGTTAGTATTATAAATACGCAAAATTTCCTGATTTTCCAATGTAATTAGACCCTTTATGTTCGTCTTTAAAACCAATTTATTTTTGTTCTGATCAACTTCAAATTGGCGTTTGGTAAAATGTCAAATTACTTATTTTCTCTAACCTAATTCAACCAGTTAACGAAAGCGATTAATCGGCTTGCCGTTTCTCAGTAAATACAACAGTAAATACAATCTAAAATTAACAGAAAGAATTGGCACGGAGATATTTCAATGCAAGGAACCCATTATCGCAAAAACGCTGTTCTTATTTTCCCAACGGGAAAAATTTTAAGTCGAGTTTGAACTTAATTTATGTGATTTAAGTACACAGATTCGTATTGGAACTGTCCTGATATTATCGTATATTTTCATTTTTCTTTTCTTTAATACTAAAATTACCCGATTTGTACAAAATAATGATAGGCACTAAGAAGTGGGGCGTTTGGTACATGGTGAAATTGGTACAAAATGAAAATTATAAAATATTTTATAAAAAAATGTATTCATTCGTACACGCTTGGGCGTCTTTTGCTGGATATTGCAGCATTTTACGGCTCTTAATTAAAGAAGTGAAATGAGTTTTAGGTATAATCTCTGTTTTTCTTTTGTCCCGATTTTATTAAATTCATTTGCTCATACATAGGCGTGTGCTTGTGCTTATTTCAACATATGTAATTCAATAACTTTTAGTATTTTTTCGATCGCAAGGAGAGTTAATTGTAAAAGATTACTGAATGAATATTCTAAAAAATAGATATACTTTTTTCAAGTATTCTGACAAAATTTAGCATCTGTTTACGTTTTTATTTGATATAAAATAATTAATAATAAATAGGAGCAATTTAGTTATTTGGTATATTACAATGTTCTAAAAAATAATTTATAATACTGAATGCACTTGAGTATGATCTTTTTACACAATGAATACAATTAAATAATTTTCCTTGAATAAAAGGTACGAAATATGTCTAGTTTAACGTTTGTCAATTTATTTGATGCTTTATTGATTTTCCCTCAATTTTACAACATATTTGAAAACAAAAGAGAAAAAATAAAACCAACGAAATTTTCAAAATAGATGCGAAATCATTATCAAAAACGTTTTCCTTTCACGATAAATTTAAAATAGTGTTGATGGTAGATTCGAACGAAAAGAATTTAGGTTACAAAAGTTTTATTAGCATTCCATTGAAACTGACGATTAATCAATATAATTTCCTTTCTCATGAAGTAAAAGTTCTAAATGCAGAAACAAGAAAATATGCTTATTTGAACTTAGCCCCTTTATATAAGCTTCTGTTTCGTTTCCTTTGAGCCTACTAAGGCAGAAAATCAAGGAAGAATACATTTTCTAATCAAGTTACGATTGTAAACGCTGCATATAAATCGCTTACAAAACAGAATTTCAGTGTTAAAAAAATATTTTAAATAGAAATCTGCATAATTTTGCACAAAAGTCTAAAAATTAGAGCATAATGAAGTACATTTTCTACCCCATTGATTTTTGTCCAAATGCTGTAGCTAACAAATACGTTAGCTTTTTAGCGTTAGCTCTTTTTTATGCCTACTGAGGTAGAATATCACTCCAGTAGTAAGTGAGAAATTCACTTTAAACAATTGACGCATTCCAATAAATAAAATTTACTCTTGAAGAGAGTCTATGAAATTTTCACCTTATCTTAAATCATCATGTATTTCTGTAACATGTAAGTTAAGAAACGATCCACATTAATTAACTAAACCCAAAAATATAGTAACTAACTTATAAGCAGAATCTTTTGTTTAAACCAGATTGACATAAGTATCTGGTTCTTTCTCTCATTTGAACCTAATGAAAGAAAAGAAAATACATTACATCTTTTTATACAGTAATTATTCAAAAATCGTGAGATACGCAGCAAACAAACACTGATGAGTTTGATTAAATAGAAAAAATATATTTTTTGCACTGTATAAATTCACTTTTTACCACATCCTACATGTATTTGTTAAATGTAAATAATGTTTGTAAATCCCAGGCCCTGAAGATGATCTCAATAAAGATCGAAACTTTGGAATGATAAAGTAAATGTTTTTTCTGAAATCTACATCACACCAGACCGCATCTCCCGATTTCTGAATTTAGTGCAAACCTTACCTTAACGAATGTATGTTTTCTAAATATTACACTGGCCCAAAAAAAAATAAATTGGGAAAAAAAAGTTCGCAAATAAATAACAAAATCTTGTCGATGTGTAAAATGAACTTCTCCATAGACATTATGAAATACCTTTATTTTAAAGTTAGCAACTTCTCCTATTCCTTCAAACCGACCAAGATGTTGAAAAAGAAGGAAACAAAATAAATTATAACCATCAATTATTCTGCTTTTTAGTAAAAGTATAGATACGTACAAACAGTTTAATATAGCATAGAGAGGGATATATAGATATATCCTTTGACAAAACTATAAGAAAAATTTAAAAGTTTAATTAAATTCTCTACAGAGAATAAATTTAAAAAACTTCCCCTACCTTATTATGACAAATGTTTATTTCAAAAATTATGATAGCGTTTTCAGTACATCTTTAACAAGAACTTTGTACTTATTGTTTATTTGCAAATCACAACTTAGGTTTTATAATTTTGACGAGGGTCGAAATTTGAAAACGTTTCAACATTTCGAAAATAATTACTAATGGTAATTTTTATATTCAAACCCTTCAAAGGGTGACTGTAAAGTAAAAGTTTATTTCTCCTATAATATGTAATTTTTTGAACTTAAATTTTAAAAAATATTTTTGTAAATTAATTTTTTTTAAATCAATTCGAGATGACGGTTGTCACTTTTTTTTTCAAGAAGCGTGCTTTTTATTTTTAAATCTCATCAGTGTTTTAGTTTGCTTTGAAAAACTTGAAATTGCGATCCTAAGAAATTTTCTTAATCCAAAAATTTAGTCCTATTTTATTATTAATAATAGAACATTTCAAATCATTATGATTTATTTTTGTATTTTTTGAAGCTAACGATTTTTACTTACGTAGTGTCGGAATATCCAAACAACGATAGGAGCACAAAACTTCACAGAGGCTGCCGAGCGACTGTCGATGGGAGACCTACATCAGCTGTCTTGAGCGCTCGCGCATGCGCCTTTCGATCAGCATATTAAGCATAATAGGCCTATTAAGCAGGACAGCATAAAACAGCACAGGGTTTCGAACGTCGTGCCGATTTTCGACTCGCATGGGCGAACCCTCTCGCCACCGGCCCATGGATTTTACGGGCTGCGTGAATGAGTAATGTGGATCCGTCCGTAGAAAACGAAAAGAGGTCCTGAAAGGGAGAGTATTACAACACGGTTGTCGCTTTCTTCCCGCGTACGAAGAAAAAATTCGATCTCCTTGGCTTTTTAACATCGCCTTTTGATGTAGTGTCGGACCTTTTTATTCGGGAAATTCCTCTCCTCCCTTTCAAACGATATAGTGAATTCATTGTGAGAAATACTCAGCTCAAAATTACCATAATTGACGAAGTACTATTGGCTTTAAAATATCAAGTCAGAAGGAAACTTAGGAGTTTAAATCCAGCTTCAGCCCCTATCAAGATAACAACTTAAGAACAGCCTTAAAAGTTAAATTCGGATGTAAAATTTACAATCAGATCACACAAACTTGTGCAAACATTTTAATTCAATTTAATTGTAAAAGGTTTGTAAAATTTATCTATTTTATTTATTATCTAAACTAAAAACTTCAAGCACAACAAAAAGACAAAATGTTTTTATAATATGTTAAATGGGAAATAATGACCTTTGGAAGTTCCTTCTATATAAATAAATATGTTTTCCTACAATAATCCGTTCAATAATAACTCGTCAAAATTACTAGTTTTAGATTTAGTTAAAAAAATATGAAGAAATAGAACATATAATAAAACGTCCGGACTTATTCCCGATGGGACTTCTCAGACGCGGTGTAAGAAAAGAGAACACTCTGGAAGATGCGTGGACTTGTCACATTCCTTGGCTAACGAGGTGGTGAATGAGTTCAGAAGAGCACTAAATCGGCAGTTTTGTGGTTTCTAGAACAACCTTTCAGCCGTGCCTTTCACCACCCCCAGAGATATAGAGAAGGCGCTCTATCTCCTGCCTCGGTTGGCCGGTACCCTTCAGCTAAGGTACAATTTGTTTGAAAACCACGACCACCACAAGTCCAACCTCAATTAGTAGAGTCACTATGAATGATCACCCACGCAGGAGTTCATACTAACCCTCTACTGATGCACCTGTTGCCTGAGGGGAATTGGTTCAGTAACCCAGGAAGATTCTGGTAATGAATCGGTGTGGGAAGCAGTTAGGGAAGGTAATAGGGGATTTTGCATCCATCATCGGTTACCCCTAGGTACCAGGGTTGATGGTCGGACTTTGCCTGGGCCCACAAGAAAGGTGTCAATTCAAAGCATGACGTTCCCGAGTACTCAACAAGACAAGAGGATCTTTTACTTGCTTCCGCACCCAGCCTGTTATGTCTCTCCCACACGAGCACGTTGACTTGAAGATTTGTTAATCAGTTCACTTATCCTCGATGCAACCAACCTGCCTTTGGTGAGCAACGGGGACATCAAAATTTCACTCGGTCAACCGTGAAGGTGCTCACTACTTTTCTAGATGCCAACCGCCCCCACCGCTGGTGTCAATTTGGAGCAATCGTTTCTCCTATAGTCACAATCGATGATGAATTAAAAACATGTTTTACTGATTAATGACTTATATAAGCACAAATCTGCACCCGCATGTAAAACCTAAACGTGTGTAGAGTTGAGCTTATAACATTTTGCTCTCCACCGGCAAGTTCCGAAAATCGGCCATAACTAGCAGCCGAGGTTCGTTACCAGGTTTGGTACCTACCGTTACCAAGGGCTAAGTAATTTCAGCCACCAAAGCCATCATTATCTTAAACCACTAGCTCTGTCTTATATACACACTATTCACTCGGTTAGGGGTGGTGACCAGATATTTGTCGATCACTAATTACATTCATTATCCTAATTGAAGTTCGATAATGAAATCAATATTCCGTCATCGGATTTCCCTCAGTACACATTCTATCCAACCCCGATTAAATTTTGCGTGACGATGACTTACACGAAAGCAAATAGCACGTAGGACAAAAATATATCTTTCCACACACTTCACAATATATTAAAATCATCATTCAAAAATATAAACTAAAAGAGGAGCTCACCGCCGCTTCTCGAAAAAAAGTTTTTTTTTTTGCTTGATTCCTACACGCTCTCTATATGAAACTAAGGATCGGAATCAAGGTGGGATACATCGAGCAACCTCGCCGGACACTTACGGACATTTGACCAAAATTAAGTATCCGTGTGTCAACCTTCCATGGCCTATTCTTAATCGGGTGAGGGTGATCCCTCTTCAACAATTCAGATCCTTCAGATTTCGTTACGTAAACGTTTCTCTGCCGATCCAGCCCACTGACGACGTTTCTATTTTAATGCTTTTCAGAGGGGCGGATCGGAGTGGTCACGTCCAGAGGTTGGGATATAGCGGCCTTACCTTCTCGTCAATCTTTTCGTTACCCTGAAGAACTTGATCCGATGACACAAACAACCAAACCAATCGAGACGCTCCTGTTCAGCGTACCTCTCCAACATAAAAACTTCTCACGGATAATAGTAATCTCAGGGTTTCAGTGTAGTACGCAGAGCCCCTATCGATTTGAAAACATTGATATTTTTGCAGAAATCTCCAGAATATTGAAGGTATGGGAGGATAAAAAGAGGGTAAAGGATAAGTGCTTTATAATCTTATACAGGTTAATGCTTTTGTAACATTCTGCAGTATTTGCAGAACTTTTCTAAAATGTTTATCAATTTACTTGTCTATGTTATAGTCGACCACTGTTCTATAACAAGATCTATTATAAATTTTCTCATTTATCGTCCGACCAGTTCATGTAGAATCATATTGAATTATAAAAGTGTCATGATTCTAATAGATAGATATAGTTGGTCATAAAAGGTTTCCAAAGTTGTTAATTATTGACAATAATATGTTTTAATTCAATTGCGGACTTTGCAATATCGATGAGGGGCTTCATGTATTTTTTAAGAAGGAGTAAAAGCCTTGCGTTTTAACTGGACTGAATGAAGGAAAATCGATCCTCGTTCGTATAATATTAAAGAATCCCTCGCTTACCCTTGCACATGTCGGTTTCTTACTTTATAATAAAGAGAAAGAGAAAAAACCCTATCCTGCATTGTGCCACTTTTCTTAAATATGATGCCACGAGCAAACGATGAAGTAGTTTTTCAAGGTTAAAAATGATCATGCAACATGTTTGGATTGAAACTGCAACAAAACACGTAATTAAGCAGAAGAAAAACAGGAGAAATATTTTAATTGTCAGTTTTATAATTGTGTTTTAATTTAATCGCAATTTAATCGTAACCTGAACTTCGTAAAACTTTACTGAGAACACCGGAGCGTCATTTATCACTTTCCTTTTTCCTCATGACTAAATGATAAAGAAGTATTATTGGCAAACTACAGTGAAATGTATAGAACAATAAAAATTTCTGTAACGAACTTGGATTTAAACGATAAATAATTGAACATGTATATGAAAAATAAATAAGAACATGCAAAGTATCATTCATATTTAAAAAAAGAGCCAGAAGCTTGACTTCTTGTAATGAAAATGAATTTAAATTATTTTAGACTTGCTTCCAATTCATTGAGTCAGAATTGATTTATTTTAAAAGCAACTGTATAACAAATTCTGGATTGTTGAAGAAAAAAAATCTTCAAGGTTACAAACTTAACATTGCATTAAGTTGTATACTAACATTTGTTCAGCCTTTCCCTACTGTTCAAGGTTGTCAGTTTTCTGTTTGAAATCCTTAGGCTAGATTTTCTTTACTCTCGTAAATAATAAAAATATTTTTAAGCCGATTTGCGTGACTTAATACGATAAAGAAACCTCTTTGGATACGTAAACATAAAAATAGTATTTTTCGAAAAATACTAGGTCGACAGAGATGGGGAAAATATATTCGGATATAAAACAATCTTTGAATTTAGTAAATATTTACTCACTTGAAACTACTTTTTATTTCTTCCTTCATTTTTAACTGATTAGAGATAGGGATAAAACAGGCGGCCACAAGGCATTCTACACCTGGGCTTGAACAAATCTGTGCTCCCTGTTGTTATAACTCATTGACCAGCTTCAGCTTAATAATCAGCCTCCATAGTTTTGACAGCGGCTCCTTAATGTAGGAACTTGCTTGCGGTTTGTCTTGTCCTAGTTGCAAGGACCTGCACCTTCACAGAAGCATAAAACATGTTCTGCAGTCGCCTCCTCTTCCTGGCAGTACCTGCACAATGTTTCTTCTTTCTGTCCTCCTATCCAATGCATGTGCTTCTTAAGTGCCGGTACCCTATGAGGAGTTCAACCAGAATCCTGGTTGGGTCGCGGTTGCCATCCAGTAATTCTTTTGCTAATACTATGAATCTCTTTGGGTGTCTCATTTTTGCGGTATTGTTCCACCAGGTTTTGGTGGACTCATTAAGGATCCATTTTAAGATGTATCCTCTTTTAGGGTGCTAACCCATAGTAGGGTTCAGGACTCAAGGAGTTCATGTTGGCCCATCTTTGTCAGCATGCCAACCTTGCCTTCATGCTTCACCTTGCCGAGTGCCCTGGGTCCCATGCGGCATGCCAGGGTCAGGTCATTAGTGGCACTGACTTCCGTCAGATCCTCCTTGCAGTTCCTAACTTCAACTCGCATAAGGCTAAAGCCTTTAGTGATGCCTGGTTTTCAAAGATGATGGCTATCTTCCTGGAATGTATTCCTAGCCTTTTTATTTCCTTGGCGCAGGGTTCAATCTCTATGATTTCAGACTGGAAAACAGGTTTACCGTTCGGTCTTTGGGTTCATCCCTTAGACTCCAGCTCCCGTGCTCATGTTTTAAACTGATTAATTGATCACTTAACATTCTTCAGTCAATTCATTTACATGAAATTAATTGTCCAAAGGGGTTTTTAATTATTTATTTATCATCTTTAAAAACGAAAAACTGAAAAAATCAAGTATATCCATTTTGAATTAATGACGTTGGATTGATAGTCGATTCTAATGTTAATTTAAGACAGCTCCTTATTTGGTAGAATATGCAGATCCACACACTTTCCACAAAGCAAACATGGAAAGTGTCTTCATATGTACATTTATTATAAGTTATAAAACAACCAAAGATAATGCTTCAAAAATTTTAATATTATTAATATTTCTAGCTAAATTTTTAAAAAATTGGTTATGTTTACCTATATAAATTAATAATAATATTCTCCTCTCTGCTCTTAACTGTTAATGAAGGTAATGAAGTATATTATTAGCCGATACGATTCAATAACTTTATTAATTAAATTATTGGTTACACGGATTTTATCTCGTTTTAAACTTTAAATTTAAATTAAATTATAAACCTCTACAATATAAGGCCCAGAAATAATATGAACTCTCCACATGTCTTTTTAATTAACTCTTTATTTTATATTTTAAGTCACTCCGGGCTTTTGTTGATTTTTCGATTTTTTTAATGAATGTTTCAATTATATGTGAAGGTCAGGGTGAACAAATGGCCAATGCGACGGTGGGAATTGAACCCACCAGCGTCTGTGACTCTGAATTATAAAACTTTTTTAAAAATATTTTTATTGTATTAAGGGGAATCCGACAACTTGGTGATTTCATCATGCGAAATATTGCAACGCACATACAATACGCTTTCACACAAATAAATACATACATTGCATCATTCTATTTGGTGGATAGGGCATTCAATATTGCATCAACTTGCAAACCATAACAAACTAATATAATTGGGGTCGATGGGGTACTTTTATAAATATTCCGCCATCGACCCAAGTCACGAACAAACTCGAGGGGCGATGGGGATGCTATTCCACCATCACCCCCCCCCCCGAATCAGTCTAACAACTACACTCACTTATACAAACTACAATTATTATTTTGAGACATATTGCTCAAAAGCTCCACAAAGAAACTGAGGAGTTTCTTTATATTTGACCTTGTCCCTGATCTTTTTTTTTTCTAATAATTACAAAACTGTCAATTTGGTGCTACAAGATTACAATTACGTTGGTTTAATAATAATAGTATAACAGTTTGTTTATTACTTTTTTGTTTTATTTACACTTTCTGTATGTTTTGAGTTATAAAAGAAGTTGTATTAATTTTTAATTTACATTGGTTCCTATTGTAATATAAATTTGATTTATTTGCAATTGAATTTGGTTTTCTTATATTTTTAAACAAATTTATTGTATAAAATGACTAAAATCACTTATGCGTTAGTCAAATAAATCAATACATATGTATGACAATGTATATGTATATCAATAATTGTATATGTGTAAAGATACATCACTGCTGTACGTGAATAACTACCTTTTGGTGAAACCATACCGAATGCAACTCGTAAGGACGGTGGTGAGTACTGGTGGAAGATGGCCGATTTTTGAAAAGAATTTCTTGACGCCACGCGAGAATGGCACAATTACGTAGAAGACAACATTTTGAGCCCTGAAGATGATGTCAATACAGATCGAAACGTTGGCGCGATAAAGAAAATGTTTTTCTAAAACCTATATCACACCACACTGCATCTCACGATATCTGAATAATTATCCTAATTACTGATTATTGTACGACACGAATTGGCGAGAAATAATCGCCTTGTTGGGCATAGATAACTTTATCGCCGTTCCACAGATGCGAGTCCACAATCCTGATTTTTTTTTCTTTTTGTTTTTTTAATGGAAGGAATTGATGGTCGTTGCCCTCATCCTGCGGAATGTGGTCTGAATTGGGCGGAAGCCTTTTGCACATCACCCGTTCCCTGTGTCGAGCTGTCCACGACGAAATATTCCCTTATTGGTTATTTGGTTGTTTAATTGTATTACGCTTAGATTAACTAAACGGGTAACGATTCTTTTTCACACTTCTTGATAACAATGCAAAACGAATACAAAAATTATTTCTGTATTTTGTTCATATTTCTTGAACCTTATATTTAATGCTAACGCTTAAATAATTTGAAATATTTCTCTAATAACAGTATAGTAAACTTACTTTCTGACAATAATAAATGTTAATCAATACTCAGTAATTAACAAAATGCAATTTAGAAGGATATCAATGAACCTTATATTTGTTTTAAACCGAAGTCATTACAAAAAACAAAAAACTCGTTGTACTACTTACAAGCCTACAAAATATGCACGACTATGGACAGGCCGACCATGGTGGATGGTAGCTTCATTAAAACGTTTAAAAACTGCTTACCTTAGCACCCGTTGAATACAAATTACGCTTTTCCCATAGACAAATTTTCCAATTTTTTATTCTTAACAAAGAATTGAGAGCATTAAGGATAACTTCAATATATTCAGGGATTTTCTTTGGACGGTTATTCTATTAAACAAAGACAAAGCCGACACGACATATTTATTCATTCATGTTTTACGAACTTGTGAGAAGGACACGGGTCAGCAAATAACACGCAGACCAATCCCCGGTGAGGATAAAGTATCTGGCATACTAAAATTAACGGTACATATAAATATTAAGGCTGTATTGCGTTTTAAATATTGTCCACTTGCTGAAAAATAATACTAGTTAAAGTAAGTATTTAATACATTGTTATCATGCCCGTTGTATGAAGCTGTCAACAATAACTTTGCAAAACAAAAGAACCATGCAAGTCGTATATGTATAATTATTTTCATTAGTTATGTTAGCCAGTTTTTAGTATATGCATGCATTACTGTACATAGCATCATAGTATTGTATGCACAGTGCATTTTTCTTATCGGCAAATCTTTAGCGGGTTTTTTATATGCTACATAGAAAAGTTAAATAGTAAAACTACGTGTATAATTTAATAATCGTTGTTAAAAACGTTCTCTGCATTCTGTGCATAAAATCCCGTTTAAGAAAATCAGTCAAAGACAGAAGACACGGCCAATCCATTTCTACACTTTTTTCGAAACTAAACAGGCTACGACCCACAGGGTAACACACTGATCAACCACTCCAGAGACCTAAGTATCAAAATTCGTCTGACAGGCAGTGCTTAACTTTCAACTCGAGATTCATCCCATCAGCATAATATTTAACTGTTATAGGTGTATACCATTTTTAGATATAAAAGATAGATACAAATAAACTAAATTGGAAATACAACTGAATAAAGATTAGCATTAAAACCTCAAATATCAAGCAGGATGATTTCTATTAACACACCCAATAAAACAATATATAATGTACTAAATATAATTGATATTAGATTTCAAAATAATGAATAAAATACTAAATGGAATTGATAGTAGACACTACAATACAAAAACTGTAAATATATAAAAACATATCTAAAATAAATGAAAATATAATGGATAATAAATATAATCTACATATGCAGGTCAAACGTACATGGTTTAAAAAAAATAATAAAAATAAAAATGAACACATTTTTGCTAATGTAATGATATAGTATAGGTAAAATTATTCAAAATATAAAATCAGCCTGTTATTCGAAGATTATAAAGAACAACATTACTATTGTTTTCAAAAATAAAGTAATAATAAATTCTAATGTGATTGTGGTAGATTCTTCATCCATAAAACCTTTCAATTTGGAACGATCAACATTTAAAAAAATGAGTAAACGAGTTTTCAACATTTAGAAAAGCAAAACAATAGCACAAACAGAACGCAATGGCAATTTTGTAAAAGTTGAATGAATAGGTTACAGGAACTATGAACTGGTAATAATTTGAACCGTGACATAGAACAAAATATGCACACGAAGTTTTTACAATTTTTTTCTTCTGTTAATTTATTTTGAATGCAAATAAAGATAAATTTTATGATAGTTGATAAGAATAATTGAAAATGGGGGTTACATGGTTTTTAAAAATTTTAAACTAAGAAAATTTTATTTAAGATAATTTTAATATGTAATTAGGCATTCGTGGCCGCAAAAGTTAAAGCGTAGCCACAGCGACTCATCACTGTAAGGTAATTGTCTTGGGTACGAATCCAGCGGTTAGGTTGAATGTGAAGATTGTGAATTGTTTTCGAAGTTAGAATTTAGCTGTCTTAAACCAACTATTTCTTTACATTATCAATTAAGTATAGTGTAGATTTTTTATCAAAAATTAAAAGTGAGAATCTTATTTTCTCTATTGTATGTAATTAGCATTAAATGTTAGCACATTAAAAGTGAATTGCTACAAATAATATTACACGTAAATTTTAAAAAAGCTTACCAAGCCAAGCAAAAATAGTAATATTTTATATTTTTATAATTTGTTTGTTGCTGTAAGTTGTGTTTTTTAATTTATTTATTTTTGTTAAATATAACTGTTTCGCATTTATTTTTTAATTCAGGATTGGGTGTGAAAATCCAGAACACAACAAACCAACAAAATCTTCGAGACGTTTATTACGCCGAGATATTTCGGCTCATGCCACAGGCCGGAGATGGCTCTAATGCTGCTAGGAGCTAGAATCATACTACTGTACTGTAGGTGGACACTATTTGTTATCATTAAGATTTTATTGTTATTTTTAATGAGGAGACATTTTACTTGTCTTTTTATTACTCCTGGTGCCGTCACTTGGCCAGTCTAAGCCGTTTCAAAGTGACGAAATTAACTTAAATTAATTAAGGAATTAAATCCTCAATTGGAGCAGGTGAAAGATCGTCCGATTTCCTTTATTTCCTTTCCTATTTTAACCAAAGAAATATTGTAACTAACTTGTCCCTATTATACCAACCGATTGAACCAGCCTGACTGTCAAAATCTAAATGCTGATTTCTCTAAGCCTGAATGCACTGCAGATATGCCTTTTCCTAAGAGTGATACAATTTGCGATTAAACTTATTTCATTATCTATATCTAAGTCGAGGTGAGGGCGTACGCCTTCCCTTAGAAAATGTCAAAAAATAAAATGATTTAGATATGGTGAACGCCTAGGAATTTTTAACCGATCCACTCATTTGAAAACAACTCATTTTCTTATCTTTTTGAAAGCAGACAAAATAAGGACATCAATCATGTTGAAATCGTGCAGATGATCTTCTGATGATCCTTAAACTTTCAGAAAGATTTTGTTTTATTGCAATATTTTACTTTACATTATAAGCTTCGATCAGTTATTTTACAGAGTTTGAAAATGAACATTGCTTGGATTGTGAAAAACAATGAATATTTTGCTTAGTCAAACAAATCTCTTACCAGGCAGCATCTTTCATTTTAGATTCATGGCGATCTCACATAGCGGGTGACAAGTGAATGTAATATTCGACTATTATTACACAGTGATTTTTCGGTTTAAGACTGTAAAAGATAATTCTCTTCCACTATTAACGTCTTAGTTGCTTGTAGTGTCAATTCTACAATTGTACATTTCAAACAGAACGTTTAAAAAAATGTTCAAGGTTTGTGCAATATGGTGCAATAAAATTCTTCAGTGAAGATATGCGGGTCACGGCTGAATAAAATTTATTGCTGGCTTCAAGTACAAGGTAACTCCATTATTGAAATAGAACCAATTAAGGATAAATTGGGAATTTCTTGCATTGACACGGTTCGAATTATTTTATATATATATATATATATATATAAAAATTCT
>CM077102.1:508191-523862 GCA_039619505.1 Cimex hemipterus
TATTTTATATATATATATATATATATATATATATATATATATATATATATATATATTGTTTTTTATACGCTCAAATTGGGTATTTCAAACTATATCTATTTATATTCTTATTTTAATCTAAACAATATTAAACGGAATAAAAAAATTCATAATTTTTAATAAAAATTATTTAATTATGATGGGTTAAAAGAAAATTGACCAAAGTTCCTGATATTCACTTCATGTTAGATTTAACTAGCTATTTATTATCTAGTTTCCCTCTTAATAAATGGCATGGGGGTAAACTGCGTCCACATACATAATACACTCATACACCTACACTGGCACAAGTACATTAACGTTATATACACCCTAGGGCTACCATCCCTAGAAAGGTTCTTAAGGCGAACTCAGACTAACATCCTGGGATTGGCGACCCAGTACGGACATAACTCTGCCACATCTAGCACTAGGTGGAGTGAGGGCGGGAGACTCGGACCGAGATGTTCGGTCTTCCGTCAGCATGCCACCACCAACACGCAGGCCGATGCACGCGGCCGAGGGCCTCGGAACCCAAAGATAACAAACCCAAATCACCGTGCACAAAACACCACACCAACAACACACAGTTCTCATCTGGAAGTAGTGATCTCCCTGTCTGCTTGAGTGTCCATGGTCCCTGCATCTGTGCGGGTACAGGAGGAAAACTGGATTACTACACTTCCTGGCTACCAGTTACAACCGATTTCGTTGACTACCTGCTTGGGCAAATCCTGGAGTCTATGGTGAACAGTCATCTGTTCTGGAAACTGGAGACATATCCGTAAGCATCGCTCTGTACTGGATCATGCTGTCTTCTCGAGGGCGACCTTCAGGACATGTTCTTGAACAGGGAGCACATTCTGGCAATGTTCTTCGAACTCGAGAAGCCGTAAGATACGACGTGGAGATAAGCGATACTACGGAAATGTCACGATCTCGGTTTAAGAGGAAAACGGGGCTGGGTTTCCTAGAGAACCGTAGGTTCCGAGTCAGGCTGGGAAGTGTGTCCTCTATGGAGCCTGTTCAGGAGAACGCTATCCCGCAAAGTTCGGTAAGAGCGTTGCGCTATTCTTGGTGGCGGTGAACGGTATCGCTGACGGCGTCCCCACGCAGGTAAAAAAATTCTCAACGACCTCTTCACCTCTGCTTCTACCATTCGGGTAAGAATCAGGCGGAGGTATTGCTTATTCCTCGGCTTGAAAAACGCACTTGAGAAAGTTCGACAGGCTCTATTATCAAGGTCTCAGAGCGATCTCCGGGACGTTCAAGACAGGAGTCAAAGTCATGCTAAGAAAAGCTTTATTTACTTAAATTTATTGTTTCAACGAAGAAAACGATATAAAAACAAAACCTTTAACTCACGACACTAGTTGGCTCTGAAAAAGATAAAATTGTACTGATTTCATTATTTCTTGCATACCTTTTTGCTGGATATGGGTGAAAATCTGAATTATAAATACTACAAGAAGATTACAAAGATAATTCCATTATTTTTAAACTAAGGAGATAAAAGAATTAGTAACACTCTATAAAGTTAACAAGTTATTAATATTATGTTTACGTTTCTAATCACCTATTAATCTTTAACAGGCAGTTATTATAGTAAATAAACTCGTTATCGCATACAAAATCTAAATTTTCTGTTTATTTCACTAAAAGAAAATTAGACAATAAATTGGACCGCTATATTTGCTTATTCCAAAACCGAATCGATTCTTATTGGATTTCTAAAGTTTCATAACTTCTGTTCTGTTGTTTACTTCAGAGTTGTGGTCGGGCTGGTCGACAAGGTTGAACATGACATGAAAGACCAACAGTTGGGCAACTTCCACGATAGATCATCTTTTTTATCCAAGATTAATTAGTCGCGATTGTCCGATAATAACCTAAACAATATTGCACTACAGTTGGTAAATGGTTAAAAAAATCTACTGATATTTTTATTTTCCCTATAAATTTCATTTTAATAACTGTCTACTATTGATACTTCAGGAACAGATGATTCTTTAATTGTTTTATGATTCCTTTTTAACAATGATAAATTTGGTTATCATGAATAAAAAATTTTAGTTATTTGTTTTCCTTTCTAGGCAGGAAAACCGATCTTTGGCTTTAATAAAAAAATATTAATAATTACTTTTAACGAAATTTTGTTTAATTGTCGGACTTAATGATACCATAACTATTAAAACTATTTTTTTTGTGCCATAAATCTATTAGGAAATATTTTCCTACAGTGTCTCTATAAAATATTCGAAAATATGGCACTATTGTTTAATAAGCACCTTATGATTAATAAAAAAAATTTCAACAAAAATTATATTTATGTAAATGATCTTGATTTACCCGTCTTCACAGGGTTGATCTGTCAGACCCATTTCGACATTTCGCCATCTTCAATCTGTCACCGTGTCTCCGAGATATAACAATTCAAACTCAATGTGCAATAAAAACTGAATTAAATAAAAACGGTTTCAGTTTTCGTGCATTATTATGTAACGTATATCCAGCCCAATTTCTGTTAAACCTTGGATGATTCAGATGAGGTTGGAAGAACATGATATGTTTACTGTTTGACAATTTCCACAGGTGATCCATAGTGAGCAAAATAGCCATAAAAGATTTGGTGAGGTTCACAGTCAGATTCCATTTTTACTGCTATTTGCAATTACTTTTATATTTGTCTATAAACTTGTTATGATGATCGACTAAACACAAAACATCATCAGAATAAATTAATACTTTCACTTTTCTATTGCCTTACTGTAGTGAACTACTGACGGAGCAGATCAACAATAAAAAAGGGATCAACCAATGGGACTTACAATTCAACCCATCCTAATTCCACAACTGAAAGGGAAAAATACAAGATCCCACTCTTGAATGGAGGAGAAGCTGCAGCCCTGAATAAACTTTTAAAGTTGTTAATTGGTTTCGATTATACGACTAAATTGAACAATTTAAAAATTAAATATTTCTGTTCTTACCGTCTTACAAAATACGTACAGCTTCTATTTGTTTTTAGTTGGTTCTTGTTAACCAATGTGACTGACTTACATTGATTTATAATTTTTATATAAATCGTGGTTAAGATGAAAAAATGGTGTCCCAAGCGGGAGTCGAACCCAAGACGTCCGGGTTATAGTAGCTTCTAGCAACCGAGCAAAAATTGTATATGTAGTAGTTACCCCGATTTCTAGTTATCACATAATCATAAATATTTATGATTATTCGGAGATGCGGTATGGTGTGACGTAGGTTTTAGAAAAACTTTTTTATCGGGACACGGTTCAATCTTTATAAAGATCTTCTTCAGTGCTCAAAGTGTTTCTTTTCCGGGGCTGAACACGACAGACAAGAATGACACATCTATACGGAGAACAAACACTTTGAGAATGAAGAAGACTCAATAAAGATCAAAACGTTGGCACAATAAAGAAAATTGATTTCTTTTAAAACCTGCATCACACCACATCGCAACTCACGATGTCCGAATTATTATTGACTAACGGTCACTCAACACCACACATAAATACTTATATAATAATCAAAGAATATTTACTTTTTTAAACAAGCCAAAAAACTTTACTACTCTAATATTTCTCTATGTAAATAATAATTTGACCTCTTTTTTCAAGAGTAAAGTACAACTAACGTTATGAATTTTCTAAATTTAGGCCAAATATTTTTCTTTTTACTTGCAACCTAAAATTTATTTTTTTAATAATTATTCAGATCTCGTGCGATGCGGTCTGGTGTGATGTAGGTATCAGAAAAACATTTTCTTTATCGTGCCAATGTTTCGATCTTTTATTGAGATCATCTTCAGGGCCTGGGATTTACAAACATTCTTTACATTTAAAATAGGATGTGGAAAAGTGAATTTATACAATACAAAAAATATTTTAGATCCAATATAACCATTTCTACTCACAAGTGTTTGTCTTCTGTGTAATTGTGTCATTCGTGCGGGTCGTGTTGAGAGTGCCATGAGATTTTGCTGTTTAATGTTTATATATATTGGATTTTGAAGGGGTATAGGAAAGACCATTTTGTAATATGCGTCGACTTCTTCGAGATGAAAGAAAGTGCAAAGAAGCCGACGCCTTATACAAAATTGTCTCTTCTATACCCACTTCCTTCCGCACCCCTTGTATTTTCCACATCTTATATGTATTTTCTAAATGTAAACTATGTTTGTAAATCCCAGGCCCTGAAGATGATCTCAATAAAAGATCGAAACGTTGGCACGATAAAGAAAATGTTTTTCTGATACCTACGTCACACCAGACCGCATCGCACGAGATCTGAATAATTATCGATTAACGGTCACCAATCTCTACACATTTCATTTTTTTTAATGCTTATTCAGGCTGTCTAATAGTTTAAATATTGGTTGTTTATTTAACCCTCACTGGAAAAGTTTTATGTCTTTATTCTATGAAAGAATTTCACAAATACTTTATTTATCACACTATTATTAGTATCGTTGGTCCGTACACCATTAAACATTTGTTTGATTATATTTAAACATTCAGATCAACAAAACAGCATGAAATAGCCGATCGGCTACGTACATGGAGGACATGCTAACACAATCCTCAAGGTAAGGTTAACATCAAAAGATCTAGGAGTTGGCTGTTGTAAACTATCGCATAATTTATTACAGATCTGGGTTCAATTCGTTTCGCCGCTTTTTCACACAGAAATCTCTCCAAAATATTGAGGTGAATGATCTCTTTACACACTAATATCGTGTTGGAGAAAAACTGAACGATCTGAGTGATTTTTTTCTCTATTATTTGACGTAATAAAACTAATCGCAGTGGTATCAATAGTAGGATGAAACAAAATTATTGTGTATTTGTCAATATAAAATGAAATAATAGCTTTATAGTATTTATGCTGATATAAAAAAGTAAAATATCACCCATTTATTCCCCTTTAGTCATACGGCCTCAATAGGGAAAATACAATTTGCTAATTCATCTCACTACGTGAGAGCTTTAAGGCCAAGAATTAAGGGCATCAATAGGCAATTCATTGTCACGTCTGGAATTGATTTACCTGGAAAATAGGTCAGTCGGTTATTAACGCACCCCTCTTTCGGCATTTTTCTGTGTCAGCGTCCGGCCCTTTTGCCCAAATTTTTTTCTAACTGGCTCTAAATCTTTTTCTCCATTGAAAAGGATATCCAAGCCACACACCACTTGTAAGCCTAGGTATAAAATTAATGGGCGGTTGTGCAACGATTGCCATCCGATACGCCCTTTTTAGTTAAGTAACAACTCACATGTTAGGGATAGAGTAACAGTATTTCTCCCTCGTGACAATTGTATTTCGTCTTATATTTATTACAACAAATGGAGTCATGTATATTGTTCCATGAGACATACCAAATATAACAAGATAACCTTTCAAATTGACAACATTCTATATTTTAGGAAATTCTTGGAACGAAACAACCAAAAATTATTTTATTTATATAGATTTAGGCTTAGTCAAAATCCATGTATGTCCTAAAAAAATTGAATTAATACAAAAATATTCTATAGATAAAAATATGTAATAGAAGGTTCATAAAGACCTAACAGAAATATCGATAATAAGTGTTGTATTTTAACGTAAAAAGAAAGAATAAATTTATGTATCATAGTACAAAATGATTCGAAGAGCGACTGACAGTTTATGAGAGACATTAAAGCCAGTATTAATTATCGTAGATTTTCGTACTCAGGCAAGATGGTTATACTAGCAGACCTGAATAATGCGACAACCGATAAAATTTATAGCCGCGAACACCGATAAAACTAAAGTGTTCATATTTTTTAAAAGCGCACTTCCTGAAATCTACTTATTATTTGAAAAGCAATCCTCAATTTTTGAACATTTAAAAAAATCCATGAGCGTATTGCAGTTACTGATAATTGTCCTAGGTCGAATCGTTATTATTACATTTGCTGCCTTCGCGCAACAGTGATGTTAAAATTATTTTTTCTATTCTAAGATGCTATTTGACTGTGATTGCAATAGTAAAAATTTACATGAAGGGTCTGTCTTCACAATCTTTATATCCTAACATGTTTAAAAAGATAAAATCCATAGGCTTTTTAATATGTTTTATGAATTTAGGTCCGTAATTAACAAAAATTATTTTATGTCATAGATAAATAAAATGAGAGATTTAATCAATTTTTTGTTCAAAAGAATCTTGATGAAAATGGAATGGTAAATTTAAATTTCATCCTTATTTGATTAGTTTTTAGAAAAAATATTTAGTTTCTTCTTTTCTTATTGTTTTGTTAACACTTTCATCGTGGTTAATATAATCATAATTTTAAAAGATTTTACGAAATTACAATTACTGTCAGATGTCATGCAAGTTATAAAATAACACATTTGCGTCACAAAATTTCTCGAGCTTATCATAGATAACACGATTAGCAAAATTTATGTGAGCCCCTGTAATAAATTTTAATGGAAATCGATATAATAAGAAGATTATATTAAATCTACTTTATAACACCTACATCTTATGCACTGCAATATAACGCCGTCAAATTTAAAGATTATTCTCTTTATGAAATATTCATTCAAAGTAATCTTGCGCAGATACTAATGAATTCACTGATGTCTCTTCTTTACGACTCAGTCAATTTCTGAGTATTTTTTAGCCAAAAAATTTGACAACCAGGTTTTAGCCGATTTGACTGCATAAATATTAATGACGTTTTCAATTTTGATGCTGAGACTATATTAGAATCGATAAAAAACCTATAACTTTAAAAAATTTAAAATGTGACGGATTTTTTATGAATTATTAAAAGAAATGTGTGGTGATCCATAGAGATCGAAACGTTGGCACGATAAAGAAAATGTTTTTCTGAAACTTACATCATACCAGATCGCACCTCACAATTTATGAATAATTGTTGAGAGTGGTTCCGCATCCTGAGTGTTCTATGGATCAAGCTAAAAAACGAAATCAGTTTTAAAAAATGGTTTTACTGATAAGATTATTTTAAAGATCTGAATCACGATTGACTAAAACATTACAACAAAAACTAATTGAATTTAAAAACAAGTAGAACTTTAAAAATGCCATAACTTGCTTCTTGAAGTGATGTCGCTCACTCTATGATGAGAATAATCCTAATTAATAGTATACAACTTGAATGTGTATATGTATTCTAGCTAATTACATAATATGACCCTTTGATGCAAAATGTAATTTTATTTTTCTTCTCAAAAAAGATTATTTTTACTTTTATTTTATTTCTTTCTTCTAGAGTTCCCTAAGAATAACACAAACTAATGACAACATTTTTACAAAGCTGGCATGTGAATTACTGCAGGTTAATATCAAGAAAAAACAGTTGAGATAAATCACATAATACAAAAAATAGAAATAATATAATATTCATAATTTTTTTAAATTTAATATAATTTGGCCTTCTGAATTAAGAATTTGGAAAAGAATATCAAAGCTTGAATGGCAATAGGATAAATTATATTTCGAGTGAATGATTGGAGTCAGAGCTTTATAGTACTCAGAAGAGACAATAGCTAACCTAAAATAGAATGTTTGGATGTTAGGGCGTGAAATGACCTTAGCCGTTGAAACGCCCTTAAAAATATATACTAATAATGTTATAATAATGATTTTAAAAAAGTAGTAATAATGAGGGGGGATCATTGATGCAAATGTAACAGGAGAAATACTAGTGCCTTGAGGAACTGCTGAAGATATCTGAAGGAAGGAGGAGGTGTGGCCATGAGGAAAAGTCACAGCTTGGAAACGGTAGGTAGGGAAGGAGTGTACCCTATTACGTAGAGCTATCGACCATCTATGTTGTTTTGTTGTAAATGTGTTAATTTCTTAATAATTTCAATTTTAATAAATTTTAATTTTAATTTAAAAAACTGCTACACATAGACAAGCAACACACAACTACTAGAGGTATGCTAACAATTTCATCAAAGAACTATCTCTGGAATGAAAGGCAGAACTGCTGATAGGACTAGAATGATAGTAGGACTGCTGACTGAACACTGGACTCAGAAGGCATGTGTGTAAACTGAGAATACCCAAAACAAGACTGGGCAGATATGGTCAAGTAAAAGAAGACACATCGGAACATGTCCCGGAAGAGGAAAAGCCAAGATTGGAAAGGTTTACATGGGACCTTTGATCTGTTAGAGGAGTGATGGATATGGCCAATGTTAGTAGCAGTGCGAAGCTCGTTAATAGGTAGACTCCTAAAAAACTGATATTATAATAAATTTATATCCGAATTTTTATTTTTATAGTTAAGTGCTACACTCATTTACAATAATTGTCACAACATTGTAAACTTTTTTGTACCACATCCATGGTTGAATGGTCAAGCAAAAAGTAATAGATTGAATTTCTGAATTTCCAAAGAAAAAGACCTGACCTTTAATTCAAATATGCCAAAAATATTGATTAATTATTCACAAAAATAAAAATTGTAACTAAAAAATAGATTCGTTTAAAACAGAGTATAAAATGTACACAAAGTATAACAATAAGAACGTAATATTGCTAAAAGTAGATATTTTATTTTTGATTGTTCATTATTGTTATGACCAATATTTTCAGGACATATTTATTGCACAAAATAAATTAATAAAGCAAATTTACTTTATCTTTGCAACATACATTAAAGTTTTTAACCGAACTGAAAAAATAATTAGTTAATGGGATGCATTTTTTTTAAATTACCTACGATAACAAGTTTAATTTAGTGATTAGGTTTTGTCTGTAGGGCCTTTAAAAGTCCAGTGAAAGGTCTTTTGTTTTATTTTTTCTGTTTTTATGTTTTGTCCTGTCGGTCATTTGTCGCTTAAAATTTAGCTTGATGTGGGGCAGTGTTTTTGGTAGTATAAAAGGTCTAAGAGAATTATTAAAGCGTTGATTAAGTTTGTGTTGTGAGTGTTTTTAGCAGGTTTTCTTTGTGTTCTTCAACCGATTTTACTTTTTTCCGTAAACCATGAAACAAGTGTAAAAATGTTAATCGGAATTTATTAAAAGCCTTCACGCTTGACTGAACTTGGTTCAGTGCTTTCCAGAGCTGGACCACCAAGATACAGTAAAATAAAAAGCGCACATAACTGGAATAATGGAAAAATAATAATTACTGTGATTGGTTGTACTGTTTTGTACAAATTGTCAAAGAAAAAATTATTGTATTAAAGGTTTAGAGCGAGGAAGTATCAATTTTAACCTCGGACAAAACAGTTTACGAAATTTAGGTAACATCGTTTTTCGTTATACCTGCTAACTTGATTAACTGACTTGACTAACACCAAGGTGTTTTGAGTCGAAAGTTTCTACATATAAATTGAATATTGATTATTTCACATTAAAGAAACTCTCAATTCTCGACCCACAATGAAAACTTTTCCCAAATCGTACATGGAGATTTGTCCATCTTTTTTATTTTTTATAATCAAGTAATAAATAAATTAAATTCATTTCAATGCACAAATGATAAAGTAGTTAAGCTAAGATAAAAAACATTTTGCATTTATATTTATGGCGGCCAATATTGCTTTTCTATTACAAAACAACGAACGCAAAATAAATATGTCAGTTGAAGGAACTGTTTTTAAAAAAAGAAAATAGCTTAAAAAATTTCCTTTTATAATGGCTTCAAAAAATATATGAACGTCGTTAAAAGTAACCGAGTTCAGTATTTTCCAACTAGACATTAATTCGGGAAAATAACTTTAAAGGGCTATTTAAAAATAGCTGTTTGCAATATGAGTTATGAATTCGCCGGAGCCTAATCCGGTTATTCATTTCTCCCATTTCGCCCAGAGATGACGCAAGGATTATTCGTCAAGACGGCTGACAGTCCAAACATTATGTTAAACAAGGAAAATGTCTGTCAAGTTAACCCGACCCAGATCAAATATACTACAAGTCGCCTCTGAGAGGGGCGGAGTTTTGCATAAAAGTGGAATATAAATGGCACGGACTCGTATTTAATCGATTTTCCTCAAAGTACAAGGTTTATCCGAACACACGCGGTCTCATTGCTTTAACTGTAATAATTTTACGACCAACAAACACAAGAAGGAATACGAGAAATATGATTATCATCTTCATTATTTCGCAAATTTTAGTCCAGCTGAAAAATCACTGTCACTCGCGAGACTCGACGAACCCATAACCTCCGGAGGGGTAGGCGCATCTACCACTGGAGCTATCGTGAATATAGCTATGAAGTCCAACTCATGACACTAATTTTTCAACTCAATTAATTGCATAATAATTAAAGTAATTAATTACTTCGGTTGTAGAATCAACAAAAACCTACATAGTCACAATTAATAAGTAATTTTTTTAAGGAAGGGATGGGCCCAACCTAGACTTTCTCTAGGTTCCAGAGGAAATCCCTCTATCGATCTTGCTATAATGTTCTGAAATTGAAGGAGGTTGCCAGATACCTTTTTTTAAATTGATTTTACCTTTAACAATAAAATTGACCTTTATTTGCTATAATGAATGAATTTTAAAATTTTAGAATTAAAAGAAATGAAATACACAAAATTAAAATTTTATATTTAAAAAAAATTATCTTAAATGTTTAAATATTTCAAAATAAAAGTGAAACTTTTAAACAAGATGAGAAAACAAAATTAAATAAAATATAAAAAATAACAATTTAACTCACTGGTTTTTCCTTTTTTAATCTTAAAATAAGTACGAAATTAAAATTTAAGGACAGTTGAAGGAATAGTATTTTGTTTTACTCACAGGACCAATTGTTAAACGGAGCATCTTACTGGGGCTAAGGTCTTTCTCTCACTCGCTTAAATCCCAAAGTGGGCAAACAAAACAACATTATGGGATTGCCTCATACAGTGCGACACATAGATTAAAATAATTATTATAATAAGAACGTGACGAAGACTATTTACGTTTTAGTTATTTTTTAGTTACGTAATAAGTCCATGGGGGTGATGAGGTCAAAGGCAGGGGGCTCTTTAAAAATTAGTACCAAATTGATTTGGACTTATTATTCAACCCTTGGAGTTGTGAATGGTGTTAGTTTGGTGTAACACTGAACATTATTAAAGATAAATGGCCCAACATAACACCACACACAACTCAATCGAAGAACACGTTCGTAACAATGATCCGACATTGTTGCGTTAACGGATATTTTACATACGACCATCAAGTTTACAAACAACTAATTGGTATAGCCTTGGGTAGCAACCTAAGCCCGATACTGGAAGACATAATTATGGTACATCTATTTAATACAGTCATACCACAACTTCCTTTCATATTACCCTTCCTAACTAAATATGTAGATGATTTATGGACAGCAGTTCCCGCAGATCAAATTCAAATTACATTAGATACATTTAATAGCTTTCATCCACGCCTACAATGTACACATGAAATCGAAAATAAGAAAAAAATACCATTTTTAGATATTGGGTTGTCCGGAAAATAATGCAGGATTTTAAGTTTTCATTAAAAAAAAATCTATATAAAATATTCTGTTTACGTTTACAGGATTACTCATTTGTATGAATGTCAACACTTATTAATCCTCTTCCAAATGATATTGTTTGTTTACCTCTGTAGCATTCCGCTACTTGGAAATAATTCAGTCATCCTTATAATGTCAAAGCGAGAATTTCGTACGATTTTCTTTTACGAGTTTAAACTCGGCCGAAGCGGAGCCCAAACGGCTAGAAACATTAACCAAGTCTGGGGCGAGGGTTGTGTTAATGAGTGCACTGTGCAAAGGTGGTTTAAAAAATTTCGGGAGGGAGATTTCAGCCTTGAAGATGAAGAAGGTCGTGGAAGGCCTTCCTCTCTTAATGATGATGTTCTGCGATCAGTGGTGGAAGAAAACCCCAAAACAACTGTTCGAGAACTTGCAGAGCAACTCAAAGTCAGTAAAACGACCGTCGCTGACCACCTCAAGGCGATTGGAAAAGTGAAATCGGAAAGGGCCCATTTTGTTGCATGACAACGCTCGACCACATGTGTCACGTGTAACGTCACAAAAATTATTGGAGCTTGGCTATGAAACTTTGCCTCACCCACCCTACTCTCCGGACCTCTCGCCTACTGACTACCATTTTTTTAGACACCTGGACCACTACTTACAACACATAATATTCAAAAATCAAACGGAACTGGAAAATGCATTTATTGACTTTATCAATTCTAAAAATTCTGAATTCTACTCAGACGGAATTAATAAGTTACCAACACGTTGGGAGAAATGTATTGAGAGTATGGGAAATTATTTTGATTAAAGAACATTGCTTTAAAGTAACTAGTTTCTTTTTTTTTTTTTTGTTTAATACCAAAATCCTGCATTATTTTCCGGACAACCCAATACATTTCTAATAAAACAACCAGATGGTAGATTAATCACAGATTGGTATCAAAAACCAAGAAACACAGATCGCTACCTCAACTTGACCTCTCACCATCCTCTTCATCCAATAATAAACACGGCCAATGGGTTGCTTCACAGAATGATTACCCTAAGCCATGAATCATTTCACTACAAGAACATAAAGATATACATTAAAAGAATAATCAACAACTACAACTCGATACTAACACCATCCAATGTTACTAATAATACTAGTTAATAGAGACTTTTGGAAGAAATTTGATCCCAATTTCAGGAATGGGCCCTAACATGGAACAAAAATGTATCGAACATTGAACAGGGGGGAGTGGGCGTAGCGATAAAAGGGCCGAACTTCCATTTGGAGTAATCCCATCGGTTTTCCAAGCTGAAGTCCATGGCCATACAACTCTATTTGCAGGAGTTAATAAAGAAACGTATGAAAGGTGCACAAATATACATAGTCTCAGATAGCCAGGCAGTCACAAAACATCTAAATGCTTATGTTTTCTACTCTAAATTTGTCTGAGAGTGGCTAAATTGCTTAATGACTCTGAGAAAGCAAAACAAGATTACCTTAAAGTGGGTTCCAGGAAAAAAGGTGCAATCCTCGCACCGATGGAACGAGAACCACACCTAAGTACTCCGGAGATTGTTGAACTGGAAAAATGGATAGAGAATGAAAAACTCAAACACTCCAGGTATGGAGTTATTCAAGCTAAGAGATTCATAATTCTTTCAAAAAGGAAGGCAAAGGAACTCCTCTCTCTCTCTCTCTCTCTCTCTCTCTCTCTCTCTCTCTCTCTCTCATCCGATAGATTACAGTCCTTTACAACGGACTCTGCCCTCTTAACCAGCATCTTAAGACGATGGATAAAGCTGAGACAAAAACATGCCGCCTCTGTAAGGAGGAACCAGACATCGGCTCACATCCTTTGTTAATTTAAAGCGTTAGCCCATACGGTACAACCACTTCCGTAAGACATTTCTATGACTTAAGGCTCTATGACTTGTTCTTCGCATCAATCCCCCCCCCCAACACTTAAAAAATGTGAATATGTCACTTTCACCCTTCGATAAATAATCACTCCTACCTTCAGAATTGGTGGCTTTAACATTTTGCTTCTCGTTGATTCATAGAATGAATCCTAGATTTAACAGTGCCTAAATCGATGCTATCCCCGTACTATTCACTTATATCAATCTCATAAATGATTGTAATTTTATTCTACAAGTCGCTTGATCATTCTCAGATCCGCTGTAAATTTTTGATTTGTGTCTGCGAGTTAGAAATTGTAGCTTATTTGCCTAGGAAAAACTAGTTAACCAGCGAGAACGAACGGGAAAGTATGATATGTACGAGAATCTCCAGCTGCATTATGCTTGTTTAGTATTGTATTATTGTATTTCAACTTTCTACTATTGTATAATTATTTAAAATCTCCCAGTTTGAAACCAACACAGAAGGCTTTTGTAAATAAAGCGTATTGCAACAGAGGAAGACCCAAAGAGAAATCACTATTGACGAAACGATTGATAGTACACAAAGCTTTCTAGCCTGGCTTAAACCATTAACGAGGTTGGCAAACCTTTTAATTATGATTTGTGTGACTGAAGCCTGACATACTTTTCCTACATTTTGTGATATCTAAAAAACAGCGATAATACACCGCACATATAGTGATGGTTTCCGAACATTATGACTTGATTATAGGAGAATAGAAAAAAAAATTCATTATATTTATCTACATTTTTAAACTACGCATCAGAACAAACGTAACACAATACAATTATATTTTTTTAATATTAATTAACAATTATAATCAATATTTTTTATTTCGGGCCCTATACAAAAGTAATTTTAGTTTCGTCTAAAACCGAAGAACACATTTTCTGAACAACTTTTTGAACTTGGTATAATAATAAAATTAAATTAAAAAACTCAAAATTAATTACGTTTTCCATATTCTATGTTCAAATCTATATGTTTTTTATACTAGTGAATATAATAAATTTGAAAATTTTAAACAATTCGAAACTCGAGAAAAATGAATTATACAACGCAATGTAACAATTTCAAAATTAAAACAAAACTGCAGTAAACCACGATGTATTTATTATCCAAATGTTTTAGAACAAAAACTGACAAACACAAAGTAAAAATTTCACAAAACAATATTTTAAAAATCATGTGTAGTGGTATATATTATTTATTTATCGGTCGTCAAACGTCAAGTGATCATCGCCGGCTTTCTTCATGGTAAACCTAAATTTTATCCTTTCTTTTCTGTTTGATTGGTTCCTTCTTCTGGTTTGGTGTGTTTATCTTCTCAAAGACCTCCGACCTCTTCAGAAGGTGATGCGTGGAGATGGTCTTCCAAATTTTGGCCTATGGGAGTTGAATTGTTCGGACCCATTTCGATTTTCATGAGTTGGTATTTGAGGTAGTCCTTTCTAGGTTCCTCGGTGTTTTTTGGTTGATTTGATCTATCCATTTGATTCCCAAGATGCGGGATCTAACGAGCCCACTCTCCGATGTAAAGTTGTTTATTGTGATACTCAGTAACTGAAGTCTGAGTTGATGTTCAATAGAAAGTTGTATATTATAAAAATAGACATTAAAGTTTCCCAGAAGAGTAAATATTTTCCTCAAGGTTTGTTGAACATCCGTTAGCCTTGATGTAGCAAGAAAATCGAGACATATTGTTGTCGCAGATAAAATTAGGGGTCAGGTATGGCTTCAAATTGTTTATAATTGGATTTGAAGTGCATCTTCTCTGCAGCCATCAGCACCGGCGCTAATCCACAAAACTCTAACATTTTAGTGCTCACTTCCAACCCCCGATGGAACACTTTACACGTCGTTACACCCCCGTTTCAGAAAGCCTCCCCCGAATTCAATTGCCCGGCTGACCCATTTCAACGGTTTTCGCTTTGTTTCCCTTAAGAATCAATTTGTGCACAAAAACAAACCTATAAAAAAAAGGACGTGTTTGTAATTAAAACAAAAGCTCAAGTGCATTCAGTAATATTGTTTCGTGATGGTAATTTATTTATTATATCACTTTATGATTTATTAGATTAAATATAATTATTTTGAAGTTAACTTCAATTAAAGCTGAAATACACTCTTCATGTGTATTGAAACTTGATAGTATAAAGAAAAACCAAAAAGTTCATGAGCGAGAGAGAGAGAGAGAGAGAGAGAGAGAGAGAGAGAGAGAGAGAGAGAGA
>CM077102.1:533176-581489 GCA_039619505.1 Cimex hemipterus
AGCGCTGATTTTTTTGGCGATCGTTTAATGAGTGTGGAACCAAATTTTCGAGTTTTTTCACTTTTCCAATCGCCTTGAGGTGGTCAGCGACGGTCGTTTTACTGACTTTGAGTTGCTCTGCAAGTTCTCGAACAGTTGTTTTGGGGTTTTCTTCCACCACTGATCGCAGAACATCATCATTAAGAGAGGAAGGCCTTCCACGACCTTCTTCATCTTCAAGGCTGAAATCTCCCTCCCGAAATTTTTTAAACCACCTTTGCACAGTGCACTCATTAACACAACCCTCGCCCCAGACTTGGTTAATGTTTCTAGCCGTTTGGGCTCCGCTTCGGCCGAGTTTAAACTCGTAAAAGAAAATCGTACGAAATTCTCGCTTTGACATTATAAGGATGACTGAATTATTTCCAAGTAGCGGAATGCTACAGAGGTAAACAAACAATATCATTTGGAAGAGGATTAATAAGTGTTGACATTCATACAAATGAGTAATCCTGTAAACGTAAACAGAATATTTTATATAGATTTTTTTTAATGAAAACTTAAAATCCTGCATTATTTTCCGGACAACCCAATAATCGTCTTTTCGGACAGTCAGACTGTCCTATCCGCCATTTCCAATATCCACAATTCTAACCACCCTCTAATATCCCAAATATTTAACGCCACCATGGAACTGACCATTAAAGGCACCGTAGTGCACATAATTTGGACTAAAGGCCACAGGAATAACAAATTTAATGAAGAAGCGGACAGGCTGGCCAAGACTGCGGCCTCCTCTGGCATCCCTGCCCTATTATCTCCCCTAGAGATGTTAAAGCCCACATAAACAGTTACTGCAGGCTTCGTTGGCAATATGAATACTCCGCCAGCACAAAGGGAAAATTTTATAAATTCATCCAACCTATCATTCCTACTTTCCCTTGGTTTCTATCTTACAATAGTCCTCGCCATTCCCTCACCTCCATAATTCGGCTTCACCTGAACCACAATTGTCTTCCCTCCCACCTCAATAAAATAGACATCCTAGACTCTCCTTACTGTTCCTGCGACCCCTCGTGCATAGCCGAATCCAACCATATTATACTAATAGCATGTCCCAATACCTCCATCGACCGAGAGTCCCTCTACAACGCTCTAATTTCTAATAATATCCCTATACCTACCTCAATATCCGTTACACTCGCTTTTACCCGCAATACCAGAATAATTTACTCTCTCTCTCTCTCTACGCTCCTGTCCCAAAATAATATTGTAATATAATACAACTATACAACTAAGTACCCATCTCAAACTTGAAGTTTACAGACTTGGCCAATATGCTAGTCCATAAAGTCACAAAAAATAAATAAATAAATAAAAAAGTTCTGTAGGTTAAAACGGATAGTGCGATGTGTATTTCATGTATCGTCTTCCGTTTTTAACCCTCTATTTAAATAATTAAAATTGTACAGTATGTAACAAGTTTTTTGAATTAGCAACTAATTATTAATTTTCAAATCACCTACAGGAAAACGAAACGATAATTTGGTGGACGGTAGAAAAAAAGTCCGTTTCATAAAAAATAGCAATCTGCCCATTAAAAAATAATTATTCCCCCGTTAAATGTTGTATAACTGATTCAATTTTATTACAGCTATGGTGGATGTAATAATGATCTTGGGCTAATTGCGTTTATCGACTGGACAATTTGGATAGGGTTTTAAGGCCGAAAAGCGCACGTATAATCCTTCCTACTCAAAAGTCATAATCCAAATGATTTTGATGATACATTAAGTTAGAATTTTATATGTAAGTCTTATGTTCAAAAAATTTACATATAGACGACTCGTGTGTCGGAATCCAATCAGTTTATACCATTGAAGTAACTTAATAACTTTTAATTGCACCATTTTAATTCAATCTAATTACTGAAATAATGTACTGTTGTTTCTCACCATTTTTAACACTGTATCTTTCTTTTTCCTTCAAATTAACTTTTCTTTTAATTTCGAATAAACCATTTTTTCTACAGTAAACCAACTCTTTTCAGTTTTAAGTTAACTGTTTTATTAAAATATTAATACAGTTTAAAGGGTATGAAATGTAACGATATAAACTGAAATTCCACACACTATTTTGCTAATTTTTTATATATAAAATTAATTATACAATTTTTCCGCCAAATTAACTCTTTATAAGTTAAAATTAATCCCATTTTTATTTGAAGGAGTCGCGCGATGGCGTTTAACGTGATCAGACGTGTTTTGTTTCGCTCTACAAAAGTTTCTCTTTTCGATGGTTTATTCTACGAAAATTGACCTGAAACTTCCCCAGTGGATGTGGATGTGGATGGATGGATACCAGGGACTGAGCACTGCAGCTGTACAGCTTATTGTACTATACCCTGGCTCCATTTTTGGGGGAGGGCTCACAACACAAAGTGAACTTGAGCCCCCGTTGTACCAGTGTTCTTCCATCGAAGAAACTCATTTTTGAAGGGGGTTGGGACCAGGTTCAGGGTCGCTGAGATCCGGTCCCGCCCCTTCCATTGATGAGTGCCGTGTCAATTTCTTTTAATTGCGGCCACCGGTCCCCTTAGGCGTCAGAAAAATTCCAGAGGCGACGGTGGGGTTCGAACCCACGACCGCGGGGTCTACTAGCCGAGAGTCTGACGCCTTAACCACTCGGCTACCGCGGCCCCCAGTGGATAGCGAACTTTAAGAATAGTGTGTGTTGTGGAAAAATTGTGTTAAAATTGTAGTGTTACTAACTTAAAAAAACAAACTAAATATTGAAACAAGAGTAAAGGAATTGAATATTGCACCAGAAGTAGGCCAGTTACACTGCCTAAGGACTGCCTTGTCAGCGGAAAAAGGTAGGGAAACGCTTATTATTAGAACGTCTCGGAAAATTCCGAGCGTTCAAAATCTCACTCTTCCTCCTTCCCCCTACCCAGCTCGTCTCCGCTCTTTGTCCTGACCGATCAGGAAAGGATCGAAAAGATGGGAAAGACAGAACAAATAAATGCCCTTCAATTGCTACTCGAACAAGAGCGCAAATGTAATGAGCAATTACGAAACATAATCGTAAAAATTAAAGACCAAATTAAGTCCCTTACCGGAAAGGAACAAAAATCAACACCGAGCCAGACTGAAAAAAAAAATTCACGCTACCGACTTCTGATGAAGAAGAAGAAATAGTAGCCAAAGAAACGGCATGGTTCGTCCAAAAGAATAAGAAAAGAAAATTCATGTCTTCTCCTGAAAAATGTGAGATCAAAACTTCAAGTAATAATTTTAATTTTATCAAAAAATCAGTTGATAACAGATTAGACAAAACACAAGCAAAAGTACAAAGGCCACCACCCATAGTACTAAGCAATGTGACTGATATGAAGCCAATATATGAAGTTCTTCAAGGACAAAAAATTAACTTTAAAGCTAAGCTCATGAACAATGTCCAAATAAAAATTAACGTTGACAACGAAACTGAGTATAGGAGAATTACAGAATTCATGAACAGCTCAAAAAACATGGAGTGGCATACGAAGGTTTCAAGATAATATCAGTTGCCAATAAAACAAGAAAGACGAAGGAAAACGGAGTTGAAAAGACAACTCGGCTTCCTTTGTACATGCTCAGTTTTGAAAATACAGAAGACATTAAAAAGATCTTCCAAATAAAACATATATGCCATATGAAAGTAAAAACAGAAGCAATCAAAAACAGCAAGATGATTCCTCAGTGCAAAAAGTCAACGTTATGGTCTTACACAAAAATATTGCAACCACACTCCAATATGCGTGAAATGTGCTGGCGAACACCTAACAGCAAACTGCTCTAAGCCGACAGAAGAAGCTCCAAAATGCCATAACTGTGCAGGTGGTCATCCCGCAAATTACAGAGGATGCATGATTGCAAAAGAACTACCAAAAAGGAAAAACCACATAAAATCAACCAATAAAAGCGATTCACTAGTAGCAAGGGATCCTCGACCCAGCTCAACTAAACAAGGAGTAACCTTTGCTCAAGTAGCCCGCAAAGAACTCCCAGGACAAACAATGTCTACGTACAATCAGCAGCACATGGTCGAAATGATGGCCAACATAACCACCGAATTGACCAAACTTTCAGAGCGGCTAGAAAGACTAGAAGCAAAATTTGTTTCAAATGATGAGCCGACAAGATCTTAAAATAGCAACTTGGAATGCAAATGGTATACTAGGAAAAAAAGAACTGGAAATATTTCTAAATATGCAGAAAATTGATGTTTGCCTAGTAACTGAAACCCACCTAACAAAACAGTCATTTTTAAAATTCAATGGCTACCGAATCCATCCATCCTAATAACAACCCTACAGGTGGTAGCGCTATCATCATAAAGGACAACATACGACACTTCGAAGATCGTTCTCGTGGTCGTAGTTAACTCTCTCAAACAGAAAATAGCTATTGGCGCCGTATATTGCCCGCCAAAGCACAACTTATAGTGTTCGGATTACTTGAGACTCCTAGAGTACCTAGGCGAAACGTACATAGTAGACGGTGATTTCCACGCTAAACATGTTGACAGGGGATCCAGACTGACTAACACCAAAGGCCGCGAACTAAGGAAAGCCACGGGAGAGTGCGTCTACCATTCTACAGGGAAACCAACCTACTGGCCAACAGACTGTAACAAAATACCTGATCTCTTAGACTCTTTTATTACCAAAAAAGTTTCTCCTAATTTCATTAAAGTAACCGAAAACTTTGATCTAAATTCGATCACTCAGCAGTTATACTGACTGAGTGAAAGGATAATAAAAAAACAATGCAAGCCAACATTAGTTAATTTAACTACTGACTGGAATAGTTTTGCCTTAGACGTGGAAGCTAAAACAGAGCTTAATGTTCCTCTCAAAACGGAAGAACAATTAGATAATGAAGCAGAGGTGTTCACCTCAACCATTCAGACTTCAGCATGGTGTAATACTATACAGACTATCCATAAAACAAATGGCTTCAACTACCCCAAGGAAATTAAAGAACTAATAAATCAGAAAAGAAAAGCTAGAAGAAGATGGCAACAATCAAGAGACCCCGTAGACAAAAATATTCTTAACAATATGGCTCAAAAACTTTAACGAAAACTAAAAAACCTACAAGACGACTCAATAACAAGTTATCTAGAAGACCTAACTCCAGGCGAAGCTACTGACTACTCGCTGTGGAAGGCCATAAAAAAAATTAAAAGACCAATCGCCCAAATTCCACCATTAAAAAAAGAGGATGGTACATGGGCGAGAGATAGCAGAGAAAAAGCCGAATTGTTTACTAGTTACCTTGTTGAAATCTTCAAACCAAATCAAATCATCAACAGCAGCTTACTTGAAGTAACGACAACACCACAAGAAGAAAATATAAAGCTAGTTTCACCTAAAGAAGTTGCACGAGAAATTAAAAATTTACCCCCTAAAAAGACTCCAGGAGGTATAGTTAAACTAACATATCTATTTAATGCTGCAATCAGACTGAAATACGTTCCCAGCATCTGGAAATTCGCAGAGATCATTGTGATAAAAAAAAAAACAGGAAAACCGGCTAACGAGGTCAAATCATATAGACCGATATTGTTACTAACAACAGTGTCTAAACTCTTCGAAAAGTTATTATTACAACGAATAAAATACATCGTTGAAAAAAAGAAAATCATTCCTGACCACCAATTTGGATTCCGAACAAGACACTCAACAATAGACCAAGTTCACCGGGTAACAGATGTAATAGAAAAATCTCTCGAAGAAAAACAAATTTGTTCTGCTATCTTCCTTGATGTTTCGCAAGCTTTTGACAAGCTCTGGCACGAAGGACTCATCATTAAACTAAAAGGTATGCTACCAAAGCAGTATGTCGATATTATCAATTCGTACCTAACTGACAGACTGTTTAGAGTCAAACAAGAAGATCAATATTCAAAATTAAAAACAATAAATGCAGGAGTGCCACAAGGTAGAATATTAGGTCCACTGCTTTACTTGTTATACACCAGTGATTTTCCGAAAATAGATGGAATAAAAGTTACAACATTTGCAGATGACACCGCGGTGATATCACTAGGACCAGGATCAACCATTCAACCAAAATCCTCCAAAATGCAAGTAATAAGATAAACGAATGGACAAAAAATGAAAAATCAAGCTAAATCAACATAAATCAGTTCATCTGATCTTTACAAACGAAAAGGTGGCCCATGTTCCGTCGCTCACAATCCATGGAACTACTATACCATACAGCAATACAGCTAAATATCTTGGAATGACCTTAGATGCCAAGCTGCGATGGAAAGAACACGTGGAGAAAAAAAGGACAGAGATAGGTTTAAGGTATAGACAACTATACTGGTTGACAGGACGTGGCTCCAATCTTGTTATACAAAATAAAATACTATTATGTAAACAAGTCATAAATCCCATGTGGATATATGGTATACAACTATGGGGTTGCACCAAATATAGCAATATTAAACGATTTGCCGACAAACACCACGCTCACCTCAGCCAGCACGAGAACGTGGAGGCGACCAGACATAACCGAAACATGGTCAGAAGATTAAAACGAACAAAACCATATGAACTTGTGTAGATAAAAGTGAATAGTGAATAGTGAAATGTGAATCTTATTGCATCAATGGGTTTATAAGAATGTAAATATTTATTTATTCTATAATATTATTGTAAAATTGATGGTTGGTCTAATAAGACCAGTTTGAATAAAAATAAAATAAAGTTAAAAAAAAGATTATTCAAAGTTTATAGAAAATATACTTACCTTGTTAATAAATGGTACGAGTACGATGAAAGAATATTCAAGAAAATATTCAATGGGACATATATGTATGGTAAATATTCTGTAGAGTTAGAAATAAAACATTTGGACGACTATAATTATTGTAGACGTCATAAAGATGACATAAATATATTATTAAACACTTTGACGTAGTACATTACAATACACTCGAAAAAGGAAATAATAAATTGTCTTTTTTCTGAAGCTTTTGAGGCTGCCGAAGCGGAAAAATAAAATGGAAGACAATACAAATTACGGGGTAATGTACTGCAATGCCCAATATCGCAATTTAAATAAGAAAAATAGCTCCTTAAACAACAAAAAAACAAAAAAAACCATATAAGCCTATGGGGAAATTTTAAATTATGGAAAAACTCACAATTTTAATTTTTAAAAAAGCAACAGAAATAAATTTTGTAATTTTATTAAATTTAATGTAGTTTGGCCTTCCGAATGAAGAATTTGAAAAAGAAAATCAAACCATGGATGGCAATAGGATAAATTATATTTCGAGGGAATGTTTTGAGTCGGAGCTTTATAGCACTCAGAAGAGATATAGCCTAAAATATAATGTTTGGATGTTTGGGAGTGAAATGACCTCAGCCGTTAAAACGCCCTTAAAAATTAATAATAATAATAATAAATTGTGGCCATTTTGAGAATTATTAGTAATGAGGATTATCCACCACAAAGTACCAGTTAATTTATATTTAACAAAATAAATAAATAAGTAAAAACAAAGAACATATATATCAATAACACACACGCACACACACGCACATATATATATATATATATATATATATATATATATATATATGTATGTATGTATATATATACATATATATATATATATATATATATAATTTATCAAGGTTACAACAAAATTGAAAAATGTAATGTTGTAACAAATTGTTAAAAATTATATGAGTCAAGCAATATACTTTTCAGAATACTAAATTGTGAAATTGAATGATATTAAAAAATTATCCAACCGACCTGATAGACGTAATAATCAAGCAACAAAAAATATATTTTATTATAATAAGAAAGATAAACAAAATATCACACAAGTGGAAGTTCTCCAATATAGCATACGTGGAAGGTTTAACGGAAAAAATAAATAAGAATATGTTTAAAAAATATTTAAAAAGTTCATTTTTTAATCGTAAATGTTCAAAAGGTATATATCATTTTTTCGTCGTGAACATTTTTATAGAACAGCTCAAAAGAAGTTAAGTACTTTATAAGCAACAGTGATCCTGTAATAATGCTTTTAAAACAAATTCTTACAGAAAAGAATATACTACCATAAAAAATACTTAAATGATAAAAAAGCACAATACATACAAGACATAAATTTTGAGAAAGAGA
The DNA here is from genome assembly GCA_039619505.1 of Cimex hemipterus. Lineage (NCBI taxonomy): Eukaryota > Metazoa > Arthropoda > Insecta > Hemiptera > Cimicidae > Cimex > Cimex hemipterus. Next base: position 541,357 of record CM077102.1, read on the forward strand.
TATATTTGTAATAATAAAAAAAAGTTTATTATCATATTATGTTTTACAAATAGAACATACATGTTTTAATAATTTTTATAATTTTGTTATATTTGCAAGTGTAAAGATTGAGTTTAGAAAGCGAAAACCCAATGAAATCGATCTCAATGAATGAATAATCAAAACCGAAGTCGGCAATTTTGTCTATTTCAACATCCATTTAAGTAAAAAAAGATTAACCTACTTGAAAAGCAAAGTTTCAGTGTCGGTTTCAACTTGTCTAAAAAAATCTGTTTGTTAGGTAGAAAATGGCAGATGAATTAATTCTTTAGTGCTTGTTAGTAAATGAACTAACATACTATAAAACATTTAAGTTAATCTTATTTATCTCTTATTTTTAATATTTGTTATCATTTGATATATGCTAAATTTTTTGGTTTTGGCGGAACTCGTGGATTATATCATTATAGCAAATTCATTAATGGTGAAATGATAATCAAATCTCAAGACAATTACGAATTTCTGCGCGTAAGTATTCCAATATGCGGTCATGGTCATGGAAACCGCATAATGCAATAAACATGCTTCTAACTTTGGCCTTCTGGCAGTTAATTAAACTGACGATGCAAGTTTTAAAAAGTTCATACCAACTTTCAGAATATTTAAAAAATAATTTGCTGGAAAGGAAATTAAATATAAATACTCTGGGTCAGGTTAATTCGTCAGCCAACAACAATCCGTTGATATTACGATGATCAACGCTGATTATCTATGTATAGTTAATGGTTACAATCAAGTAATAATAAATATATCGCTTATTTAATTATAACTCAGCAGGTCAGGGATCAACACGTTTCATTTCGAAGGATCCAGTGAAGGCCAGATATAAAAAATTTGTCAAAAATTACTACCGGAAAAATTTAATGAATATAATTTTTTGGTATAATAGATGCTCTTACAAGATTGCAAGTTCCGGTTTATTGTCTGCTTCAAATAATTATGAAAATAATGAAGAGAAAATGAGAAAATACTATATCTATCCAGAATTGTATAAAAGATGAGATTTAAGTGAAATAATTCCAAATAATCTACAGTCACATTTTTATCTTAACGTTCACAATGTTAACAAATGATGCAGTGGCGCTGATAATTTAAATTATTTTGAGATATTGTGTTCAACTGTGTTCAGGAGGTGTCAATCAATTTAAATAGTAATAAATACACTAGGCAAAACCACAATTCTCTACTCCCGTGCCGATTTATCTCCCTGTAAAATGTAATAGGGTTTTGTTCATGCTAGTTATTTATCACTTGTTTTCGATTAAAACGATTTCGACGTGATCAATCATATTGTATTAACTTAAATCGTGTAAATTCTTTTCTCACGTTACTCTCTGGTTAGCATTTTTATGCTAGAATTATGTGAAATCCTTTTCGGAACAGTCGTTCTTTAAATATTTATGTATCGTGCTTTAATAATTCACGCCTTTTCGACAATAGCAATTGTACAGCCTGAAAAAAGAACGTTTTTCTACTACTTTTAACGCAACTTTATGAACTGGAGATTGAAAAAAACGTTTGAACACAATTTAAACAAACACACACCATGATTCTGTATTTTTCAAACCATATATTAAGATTATATATAATAGGAGGCCGTGGTTTAATCCTGAATTTATCCCCCTGAACAGTTTGTTGTTAATTTTAATTTCCGAAGAATAGCTAGTTACCATTTTGATAGGCAATTTATTTAAAAAAATAAAAAAAACCTTTAGACACATTTGAGGAAGTCGGAATTCATAAACACAACATAAAATGTTTTCCATTTATTAGGTTTTGTGGTCCGCTTGAAAAATGAATTATTTTCTATTAATTGTTTTGTAATTAAGGTTTTGGTTGAGATTCCAATCTTCAACCTTCATTTCATGTGATATGATTAATTAAGACCCCCCATTTAAGCGGGATTTCAGGGATACTTAAAATTATGACTTGGTATAATCCGGAACATTATTGGGGAATAGGCCGTGGAGAAAAATGACCGGAGGAGAAGTCCTAAGCAATCCATGTATGGCAGCGGTTTGTTTCAGTAGTTTGACTGCTGGAAAATCAGCTTTAGGAACAGCCTTTCAGTGATCGATAATGTAGAATTGCTCGGGAGTGTAAACCAGGATTTGTTTTCTACCAATGGAGGATTATCATCAACAATAGAGGCTTCAAATGCGGCCATAAGGCACTTCAGGGCACTTCTGAACTTGGTCAGCGTTGCACCACCTCGCTAGGTGTGCGGGATTCCTAGTGTTCTCTTTGAGAATTATCTAGAGTTTTCTCACATGTCGGCTTATGGTCGCATTTGAACCTCTATTGCTGATGATAATCCTCCATTGGTAGGAAACAAATCCCGGCTCTTTCCTTTCTTTGAGACCACTGGTCGTCTGAGAAGTCCCCTCGGGGATAAGTCCGGACGTTAAAGATCCTCATGGTGGTGTGGTCTTTACACCCATGAGTAAAGAAGTGGGAAACCGGAGGAAAGAAAATCCGTCCCAGGTAAGATCTAACTTTTCCAGCCTATCACTTCTGGAGTCTCTCAAGGATCGGTTTCTCTTTATTGCTCTACATGAACAACCTAATTCCAGAAAATATTTCCCTCATCTTTATACCGGAGAATCCAAAATTTACCTTTCCTTTCCGTTTTCTGTCTTACAAGCTGCAAGAATTCAGGAGTTAAATTCAACTGACTCCTGGGCCACTGGCAATGGCAGTAATCTTTGTGAAGAAAAGTTCCATGCTGTTGTGTTTGGATGCCGTTTCCTCTTTCAATACTTATCTCTTATCCATCCTTTTATCATTAAGAATCAATTCTGGGGGGGGGTCTCACTAGGAAGCTGAATGTTTAACTTGACGCTTAATGAATTTTTATGAACACATTATTTTAGGCTTCCTAAGGAGGTCTCACGTGACTAATATGACCTTAGGTTTGAAGTGGTATACCCTTTCAAGTCCAGGCCGTATTTCCAAGGCTCCTTTCCTTTACCAAACGGTATTTTCACATTACCTTCCTTATTTACATTATCTAGCCTTAAGATCTTCGGTATCTTGCCTGTACCTTACTTCCATATTCTATCCCTCATTCTTAACCATCCCTAAAAACAGAATAATCGCTTTCAGTCGTTCCTTCCATATCTGTCCACCTAATCGCTAAAATTCTCTTCCTCACTTTATCCACCAAGCTTTAAGCCCAGTTTTTTTACATTCTGTAATTGGAACATGCACTAGTTTCCTTAATTGATAAATTATTATTAAAGCTTTTGTATTATAATATGAATAACAAATTACAAACTGCATTATGCTCATTTTACACAGTACAAATGGACTGTATTCGGTGGTTAGAGTTTACAAAGGACTGGTTCGCTCTCTCAGTGATCCCACCTGGAAAATGCGGCTACCTCGGCGTTATGCATTCCTAGACCAATGGATAAAATTTCGGTTATTTATTTATCCAATGACAAAACGGTCCCTCGGCGAGAATGAAAGGTAAATGGTGCGAAGCCAATATTTAAAAGGCCCTTGGGAATCGCTGGGCCCCTTCCCCGCCGACCACGGATTCCTCCGATAATTATTCCAACTCTAATCACCTCTCTTCTCAAAACTGATCATATTCAGAAGTTTTCTCTTGGGAAATCTTCTATCAAATGGCAAATTATATCTGGAGAAAAGTTCGGATAAACTTTGAGGAAATTTTCCAAATGCTTTCCCCTTGCGAATATCCATTTGTAAATTAATTGCACAAATATTAGGGATTTAAAATTTAGCAACAATAAAAAAATGACATCAAAGATTGAAAAACAAGAAAGAAAAGCATAAACCTAATTAATCAAAACGAACAAATAAAAGGTAAATATAAAAAATGAATTAAATTGAAAGTGCTGTTTGCCCTATGGCATACTAATTAAAAATAACAATACCAAGTATGGCTTCGTCGAATTCTAAATTTTCTTCAAAATTTTGCCTTAAAGTTAATAAAAATTTAATCATATTTTGTAAAATGTTAATATTTGTCCTCTCATTCAATGCTAAGAAACTCTTTAAAGGTACAGATCAATTCGTTCGTTGATTTGCCAAATTGAAAGTCTATAATGTAAGTTAGAAAAGTAAAATACCGGCTACAAACAAATTTTTGCGTGTTAGTAATAGCAAGTTTTATTTTTGCCCTGATAAAGTATAGCAGTAGATGAATAGTGTATATATTAATCTTGAATATTTATATATTATATAAATATATATTGGGCTGTCCGGAAAATAATGCAGGATTTTGGTATTAAACAAAAAAAAAGAAACTAGTTACTTTAAAGCAATGTTCTTTAATCAAAATAATTTCCCATACTCTCAATACATTTCTCCCAACGTGTTGGTAACTTATTAATTCCGTCTGAGTAGAATTCAGAATTTTTAGAATTGATAAAGTCAATAAATGCATTTTCCCGTTCCGTTTGATTTTTGAATATTATGTGTTGTAAGTAGTGGTCCAGGTGTCTAAAAAAATGGTAGTCAGTAGGCGAGAGGTCCGGAGAGTAGGGTGGGTGAGGCAAAGTTTCATAGCCAAGCTCCAATAATTTTTGTGACGTTACACGTGACACATGTGGTCGAGCGTTGTCATGCAACAAAATGGGCCCTTTCCGATTGACCAAAGAGGTGGTCAGCGACGGTCGTTTTACTGACTTTGAGTTGCTCTGCAAGTTCTCGAACAGTTGTTTTGGGGTTTTCTTCCACCACTGATCGCAGAACATCATCATTAAGAGAGGAAGGCCTTCCACGACCTTCTTCATCTTCAAGGCTGAAATCTCCCTCCCGAAATTTTTTAAACCACCTTTGCACAGTGCACTCATTAACACAACCCTCGCCCCAGACTTGGTTAATGTTTCTAGCCGTTTGGGCTCCGCTTCGGCCGAGTTTAAACTCGTAAAAGAAAATCGTACGAAATTCTCGCTTTGACATTATAAGGATGACTGAATTATTTCCAAGTAGCGGAATGCTACAGAGGTAAACAAACAATATCATTTGGAAGAGGATTAATAAGTGTTGACATTCATACAAATGAGTAATCCTGTAAACGTAAACAGAATATTTTATATAGATTTTTTTTAATGAAAACTTAAAATCCTGCATTATTTTCCGGACAACCCAATAAATAACCTGAAATGATTTGCTTTGAAGAAATTTCTAAGTAAAACAATTCTATATTCTTCCACCTATTTTGCCCAATTTCAACTAATGATCTCTTGAAAATAGCATAACTATACAGAAAACCTATTAGTTTAAAAACGAAATTTAAATAATGTACTCAGAATATCAGTAAATCCACAACGGTTCAACTACTCCTCTTAAGGAAACCAGAAGTTATGGTGCATGATACAAGAGCAATCCCCTGAATGGATTCTAAACAACTACTACGTTCTAAGCTATTTTGGGACCGTCGGGCAACTACACTGGGAGACAGAAAAGGTTCCAACCCTTGTATTTTTAATTATCACTTCGGCAAACCTCCATTGATTATCTTACAACAATGGTTCGTTTTAAAGGATTAGAGGTAAATAACATCTGCCAGTTGTGTTTACAATTGGATTTTGTAAATAAATCTTTGCATCGTCAATCTCCTTCTTGTTAATTTTTCTGTAAAGATTTTTCTAACGTTCCAGTAGTTCGATTTAGTCAAGAAGTTGAACCTTTTTTAATTTTCAAATTTGTTTGAGTGATTTTGTTAAGTGAAACAGATTCGGCTAGAATCATAGCGTTGTTGTAAGATGGAAGAAGTCAAGCGTATGAAGGCAGGATGCTTAACATTTCTAGGTTACTCAAAAAGGCATGGATCAGGTCATCATCGTATCACAATCGGAGAGATGATCAATTTACTACTTGTAGTGTACTCCGCATCGATATTCTACCATTGTTGAGATCTTGCAACGACTTCAACTAGTTAGAAATGTAACTGTCAGTTTACGCAACTCAAGGTGAAGACTTTGAGAGTATGGGTAAGTTTGAAAAAGACGAGTCACTGGTCCAGAACCTCTGACGAGCACAGCTCCATTAATTTCAGGAAAACATCACATCAATTGAGCAACATTGGACTACAATCTGGCTTTCGGATAAGTCAAGGTTTTGTTTATGAGAAAGGGTTTGAAGAAAAACAGGATAGCGATATTTGCCCGCGACATAATCACTTCGGGGAAGCTATGGAGGTGGTGGTGTTATGGTTTTAGCAGGTATTTCAATGAAATGGTGATCTTTTTAAATGGTGCTCTAACAGCTGCGCGATACATGAACTTGTTCCTTATATACACCACTAATTGACGACAGTTTTAATTTTATTCATGACAATGAAATGCCCCAAATAGCTCGTTAGTAGGTGTGACTATGTGGCGCCGTCTTCGATTCTATGTTTGGAGCATGTAGTCCCGATTTTAACACTATCGAATATATTTGGGACGAATTGTGAAAAGAAGAGAAAAAGTCGCCAATTGATGCAAAGAATTTGCAAAAATTAAGAATGACGTTGTTGGAATAGTATGTAAATATTCCACAGCACTATATTCAAGTTTTCATAAAACCGATACCAGGTCGATCAACGGTGGTCGGTCAATGGTGATCAACGCAAGAAGAGAAAATACTCCGTAGTAATTTGAATATTTCCTTATTGTTTCTACATTTTTGGTAAAATTGTTTCATCATTGCTATATCTTGAATATCCAGTGAACAATAAAAATGAAAATTACATCGAGCAAATATTTACAAAAACGAGGGGGCCACTTTTTTGCATCTCAGTGTCGGAAGGCACTAAATTCGTTTCGGTTTTAACTACACTGGGAATACTCAAATTACATAATCGCTTTGAAGAACACTTACGGCTTATCTTGAGGTGGGTGAGTTCCAGGATAAGTAACCTCATGAAGAAAATGAACAGACTGACCACCTACTCGAGGGAAGGCTACCCATGTTGCCGGAAACCAAACAAGGCACACGGAAATAGACTGGGCAGAAGTATCAGGTGTGAGACAAGTTAAGATGTTTATAAATCTCTCAAGAAAAAAGGGAAAAAACTTCTATCTAGCTATTTATATATGTATCTATCCCTCTCTTTCTGTTTATCTAGCTATCTATCTATCTCTACCTATGTAACTATCTCTATCTATCTCAGTAGGCAGAAAAAGAGAAAAGTTTTAGTCCTACAACCACATGTCAAAGCAAACAACAAGTATGCTGTTGGAGAAACCCGAGATATCAGGACGTACCCTTTGTGAATTTGAAACCCTAACCAGTTAGCTGTACAGTCGCTTCGGCAAAGCTATTCTCAAATCGACAAAAAATACGTTAAAAGACAGAGAGGAAATAGTATATAATCATAGGAGTTCCACATTTCACTTTTATAGGTCGCAGTGAAATTCACTTTTAACCCCCCCCCCAATAAAAAAAGAAATGTGTTAAGAAACGAGTAAAAAAAACGTTAGGTGCAAGTAATGTCCCACATACTAAAGAAATCCTTATTAGACTAGCATATAAAATAAATAAAAAAACCACCTTTTTTAATTAAAGTGCTTTCTTGCATGGAATTTACTTCGTCTGGAGCTCTGCCTGTAAAAAATGTACTAAACAATCTGATAGTCACCCAAATGTCCTTATTTATTTTTCTTATAATAATCAGAAACATTATACATAAACATATGTTTAACAATAATACAGTAAAGAAAAGGGTATAATGATAAGTGCTATGACATTACATACATAAATACATACACACACACACACACACGCGCACGCACGCACACACGCACGCACGCACGCACACACACACACATGTGTGTGTATATGTATGTATGTATGTATGTATGTATGTATGTATGTATGATAGAGATATAATGAGACAATGGTTAGAGTAGAACTTAAAAGGATTTCAATTTCAACCATTTCAAAAGTTGAAGTTGAAATTTTGAATAAGAAATATTGATAATTCCAAGCTTCCAAGCGAAAATTAATTAAAGGTAACCATTTTCCTAAGAGATCTAGATGTGTTGAAAGTTTCTCGCGAGAGGTAAAGGTGAAGATTACTCTTATGAAAGAACCTCACCCTGAATTCATGGCAGGGACCCACCACTATAAAATGTTATACATTTTCTATCTGAGAAATGTTTGACATATTGCGAAGGGAACATAAATGCCTTGACGGATCCCTACTCAAACCACAATTTAGATACAGAATCCCACATTTGTTTTGATTATCCAACGTATGTAATTAATTGGCATCTCGTCATTAACGTAATTAATATCCATTACATTAAAATTTAATCCTGTACAAATTCTGACGGAGCGATAATTTTTCCGTAAAGGATTCTTTTATTTTGTATTTTATAATTTTTAAATTAAATAGCCAACCATTCAGGTTACTTAAACTAAAATTAAAATCTAGGTCTAATTCTGATATATTATACAGTTGTTTATACCAAAATAAAATGCTTTATATAATTTTAAGAGCAACTAATTTACAATGTCTACCTCGATTTTGGTATAAATTGTTTTATAGATAAACTTTAAATGTAGTAGCTACAGCTTCAGAAAATAAAAATATATGTAAACTAAGGTTTATTTACAAATAAATTAGATATTATGGAATAATAAATGGTAATTGAAATATTTTTAAATTAAAAAGGATTAAAATTTACTTACTTCCTCTTATTGTTTGCATCCCCAAATTTGGCCACTGTAATTAAGTATAGATCGAAATACGAAGAGTAAATGCGTATTTTTGATGTGTTTGGTTTTTTATTGTTAATAAAAAAAGTTCTGGATAGAGTTCAACCAAGCTTTAGCTTTCGACATTTATCCCGAAAATGTTTCGATAAATAAAAATATATAAATAAATAAAATGTAAATACATTAGAATATGTAAATATATAAAAACAACTCGAAAAATGCTTTGATAGCATCAAAGGAACCAAAAAAATCTTTAAAAAACAAAAACTCTCTAGTATGTAACACCTCCTAGCAGGGTAGCATAACCATATGTAAGGGATCTAACCGTATGGCCTAACAGAAATCTCAGTTGTTCCCTCGTTACACGAAAGATCCTAAATGCAAGGGCAGCATCCCAAGAATAGTGCATTATGAAATAAAGTGGAATACTCTCAGAACTACGCGAATTATCTAAACCGCAAACGCCTAATCGTCCCTAATCATCCCTAATCATATGGATTATAAAAACCTTATAAGCTTTTTCAATTTTCTTAGATTTGTTACGTAGATGGATTTTGAAGCTCTTTCCGCCTCCTCCTCGGTACATTTTTCTAAAATTTATATAAATCATCAATAATTATGAATTAAGCATTTTTTGAATTTTCCCTCCTTTTAGGCATTTTCCAAATGCCGTGTAATCGGATTTGATTCTCGACGACAAACGAATGGCCTTTGTTGGTTGAGAATACATTGGCCATCCTTGGCTCACCTTGGCTCATCCTCATCAAACCAAAGGGGTGGGGGCCAAGGGATTCAGCCATATTGAATCGCCAACCCAGCTATCCACCCTTTTGATGTTACCACCAGATTTTATTGGCTCTGATTCTCCTCCTCATGGTCAATGAAGTGATTTATTGGCTTTCACTTGTAGAGATTTGCTTAGTGTGCACCTTTAGAAGGGCTGCTAGTCAAGTATCCTGGAAACTTCCATTCCTACCTGGGGTGGGGCCATGCACCTGCGGCTCAAGAAGTTTTTGGCTTTCAAAGATAGAATTCCAGGATGGTTTCTGGTTTAGGATTGTTATGTATGTAAACCAACTACGAGATACCAAATATCTTCCTGCCTATTACATAAAGATACCTCAAATTCAACGAATGAATAAACGCAGCCATTTTACCGCGTCAAATACAACAGGCAAAAGTCAGAACAGTTGCAATTACTGAATGACAAAATTGTACATAGCATGTATTCCTTTGGAGAAAATAACTGTTTCAATTACGTTCAGGCTTTAAAAGATAATACTTTACTTTGCGAACAATGAGGCTAGGTCGTCGAGAATCCAATCCGATTACACGACATTTTAAAAATGGTAAAAAGGAAAGAAAATTCAAAAGGTGCGGTTGAGATGGGAAGTTGGTGTCCGAGTGAATCAAGGTCACAATAGCTCAAGTGGTAGAGGGGTGGCGTATCAAGCCGTAGATCGTGGGTTCGAATCCCGCTTGTGCCATTGGCTTTTTATCTCAAGTAAAAACCTTAATTAATTGTAATATATTAATTGGTAAAGCGGATCATGAAATTTAATTATTTTCTAGATCTAAAATATATCAGTAATTCATCACCTAAGAACAATTGTAACAGAACTAGTAGTATAGATCACACAAAATAGAATTTTTGGCCCTTAAAAATAGTAGTGCGCACACAAATGTTAGTGTACTGTTGCATTTTGTACAGTAGGACGTTATTAGGCATTAAAACCCTAACTTGAGTTTAAGCACTGTTTAGATATTGTTTATGGGGTCATAAATGTTATTGAAATCGATTTGATTAGGGATAAGCCATTAGGTCGTTTTACCGGGGACGATGATAATTTCTGAGTCGGTTAGCGCGACGTCATTAACGAAGGCTGGTAGCCCGGTCTGCCCTCGTTAATATTAGTAAATGCCCAAGGTAGATTCAACCCTGGAGCAACTCAAGTGAAACTTTTTACAGGGGAGACTCAAAGTTTACACCGGCTATAAACCAGCGCACGACCCCTCCAAACTTTACAACCCTAGCTAGCACTTAGAGTCTCCATGTTCAGATTTCTCCGGCATATTTAAGGCCAGGGATGGTAAGCGTTATATTTGTTTTCTTTTCGCCTTTTTTTCTTTTATTCACGCCGCATTTCTTACTCCGATTCGGAGAAATCCGAGAAAATGGATCAGAGAAGGGTGCACTAAAGAGCTGGAGAACCGTAAAATGCACATTGTTGAACTAGATAAAAAAGAACTCCTAAATCTTCAGTACAAACTGGTCATAAATCTAAGTAACTTAATTAAACTTTTAAACAACAAAGCACTTCTCGTAAAATATGTTCCGACATTTATTTAAATATTAGACAGAATATGGAATATTGGACAGAAAACTGGAATAGCACTGTTAAAAGTTGGACCTTTACGTTCACACTGGATTTTAACAGAAGCTTAACGGGTTTTTCCTTGATCTAATCTTTAATTAGATTTTGATTTTAACACAAAATTATTTACAGTAAAGTTTTGAACGTAGAATTTTTAAAATAAAAAAACGTTAAAAATTAAGCTAGTAATAATACCCTATATAAATTAAAAAATAAAAAAGTCTACTAGTTTTCTTGGTCCGTTTGACCAATTAATATCTTCCAAATAATTAAGGTTTTTAGTTGAGATAAAGAAGTCGGTGACACGAGCGCAGTGTCTGAGGAATCGAAGTCACGATACCTCAAGTGGTACTGCCGCGGCGTTTTTAGCCGAAGGTCGTGGGTTCGAATACCGTTCGTGACACTGACTTTTTTATCTCAACTAAAAATCTTAATTAAATGATAAATAAAAAAGGTAATATCGAGGAAAAGGCAGCGATAGGTATTTAAAGCTGCCCCGGACATTATCTTCGATCTAATCTTTAGCAGGGTTTTTAACACAAAATGATTTATAATATAGATTTTGACGGTAGAATTTTTTTATTACATTTATTTGTTATTTACAACTACAAACGCTGTATTAAGTAAATATGTCCGTCAATGTTGAATTTTCATTTGAGGCTCTTATAGGAGAAGTTGCCCAGTGGTAACACTCCTTCACACTATCTTGTTCAGTCTTCACACAATGACAAGATCCTGGGGCCACTTTCGCTTCAATCGTCTTCGAGGATTTTCAGGTACTGTTGGAAGTGATCAATTTCGTGCGAATAGGTTACTGTGTGTGTTCAGTGATTGATGAAATTTGTTATATCGGGTTTTGATGAGTTCGTGTACAAACAATGTGTACGTCTATATGGATAGTGTAATTTGAAACGTAAAAAGGAGCATTTATTTAGACGGTGAATTTTAGATTGGATTGATTGGCGACGCTGGGAATTGGAATCCTTGGTAGAGCCCACACTTCACAACCGTACACCCAAAGAGGTCTGATCATTGGCTTGTAAATGAAAAGTTTATTTTCGATATCTAATTTTGATCGTGAATCAAGTAGTCTTTTTAATAATTTATAACGTCGGTTTGTTTGCTGTCTTTTCAGTCTTGTATGGGGATTCCAATTCAGTGGTTTATCGTGAAAAGTCCAAGATAACGCATAAGGTCAGTGGTAGGCAATGGAATTCCATTTATATTCACCGTAGGACAGACATTTTTACGTAGGGTAAAATTGATCTGTGTGCTCATTGTTAGGTTTACCTTTATTCTCCACTTTGCGAACCATAGTGTTAATTTATTTAGGTGTTGTTGCAAGTGCTGATCGTTAATTGAGGGCTCCAAATTGCGTGTAAGAATCGCTGTATCATCAGCGAATGTGTAGAATTTTTGAAATACAAAACCGGGCAAAACGTCTCTCTCTCTCTCTCTCTCTCTCTCTCTCTCTCTCTCTCTCTCTCTCTCTCTCTCTCTTTCTCTCGCGACTCCTTACAAAAGCTTTCTTTTAAACATGGAACACGTATTTACTAGTTTTGTACATTACCTGCAATGGATTCAATCAGAACGTACAAATTGTCAATCAATAGAGGTGGGTAAATGTTTTGCATTTTTGTAAATTAAGAATGTACAGTTTTACTTCGACTTCTTGCATTTCTTCCGTTACTATATTCCACAGCTGGTATAGCGAAAATACTAGACCCCCTAATGAATTATGAGGACAGGCAAGATAGACTATGAAGCATCTCTAGAGGAAGTAAAAGTTAAATTGAAGTACAAAATCACTCCTTTGAATGACGAGTCTCGCATTCTCGTGGCAGCAAAAAAAAAATAAAGAAAATAAGAATAAACCGCCACGATCGAGGAAGGTACGACTAAATATGTCTAGCAGATTATGAAAAATGTCTTCAATTGAACATTATGTACCCTCCTTCTGAAAAGAGAATAAAATATTGATGACATAGACATTTCTGATAGTTAGATAGTCTTGAGAGTTTAAACTCAGATAACAGTAGTTCGAGTATAGTGCAATTGCGAAATCAACTAAATGGGATGGTACATAAAAGCTGTTACCATGTTAGCTAGTCGTGTACCCTGGAGGTCTTTTGAGAACTTGATTTTTGGTTGGAGAATTTTTCGTTTGTGTCTACGTTGTCACAGGGGTTGCACAAAACTTTATGGAGAACACCCTATTTTTGGACTGGTTCTGACTGTTATTTTCTGTAAAATGATGAAGGTGCAAAATATAACATTTGATTCAATATTACGTTTACCTTTGTTTCTGGAGAAAAAAAAATTAAACAAGGCGCAACGTGGTCAAGTAATGTTTTCAGTTATAATTAATATGAATTTTAATTATCTCTGCTGTTGGGGTGATTAACCTATTAATTAACTTAATTAAAATTGCGTATAGGGTCCTGTACCTTACAGTGATGGGTTGTCAACAACTAAACCGACACTCCCTAGAGTTAGTACATAAAATTATTTGTGAAATTTTGCATTGACTTTGGATGTCGTGTTCGATCATCCTGGTCTGCCTAGGCTGTTTTGGTTTTCTATAGATACACACCATCTGTCAAGGAAGAATATATACTTTATTACAACACAATTATAATAGGTGTTAGAATTTTATACTTCTAATTTCTGTACCTTCAATTTGGTTCAGGGGACACAAAATATTAACTATGTAATGATTCGGCGGCTCAAACGATTGATTTTGATCACAGTCCGCTGATTTTCGCACGATCCATCTGTAAAAAAAGTACAGCTCAATTTCTGGATTATTTTATGCATGATAAGGTGACAGACAAGAGTGATGTTGATGTTCAGGACCGTTGTGTATCCCTCGGCAAAGTGCATAACTAAAGACTAAGTCGATGTCTTGGGACCGTTTGAGAGTTATTTCCCTTTCGAAACTATGCCCTGCTTGTATTTCCAATATTCTAAGTTTCCTCGGAAACACACCGTGAACCTGCTTTCAAAATTATTCGTGGGCTGTTGAATATGTTTCACTGAGGGCCCGGTTGATTTTGCTAAAAAAAACTTGAATAAATAATATACAAATTAAACAGAAACACAAGATGGATTTTTTTTTAAATGTTGTTTAAAACATGAGATATTTGTTATTTCTTGAAACTAATTACAGAGAATCGTGTGTAACTAGTGGGAGGTCATTCATTATCTGACATAAAGACAGATATGCCAGCCTCGGAAAAGGCGTTACTGTACCTTTGCCGTGAGTTTTAATTTTCCACCTCTGTTTCTTCATTTTAATTTTTTTTTACAAGGTCTCATTTTGTTACACTTTCACATAAGTATATTTGTTCTGTTTTTCATTCTATATAATTTTTATCGCACCATTTCAAAAATCCTCTCACAAATAACTGGAAGCGCAGATATTTAAGCACAGAGTTTTCGACGGATGAAGTTACAATACAAAGGCTATGTCGGAGTTGGAACAAAGCACTCACCGTACACCCAGAAGAAAAAGGAATGCGCAATGTCATATTCGGACTTACTACTTAATTAGAATATTGCTGTTGGGGAACAAGGAATTAAAACAACTAATGAAGAATAAAACGCAAACTCTGATGATTACCTTAAAATATGTCGAAAACTTAGCAGTAACTAGTGAATTTCCTTGGCCATCAAATGATCCAGTTTATTCGTTATTACTACTGAGGATTGGCTTCTTTTTTTTCCAACTTTATTCCATCCAATTTTATTCTCCAAGACCGTGACCAATTCTAATTTCACCAATTATATCCTTTAATCGGTTTTGACCTTTTTATTTCATACCATAATTTCATGTCATTCTAGAATACGCCCAACCTTTTTTACTCGTAATAAAGAAACTAGAGTTGTTAAAGTGATTATAGCACAGGAGACAATCGTTTTCTGGCGTGGTGGCCCCCATCTTAGGCACTACCCAACGTCTTGTTTAGTGGACCAGTGATCTTACGTAACACCGCGTGGAGAACTACCAAGCATGGTATCTATTGATATATATGAAGAGGATATCCTTCAAAATTTGCCAATCTTTCAAACCTGACCATCAATGTTGATAACTCGTCATGGTTCCTTGCGGCACTCAAAAATATTACGAATTTCAGTTGAGGGTGTAATTTTTCTAGTTTTCTTTTTTGTTAAAATGCTCAAAAGAAGGGTGTAAAAAATAATACTTCTGAAATAATAAATACACGGACAGGCAAAAAATTCCACCGACTTGTGATACAACTTGATTGATGTATATTTATACATATTAATCAAACTTTCACGTTTTTTTTACATTTGTATAAAATTGATACTTTGTCTAAAAAAGTAAAAAACTGTAAACTGTTAAGGAAATGAAAAATGAAACAAAAATACGGACAGATAACATTTGTTTATTAGATTTGTAATTAACATTTCAATATCCCGTATATCCTCCTATCGCCTTGATTACATCTCGAAGACGCCTCAGAATATCTGAGTCTGGAAATGTCTCTGCTGGTGGTTATCCCATTCTTCACGGAGAGCCCTGTCCAGAGCGAGGGATGTATCAGGAAATGATGGACATGCTCTTTTCGTATTTTAAGGGTATCTCATAAATGTTCGATGGGATTCAGAAGAACGGCCTTACCAGGCTAAGACTATGATGTTATGCTGTTGAAGGTACATTTGTACTATGCGAGCGACATGTGGACGGCAATTATCGTGCATTAGAGTAGGATTGTCGCTGATTTCAACGTGGATAGGCAACGCATGATGTTGCAAAATTTCTCCCATATAGCGAGTGGCTGTCAAAAACCCTCCACGCACCACAACAAACTCTGTGCTACTCTCCATTGAAATTCCCGCCCACACCATCACTGATCTACATTAAAAAGATTGACTTTGGGAAAAATTAGATGTTTCTTACCTTTGATTTCGCCTTGTTCATACTCTTTTATGCCTATCTGGAGATTGTAGAGCACATCTAAACTCATCTGCAAAAAGTGCAACAGACTAATCGTCAACCAATTGGTGTGTTATCGAGCACATGCGAGCCGTTCACCTCAGTGTGTTCAGGTCGATTCTGGTCCTCTCATGAGGCGAAAAGACATCAATTCATATTGATTTAATCTTCTTCGAGCAGTGCGTTCAGAAATTTTGGCACATCGAACTTCCTGGAGCTGATGAATCGCGTGAAAAACAGTGTAATGCCGGTTTCTCACAGTCAAAAAACGTTCATCTTGTGGTTCTGTTACCCTAGGACTACTAGAGCTGGGCCTTCAAGGCCCAGTTTCTTGAAGGCAGCTAACCACAGGCGTCACGCAGTGTTTCGTAGGGAACTCCGATGAAAGCCGCATACCCGATGGAACGTCCTTCATCAATAAGTGCCACACCATGCGCAACATCCTCATTACTAAGTCGTATTTCTAAGATAAAATAGGGAAATTAAGAAAACAATGCTGAAAACTAAACATTTTTTCAATTAATTAATATTTAAGAAAGGTCTTGGTTGAAATAAAAAATTCAGGGTCACGAGCGGGATTCGAGTCCACGATCCTCGCCTAAATAAGCCGCTGCTCCACTACTTGAGCTATCGTGGCCACTAACCTCTCATCTCAACGTCACCTTTTGAATTTTCACTCCTTTTTGCCATTTTCAAATGTCTTGTATTCTATTTGATTCTCAGCGGCAAATAAAATTTCCAGGGAGAGCTTTTAGTGAAGTATACTTCATTTTGCTTATTAAATCGATTAGGTTTCATTGTCCAATTGACCAAATAAATTCTTTTCAATTATGTGTGGTAATTCGTAACCGTTAATCGATAATTATTCAGAGATCTACATCACACCATACCAATCTCTGAATAATTTTGTTTTCAATTAATTAATCTTTCGTAAGTTCGTGGTTGAGATTTAAAAAAAACGTATAAAGACTGTCTAACTTCAAGATTGATTATTTAAAAATAATTTATTTGTCAATCGAACCACGAAACCTAATCAATAAATAAGTACAATGAAATATACTTCAGTAAAACGAGTCTGCAGTTGTCGGGATTATTTTTCTGTTGGTCCGTCGGTTAATGCAGGTGTATGTTCCCTTTCCAATTTTTTCGTCGAGGTGTGTACATTAGAGAAATATTTTCCAGATTTATCACAAATAATGGTGGTTGTCTTGGTGCCTTCGTGGCAGCGATTGTTTCCCAATTTTCCTGTAGATTTTCAAAAACACTGAAAGGATTCTTTGTAGCAAAGGATGACACAAGTTAAGGGCAAAATTTTCTTTTATAGAGAAAAAAACCAATCGGGTGGAACTTTTTTCCTGACAGTGCAAATAGAATTTATATATGCATAAGAAAATATATATATGTAAGCTTTCATTCTGCATAGTTTCACTCTGACGACCACCTGTTCTCTAATAGAAATGTTTGGTGCAAATTTTATTGAAACAGAGCTCTAATTTCGAAATTATCGAGTTTTTTTTTTGTCTGACCTCTGTCCTCCACTTTGTACATTAAAAGCCTATTGTCTCGTGATAGACTCATGCCCTGAAATTAATTACTCATCGGCTACATTTATTTTTATTCAATTTTAATTATTATTGTTGTACCCGGAGTGGAAATAGCCAGAGGGTATGAACTCGGTCAACAAAGTATATAATACCATGGCGAATATCTTCATATGAAGATTTCAACCGAACAAGTTTGAAAAGCCCTGTAGCTGGTCACAGCTGCGTGCCTAATCCGTTTGTTTCCCTTGAAACTAAATTCCTCAACGGGCGTCTGAATTGCCCAGAGCTGACCGTAATACCTCCTTGAAGTTATAATGAGACGAGAGAATTAATTCATTGTTTGCGAGGTGCTTGCTGCCGGAGGCAACCTGGC
Source organism: Cimex hemipterus (assembly GCA_039619505.1). NCBI lineage: Eukaryota > Metazoa > Arthropoda > Insecta > Hemiptera > Cimicidae > Cimex > Cimex hemipterus. The sequence continues at coordinate 559,327 of CM077102.1, forward strand.
TCTGTTCGCCCGATATCCAAGCCACCCACAGTTATTAATCATTTAGTCTCCTTCCATACTTTACCCTCGCCCCTTCGACTCTCCGCCAGGGTTGCTTTCCTTAGAAATCCGTTTGTAACTGCTACGAGATATTTGAATAAGTCTTGTTTCTCCGTAGTAAAAGAGATTTTAATAGAGCAATCGAGTTAATTACGAAGAATAACAACCCTCGTTAAAATTAAATCCATTTTTCTTCAATGATCGTTTACGCCTGAGAGGAAAAATGTATAAAATCTCCATTTTCGAAGTTTTTAATTTAATTGACAAAGACATTCAAGATAATATTAACACATCTACGATTTGGCAAACAAATAGGCATATAGGCTACGATAGGCACATCTAGTTTTAAGATCTATTTATATTCAAACAAAAAATGGTAAAATCTGAAACGTTAAACAAAACAGAAAAGAATGCGTACATTTTCTAATACTGAAAGGCCACATTGATTTTCTATAATCTTCAAACCTCAAACATCAATTTATTTACGTTAAAATAAATAACAGTACATTTTTTCACTCATTGTTTCACGGCAATCTCCAAGAGTTAATGCTTAGCATTGTATAATTACATACAATACGTACTTTGATCTCAATATTGATGAAGATCCATAAAATGTAAAACAAAAGGAAATAGAGGAAAGCTAAAATGGCATTAGATTAGGTGGATAGAGATGCAGATTATATATACTCAAACCATAGACGGGCAGGTTGTTAACAATATTATATATTAACACACATTATATATCATATTAACACGTAGATTGATAAATATGACAGACGAATATGATGGAAACAAAAATAAGTGGCTAGGTATCTTACGCCGATAATTCGCCGGCTTCGCTCCGTGGAGACGGGCGGGGTTATTTAATATTAAATTTTAAAATAAGTAAATAAAATGGGCGCCACGATGTTTATATGCACGGAAACAGCGAACCGTAAAGGAAAATAACATAATAAAAATAAAAATAAAACAAAGAAAATAACAAACACATTGATTTCAATAGAACACTAAAACATTAATCTTAAAATCTAAAACGAAACTTTCCTTAAAAACTAAACTTCCTTAAAACTAAACATTCCTGCGAAATAGTGTCCACATCCGCTTCTTTCCAGGCGATTAAAAATCCCCGCTTCTGGGAGTGTGAAGCACCTTCTCTGCAGATGAGTGGGTCCGCAACCGCCTTCGTTGATTTCTTCTTTTTTTCTGATTCTATGATCCGGCCAGGCCGTAGTGATCCGTCTCGCCGCACACTCTCCGACTGTCTCCCCTGTTCTCTCCTAAGCCTCTCCTTGGCTCCCTTAATTGTGATTCACCCATCGCTTATTAATACAGGTGGCATTATATCATGTTACGTTACGAACGTAACAGGTAGGTAGGCCTACAGTAAAGTAAAAAATAGATAGAAGGGCCCAGAAGCCGTAAGCAAATATTAGTAGAAAACAGGAAAGAGGGAGTACAATGGGAGAGAGTTAGCAAGAGAGTGGGAGTTAGAGAGAAAGATAAGAGACAGAGAGAGAGAGAGAGAGAGAGAGAGAAGGTGAGAGTTAGATAAATAATAATCATAACCAATACTACACCTCTTCACATTGAAGTCAAGGTCAGAGCACTAATCAGCTGCTAACGATTAATTAACGAGGGAAGCTGAAATCGTAAGTGCAATAGCATAGGTCACTCGACAATCTCACAATTTTTGGCTAACGGCAAATGATTAAGCGTTATATAAAAAGATTAAAACTTCTTCGGGGAAAAAGCACTTTCAGGTAGTCACCCCTTGCGATTACAATTGTAGTTCTGATGATGACCATCGTAAGATAGACTGCAGATGGTTCACTTATCAAATGTAAAGGTGCAGGAATCTACATACCAAAATAAGGAATCAGCATCTCCTCCTCTCTTGTTAATAGCACCTCCATTTTTCAGGCGGAAAACTGGGCCATTAATGTGTGCGGAATCTGTAAATCTAATCAATAGGATATCTCCAGGTTTGAGAACAGAGTAACCCTTATTTGGATACCGCACATAAATGGCACTATGGATGGATGGCCTGGTCAAAGAAGGTCCCAATACTGCGTTGTCGGGCCACAACCGGTATTACTACACTCTATAAACACAGCGAAAGTGATTGTCAACAACTAAGGCATGAAACAATTCCTTAGGGAGTAGAATTTATCCCCCGGGCACAGGCAACGGAAAGAGTTGTTAAGGCGATCAAACCAGCAAAATTGAAATGCCTATTCTCTAATCAAGGAAAGGAAATAGGAGTCTGATAAGTATCCTGACGGGCCACTGCCCACTGAGAAGACATCCCTCCAAGGAGTGTCAGAGAGAGGTAGAGAAATATAAAAAGAGAAAGAGTATGATTTAGAGAAAGAGAAAGAAATTTGAAGAGTGTTAGTTGGAGAAACAGAGAGAGAGAGAGAGAGAGAGAGAGAGAGAGGGAGAGAGAGAGAGGGAGAGAGAGAGAGACAGACAGACAGACAGACAGAAAGAGAAAGAGAGAGGGGGTAAAGAGAAATATTATGAAATGGAGAGAAGGATGGCGAGAGAGATAAATCGCATGAGCTAGTATGAGAAAGAGCGTGAGAGAGCAATTGAGATAATAAGGGGCTTGCGGAATGTGAGGCAGATTTAATTAAACACATCCGAAAAAAATAGTAAAAGTTCATGTAATCAAAAATTGTTCAATTGTTATTTTTAATTATTATATCAGGATTAAAGAAAATGAAATTGGGCTATACGGACTGCAGCTGACACGTTTAATGAAGATGGCGTGAAGCCAAAACGGAGTTACCAAGGACAAGGAGACATAGGCGGACCCGGAAGGGAAATACATGATCAGATAGATACTTTCCTATTACAAAGAAATTAGGAAATTAATACATTCAAACGATTTAATATTTTGTGATGATTGACGAATTGAGCAAGGAGGACCGTGGGATGGAAGAAGAGAAGAAAAATTTTACATTACTTAAGTCCAACAAGATGTCCGTGTTGGAGAAAGCATTCCCCAAATGATAATTTAGGTGTAATGTTACCTAAAATAAGTATATTCATTCACGACCTGTATATTTCTGCACCATATGTCCACTTCTCCGAAGATTCATGTTGTCCACCCCTCTGAAAAATCATTAATTTAGATTTATGCTCGTTCACATAGAGGACTCTCAGAGTTGTCGGTTCAGCTGTTCAGAATAAAGCTTGATTATACCATCTATTGGGCAAATAGGAGGGGTGTTGTGGGTCACCCCTGATTCACTCCGTTGATTAGTAGGATTGGTAAGGTTCTTTAGAGTTTCTCAAAAGTCACTACACGAGTGTTTGTAGAAAAGGATTCCAACACATCCGGGAGCTTTGTTATTTTTGACCATAAAGAGAATTCCTTCTAATTCTGCTGATGTGACGGTTCATCCAGCAACGATGGCAAGTACATAAGTTAAGCAGAATAAATATATCGTGATATAAACATATTTAACTACTACTAAGGGCTCAATTGGGTTTTAGAATTGTAATGTTTAAATTAAAGGTTCTTTTAGCTTTAGCATCTTGGCAGAGGACTAATGTAAAAGTGCTCATCAGTTTCCAGGGTAATGTTTATGATGCTTCCATTCTCTAAGTCGAGGGTAATTGATGTCAATTTCAGCCAAATTCCCTTTGCCAAAACGATTTATTAAGCTTCAAGACTATTAAACGCAAGAGCGTAAGACAAAGTTGAATCTTAATTACGCTTAAATCAGAAATTTTAGACTTCTTAGGCTCATGGAATGACGAGCCAAGGCAAGGGATTTAATGCTATTTCAAAAGGGGGGAATTACCTGCTAACCAGTTTTTCCTCTATTTGTAAATAATTAATTAATATTTGCACGCCGATAAGTTTCTGAGATCCGGTTATATAACGCGATATTCCGCAAGAAAAACATCTGTGTGATAATTACTTGTCTTCATGGCCTTGGGAAAGGACTGGCCCAAGACGTTCATTCCTGACAATGACATCACAGACCACTAAGGTTTTCAACTTCTTTTTTGACCGGTTGTGTACACTGCTGGCATTGATATAGCGATTTCAACTAAATATTCACCTGCCGAACTTTGTCTAATAAGAAATAACAAAAAACCTCATGTAATCTTAAGATTGGTCAGTAATATGCTACATTTTTAATTTATTATCATTTTAATTATTTTAATAGAAAAAAGTATCAATTAATCCTGACACAAAATGTTTGGTTATACGTTTTCGCATATTAACTCACTTCCTACTTGCCCTAGGTTTAGCACCATCCATAGCATAACCAGCTCTAAGCAACCCGAAATATATACGATTTATTTGATAAAAGGACTTCTGAACAGGTAAACCGAACCTTTACATACTGTTCTAAAGTTCTTAACTTAAGATATAAAATAACTCTGCTATTGGAATACCAATGAATTCATAAAGTATAATATTAAAATTAGTTGCAAGCCAGCCGTCTTCGTTGAAAATATCAACTTATGTTAACATAAAATAACATAAATATACCAAAGGAAGGATGTATCGACCGTCAAGATATCAATATAAAGTTCGAGATGAGTCGGTCATCAAATTCGAAACAAGTTAGTTTTTTAACTTATGCCAAGTATAAGTAATAGTATGTATATACAAAATCATATACGTGTAACGGTCTGCAATACTTTATTATATAAACATTATATTACACTTAGTTAGTGTTTTACATTCAGTTGTGTTCATGCCATTTAAATCATAGAATATTAATATTGTAATTTTATGTGAATTTTCATTACCATTAGTCAGTGTGTTATTCATTACTTCCTTTCCACTAAATCTAAGTCAACAAGTATTATTACTAATAATTATTGTTATTAAAATGATTATTCGTAATAACTTCTTTTGTTATCATCACTACAATTGGTATTTTGGTAATCATTATAGTTGTAAATATATTCACCATTTTTCGTGGTCCACTTGACCAATCAATATCTTTCAATTAATTAATGTGTTTAGTTGAGATAAAAAAATCAGTGCCACGAGCGAGATCCGAGCCCACGACCTTCGCCTAGATATGCCGCTACTCTACCTTGAGCTATCGTGACTTCGATCCACTCGGACAAATGAAAATGGCAAAAAAGGAGGGAAAATTCAAAAGGTGGGGTTGAGATGGGAAATTAGTGTCCGAGGGAGTCGAAGTCACTACCTCAAGTGGTAGAGCAGCGGCGTATTTAGCCGGAGGTCGTGGGTTCGAACGTGTTCGCTCGTGATACTGACTTTTTTTATCTTAACTAAAAGCCTTAATTAATAGAAAGTTATAAATATAGCCATTATTGTTAAAATTGAACAATGATTTAATGTAAAACCACTATTTTCACATGTAGAAATGTTTATTGTAATTAAATACTTGTAAGATTAAGAATTGTAAATTAACAGTAAATCTACCTCCTTCTGTAAGTCATTAAATTTTGAAACATTTGCAATAAATAAATAAATAATGGATACTTAAATTGAGATTTCTAAAATAGTTATTCTTTCATAGAAACATCCTCAATATTGAATGTTCTCTGTTTGTTGTGAAAATTCACACGTAAATGTTTCAAATAATGTCTGTGATCTATTTTCAACTTTAACATCGTGTATATTGCCATCAAAAATGTGCAAGTCACTTTAAATAATATTTATTTACAATAATAACGCAATAACATAAAATTAAATGATTATGTAAAACTCAAGTTGGGGAAATCCGTCCACTTTGAATCTAAAATGCTAAATAAAAGTAATTATTTCTTATTTTGTATAGAATGTTTTTATATAAAGAAAAACAAATCAGTGCCTGAAGAAACATTGTACGAATACCTAAATTTTTAAATTACTGACAATATAAAAATCAAGGATAAGGCAAATTTTAAAAAGAAAAGAACATTCAGTTTAACCGTTAAATGATGTTTGGGATTGACAATTATAACGTGCAATGGAAGGGTGATATATAGAAATAATGTAGATGTCGTGATGAAAGAAATACATTTTTCGAAAGGATAACAAAGGAAATGAGAGTTTTGCTTTCTTTCAAATTGAAAGCCCTGATCTTTTCACATACAATATTAAGATTGATACAAATCACGTGAAGATAAATTATTGAGAGATAGATAGAATCTAAATGTCTTTGGAGAGATATTCCAAATATTAGTTTCTGAAAAAGCCTCTGGATGAGCCAACGAAGTCCCAAGTAGGTTCAGCCTGTTTATAGGCCTGATTGGTCAGGCGACATTGTCACCTTTCATTGGATTGTTTCCAAACTTTGTGTCTTTCCTACTCTTATTGTTTAGGTGTGCCAGCGTATTTCGGGTTTCTCGCCATCTTCAGTGATCAGCCTGCGTAGTATAAAAGAAATTGTCTAATTTTCATTTGGGTCTGAGGAATGAATTTCCTGTCAATTTGTTTTTAAATAACTAAAGAACCCTCCTCTTGGGTATTTAGTCTATACAGGTGAATAGGTATCATAACTTCTTCCCAGCTTCTACTGAACAGTTCTACAAGGTATATTATGGTTTTTAAGTCTTTACTAGTCATAATCGACATTGTCAATTGAAATGGTACTCTAGTGGTCCTTTTGTCAATATCACAATTGGGGCAGTCAGTTGCTTTCTGTTCAGTATCATTTCTTCTTTTTCCCATTGTGTTGTTTTTGTGAGTAATTTTTTTCCGTCCAGCTTAGATACTTTCCTAGTATTTGTTGTATTCTTTATTTACCCAAGATGCCAGTTCTGTTTGGATGTGGCTATAGTTTATGCCAACTGAATTAAGACCTATGTGTTAGATTAGGTATCATAGCTTTCCTAGCTATTACAGGGCAGTTCAACAAGTTATGTTTCGTTTGGCCTCTACTAAACATAATCGACGTTAGTCTTTTATTGCCAATTGAAATAGTATTTTACTGGCCTCTTCGATCAATATCACTATTGGGGTTGTGCCAATTTTACATGGCATGTCTGTTTCCTTATTGCCTGAAATGCCTTTATAACCTGACACCCACCTTAGCATTAATTAGCACATTAGAGGAGGTAGATCCTTTTTTTTACGGTATTATACATGTAAAATATTAATGTTTTTAACCAATGGGATGTTTGTAGTTTTATGTTCGCGTTTCTGTGATTAATAATTCGACACTATTAGACATACACATTCCTACTTTACACTACCTACTTTACTCCATGACACAAGGAACCGAGATATGGGAATAGCTTGTTTTTACCTGCTTTGACTTTCATTTTTGTAAAGGCAATCCATTTATTTCTGCTAGTTCCATTAGCTCTAGGCCCTATTGAAAGGCATTAAAAATGGGTAGTAGATCCCAAAAAGTCAGTATAAAATAAACTGTGAATCATACGACCTGGAAGCAGTTAAAATTAATATGAAGCATTGCTTGAGTTGATTCAAGTTTGATCGAAGGGAATTTTTCGGTGGTAACGCAGAAACTGAACTGTGAATCAACCGTGGTTCAGACATTTGTGTAATGGAGAGTGATGAACCGAAGCTCATTTTAGAACGCCTAATGAGCTTAAAAGCGCCGACTTATTAGTGGAAGATAAGAAATAAATTAACTGTAGCAGAGCCATCAGCGAGATTTCAGATATATATAAGGCCATCCATAGATTAAAAGAATCCTATCTCTGTTTACGTTGTGTAACTAACAGTTTGTTCCTCAGGAAGACCGCATGAATTGTTCCGTTTAAAACTTCAATAGGGATAAATCGAAAGGGTTCATTATCTATTTTGTCACTGAGGATGAGACAAATATAGTCTTTTACAAAAATGTTAAACAACCAACGACAGTTTGCAAGAAAAATGAAGCTCTACTGTTCATTGGGAACTGTTACCACGTAACCCAATCCTTACGGTAGAAGTAACAGCTAGAGTGTCTTGGGTCAGCGTTGAAGGAAAAAAACGTCCTGGCCTGATGAACAGAAGTAACGACGTTTTTCACCTTGACGCCAAGTCTCACACAGTTACTCAGAGTAAAAAACTCGGATTTTAGGATGGCAAGACATTTCATACTCTCCAGACATTTCCTCTTCCGAATTTTGCTCGTACCGCTCGCTAGTGTATCACTTAAAAGTTAGAAATTGCTGAACGAAAATGCTCTGAAAATCGGGCTTACAGATTTATTCCTCCGACTCATAGGACCTATTGAAAGTATATACAATTACTATCAGATAATTAGCAATATATTACAGAAAAATAAGGAAATTATGTTTAACAATAAAATAAATTTATATCAATTAATTACACTTTTTATCTAAGTCTTTGTTGAGATGAAAAAGTTAGTGTGAAGAACGGGATTTCAACCTACGACCTTTGACTGAATACACCACAGCTCTAACCACTTTTCGACTTCGATCAATTTCCATATTTTTTCCTTTTTTCAAATGTTGAAATTCAATTAATTGATTGTCAATTAAAATAATTAATGTGGTCAACTTTGACTATGGCTAAACCTAAATGGATGCTAAAATTTATATTTTAAAAGTTTGATTTTTTTAAACTTAAAAACCTATTCACACATCCAATAATTCAAAACATGCACCGTTTTATTAACTGCGTTATCCTGGCAATTATTTCTTAAAATATTTTAATTACATACAGGTTTTTATTGTTTGAAAGACATAAAATGGTTACAAAAAATATCAACAACGATATCATGAAGTTTGTCCACAGGTTTTGTTAGTTTACTGTTCGCCTGAACTCCTTTACGTGTGCGGAAGACTGAAGAACTTAGTTATTTAGTTCAACATGCTAGCCTTGGAACGGAACATTAGAAAAGCCCACGCTCTGTAAATAAAGAAAGGTTATCCGGGATAAATTGTATTACGGCTCAAGAGGAGTATATGTATATCATTTCTGAATCAATTTCCTTGATGATTTCATAAGACGTATTTACATTTTTGATGTGTAATTATGATGGTATAAACATAAAGTTTCGATTCACTGTCCCATTTTGAATTCATTTTGTTACCTAAACGTTCTTCATTGATGTTGAATAAACTTACTAATACTTTTGAATTACAAAATTTCTTATACGTTCTAACGATTCCTCACTGAAGATGGCGGAATGCCGAAAACCGTATGAATAATTCAAAATCCTGCGATTGTTGAAGGATCCAATAATTTACATAAGTTTTAATATGCCTGCATGTGTATACTATGTTTTAAATGATCGATATACGATTCATAATCGCTATCATGCTATTTACTGACATTGCAATCTTATATTTAATTGGTACAATGTATAAAATTTAAAAAAATTCGAAAGTAACTATAAACTTAAAAATTTAAGGTATATTTTCAAACAAAACCGTTTATGCTCTTAGAAATTCCTTTCTTAACATATGGAATTATACCAATGCTATATAGATGAACATAGAAATTACAAATAACTGAAACTGGACTTATTATAAGTTTAGAAAAAAATAAAAGATTTAGCACGACGATACTATACAATGATTTTAAGATACTTATTATTAATTCTATTTCAAACAGTGTAAATATTTCGGAACTGCCACGTCTCTTCCTTAGCGACAACCTTCACCGAGTCTGGAAGAATGTTGGAAGAAAAACAATAACTGGTTTTAACCTCCATACAAGAAACGGGATATACAATTACATAGACAACTTTTAAGACAAGAATTTAAAAATTCCTACAATATAATATTAATAATTTGTTTCTTGCATGCATCTTTTTAAAAATGTACTTATACTTAATTCTATTAACTCGTGTACTTAAGAGAAATATGTGGTAATTAGTGACCGTTAGTCGATGATTTTTCGGAAATCATGAGTTGGGGTCTGGTGTGATGTAGGTTTCAAAAAACATTTTCTTTATCGCCAGCGTTCGATCTTTATTGAGATCATCTTCAGGTACGCAGAAAATAAACACTCTCTGCCCTAAAGATGCTCTCAATAAAGATAGAAAAGTTGGCACTATAAAGAAAATGTTTTTCTGAAACCTACATCACACCAGACCGCATCTCACATTTTCGAATAATCAGCTTAACAGAAAGTTAATTCTTCTCAATTTTTCTATCAAGTTTATAAGAAATCATTTTTGTACAATGCCAATATGAATGTTAATCCATTACTTATAACTACATTCAAAAAGGATTTAACTTCAAAAATAGTAATTATTAGTACATAATTTTTGGTTAGTTCTCTCGTCCAAATAGATTTTTGTAAACAAATTATTTAGTCTTATCTTTTGCCTACATTATTTAAATTATTTATTTCGGTTTTTATACTTCTAGCAAAATAGTATTATTGGTGTGCGTTCAGATGAACTTCTTTACATACTCTGCCTGCTGTTTTCGGATTCGTTCAGTAAAGCTCAAAGTCTTTGAATGTTCAGCACCTATGTGCGCAACAGGCTTTATCAGTAAATGCACGGAGAGGCAAACGAAGTGGCCACCCTCAATAATTTTAACTATCCCTTAGACAACCATTGATTATCTTACAACACTATTTGGTCTGTTTTAAACGATTAGAGGTTGAGAAAACACAGATAAAATCGGATCGTACAGATCATAAAGGCGCAGGGATTGAGACTTCCTTTCAACCTCGGCATGCCTCGTAAATCGTAAAAACAAAGAATTAAATGGTAAAAAGTTTTTAAATATATAAATGACCTGAAATGTTTCTCTTTGAATAAATTGCTCAGAAAAACAATTCTACTTCCTTCCAGCCATTTTTCCCAATTTACATGCTATACAAAAATCTGCGTAAAAAATAACAAAGCATATAAAATCTTATAGGTACTTTTCAAGAAGTATAATTTTTCAAAATTACACATAAAAATCGTCGGCTATAGCTGTTCTTCCTATCATTCAATTCGTTTAGTTATTATTAAAACCTAACCATAATCATCGGAAATGTAAAAAAATCATTTTAACTTCGCAATTGGGCTTTTTCCCTTTCCTCAATCAGAAACCGCCTAAACCACCCAGGAAGGATGAGAGGTCACTGCAACAATGATCTCTTGAAAATAGCAGAACAATACAGAAAACCGTCTAGTTTTAAAAGCAAATTTAAATAATGTACATAGAACATCAAAACAATGCAAAGAAGGAAGGAAACCAGATTATAGTGCATTGATGCGAAATGGCCAAATTAAACACTAGCAATGCCCCTGGATTGGTTCTAAACATCATATAAGCTATTTTCGGACCGTCGGACAATTACAACGGGAGACAAAAAAAGGTTCCCACTCTTAGTATTTTGAATTATCCCTTCGGCAAGCCTTCATTGATTATATTACAACAACGGTTCGTTTTAAAGGATTAGATGTATCGAATACCTTTGGAACAAGTTGTCAAAGAGGGTGAAGTGTGAGTGATGCCACTGAACTTGAGGATTGGCACTGTTTGAAGAATATGAAAATATTCAACAGCACTACATTAAAAACTTGATAAAATCGATCCATGTCGATTGCAAGGTGATCAACGTAAGATGAGGAAATCTCCCGTACTGGATTGCATATTATCGTCATTATTTTCATAGCAACATTTTTCGTAAAATGGTTTAATTCAGTTTAATTGTTATTTAATTTTTTTTATTTTGCTGTATTTTATATTTTTCTTTAAAAATATTCAGTAAACAGCAAAAAAATAAAAAATTTAAGGAGTGCATCTAATTACTTAAATAAATCAAGAGTAGCCACTATTTGTCTCTCCATGGATAAATAGTTTTATCCGCTTTGGTTATGTATGTCTTCCCACGATTACTGTCCACGAAAGACAAATGAAATCAAAAAACTTTGACTATAATCTACATCATTAAATACCTCAAAAATAAATATGAACAAAATAAAGCAATGGTCTTTGGTTCATCACCCAAGTTTAAGAAACTTAAAAAATCATATGACGATGATCAACCGATTGAATACGTTAATAACTCTATATATATATATATATATATATATATATATATATATATGGGAACACACAGGAAGTGTGTTTATACAGTGCTAGAAACTTTAGGCTCAGTCGAAGTAGATAGAAACTGTTAATACACAGAAAACAAACGCTTTGAATGAGTACAAATAATTTGATTAAGCCTAAGATTTTTAGGATTGTATGAATTCATTTTTTCACATCCTATTATTTGTATTGTATTTGTACAATTTAAATAATGTTTATAAATCCCAGGCTCTGAAGATTGTCTCAATAAAGATCGAAACGTTGACACGATTAAGAAAACATTTTTCTAAAACCTACGTCAGTCATCCCGCATCTCACGATCGCCAAATATGTTGTTTTTTTTCTATCCTGTTCTATACAGTATTTCTTTCTTTTTCAGTCTTTTCAATATAACATCAATAATTTAAGAATATTACCATTTCTAATTTGCCTTGGTTGATCTAGTTAGTTAGTTCTTGCTATATTAAACTGCTTGGATACTTTATTTTATATTATGTTTTTATAATATACAGAAATAAGTAGATAACATATTGTAGGTAATATACACATCCTACTTATTTATTAATGTATAAAAATACAAACATTGTTTTTAAATGAATGCCTTGTCGTATACCATTCCTTTCGGCGATGAACTCCCCAATGTCGCATTGGCAGTTATCCAGCCGACAAAGATAACAAAACTATTTACTTTGTGCTAATATAATTATATTCACTGTTATGAAACTAGTTGAGACTTGTAGGAGAGGCGAAGAAGCAAGGTCAGGGATGTTTTTTAAGATAAAGTTCTCTTGCCAAAATGGTTCTTTCTCTCATAGTTAATTTCACAGTAAATATTATAATCTGAAAAAAAATTAAATTTAAAGAGTTGACTGTTAAGTATGATATAGTTTTTATGCCTTATCTTCATATTAGGTTTGAACTTAAGAATTAAAATTCCATTTAAACCGTGCAAATAATGTAGCCTGAAGCAACAGCACATCGAATGACTTTCATTTGATTGTTAAACGTTTCTATTATGAATTTAATTGACTTTCTGACAAATGAGCGAACGGTTTAGTTATCCGACGAGTTTATTGTTAAGTCGAGGAATACAATCACGCTAATGGATTTTGTTCCGTATTTTAAAGAGCAAAACACGTTTATTTCTACACAACTTCCTTTTTCAATGCATAGCGATTTACCAAATTGGACAACCTATCCCACTTCCTTTGACACAAAGGGGGCGTCAAAGGTGGGAAAAGGCGTGAAATTTCCACGAGGCTCGAACGGTTGGTGAATAATTTTTCGAAAAAATAAAAAAACCCAGACTGTAACGTTTTCCCAAATTATTGGACGTCAGACGACCGCCTAATCTGCATATTTTCAATCCGAGCTACAATCTGGCCTCTACCAGGTGGAAAAATAAGAAGGCTGCTCCAAACCTAATGAGCAGGTTTGGTACAACCTTGGCCATCGACCCCACCTTGTTTGTGTAAAGGCCGGATTATCGAGTGTGAACTCGAATATACTCCCCATACTTACATGTTATTTCCAGCCGAAGAATATGTCCGTAAGTCGTAACAAAACTTGCTTAATTTTAACACCCCTTGATGTTTTTTTATTATTCGTTTTATTAAAAAAGCATTTTCATAGACTTCATTTTTTTATAATTTCAATCGAAATATTTTACAGAATGAAATACAATATGTTTTATTTATGTTGCATGGCTAGAATTATTTTAACAAACGTCAGATTAGGAGTCCTCGTTACAATTTAAAATATTCTTTAAACTATGGATTGCTTATGAAGTTAATTAATTTATGTTTTATTTATGACTTCTAAGAAGTACTTTTATTTCATTTGGTAGGTTATTATTCTCTGAAAGGAAAAATGTGGCCACCCTTGCCTGCCTAAACCCAAAGCCCCATAGCTTCTCGGGAGTGAAAATGTCGCGGAGATATATCGTTCTCCTGGGGTTCGCAACAGCAGTCAACCTTCGGGGTGCCGGTGATTTTGAAAACAAAATATTGGTAAGTATGTCGGGTTCGAATGCAGGGTTGTTGGAATCGAATCTGGGACCTTTACCTTACAGTGAAGAGCGCCGGTCAACGCCTAAACCGTTGCGGCCACCGACGCCACTCACTCTCCTGTTATTGTCCCCTCTCTCGGCCGTCAAAAGACCTCGAACAAAAGTTTAGTTTAATCTTACTCAGATCAATTGATGTGATTTCTTGCGAAACTTATCCGAGCTGTTTTGGTCTTGTACATGGTCGTGGTAGGCATTTTTCACACGTAATCGAGTTTCTGAAAGGCTTCGATTAACAGTAAGTAAACTGACCATTTCTAACTTGTAGAAGTACGATCGAAACAATAAAACGATCATCTCTATGATCCATGCCTTGTTGCGTATCTTGATAAAGATAAAAAACCTTTCGGACAGTTGTTATGGGAATGTTAAGCAACCTAGCCACACACGCTTGACCTTCTTCTATCATCCAGCATGGCTATGATTCTAGTCAAATTCTTCCTCAAACAAATGCATCCACAATAATCTACTAGTACGACACTTATCACTTCCGACCATACCAGAAGACTGATCTAGACGAGCGAAAGTAGTTCCCCGAAACCTTCCGAGTAAGGCGATTAATGACGAGGTTTCGGTGTGAAAGTATGTTATCACTGGGCAATATCTTCAAGTGAGTCAACTACAAATTCAGCCTACATAGAAATATTTACCTAATACTAATAATATTGTTGTGGTAAATATCGAATAACAGTAATTAAGAATTTAATACACTTGAAAATCTTAATTATTTTTTGGACCGCTTATAACCTAAACTGATCTTATTGGTTTTTGTACTGTGATTACTTCAATTTAATTATTGATTATGTTACATTTTTTGTAATGATGTGTCGAAAAATCATTAAATATATCGAATATATTATACAGACTTTTCTGCATAAAATGTTCATGTATTATAAATAAATTGTAGAGGTGATTGAAAATAATGGGGAAACTCCAATTATTGATTTCATTAACAATAATAAAAATACACAAAGATATAATTAATATGAGAAACTAAACAGCCACAACTAGTTACCAATGAACGTACCCAAAGGAATTCTACGCATACGTTAATACAGAAGGGTAAACTTACAATTTTTCAAAAATAGTGTGACTATTTTTGGAATTTTATCCTCCAGCATCCGATTATACTTATCTTGTAATCGACATTCAAATTAATTATCATCGGTGGTTCAAAGACTGTTCAATATTGTTTCAGTTATTTCGGCTTCCGATTCCATTCTCATCATTTTGTTTGCAAAGCGATCTGCAGATGGAAAAAAATTATATCCGTTTTTGAATAGGAGGGTAATTATGAGAAAGAATTCACCATGGTTTTCCTTGCAAGAGGTTCGTAATTAAAGATAATTAAAGTGTCTGTAATCAGATCATATCCAATCAGTGCTTTTCTTCGAAGATAGGCTTTTCTTGAAATGTAATTACGGAAAAGAACATCCCTCTTAATAACCCTTTTCGAACAAAAAATTTAACTTATTTTAATTACAACTATAAAAATGGAATTATCAATTTCGTGAGATATTTGCAGTAAAATTGGTAGTTAATAAAAAACAATTGTCGAATTTCAACGCAGTATGTATTACATATTTGTATGCCCATTCCACGAATAATGAATTTATTTTCAACCATCTCGGTTTTATTTGATATCGAAATGAAAAATATAATATCATGAAGTTTCACATACACCTACTCGCAGAGTTCATGGTCGATGAGCATTGCCCCACAACAGCTCGCTAAATTAAATTCAGAATATTACACGTTTCATAAAAGCCCCGTCGATTGTTAACTCGACAGGTTTAACTTTATATTAAAATGTTCATAATAATTGCAATGCTTATTTATTTTTTGTTATTAATATAAAAAAATCCAGTAAAGAATTTCCATTAATCCCGAATGGTGAATTTGCATTGAAAATAATGATTTGGAATTGCAATCTTCAAAAAGGAAAATCAGGTTTGTAAGAAACTATCATTATTGGTTATTTGATCAATACCCATGGGTGTCATTCAAGGAAATGTTTTGCACCCTGCGACTGTGTTTGAAAGAACATCCAACTCCATGATCCAGTAGTCATATAGAAACCGTCTAAACCATATTACATATTAAAAATGTTTATCTGATTATGGTAAGATCTGTCAGGATTCCATTTACCTTGATTACTCTATTAACACAAATATGTGTCAGGGAGGTTTTTTAGTTGAGATAAAATAGTCAATGGCATGAACGGGATTCGAACACACGATCTTCGGCTAGATACGCCGCTGCTCTACCACTTGCGCTATCGTGATCTCGATCAAATCGGACACACATGTCAACCCACCTTTCGAATTTTCCCTCTTTTTTGCCATTTTCAAATGTCGTGTACTCTATTCGATCTCGGCGACAAATAAAATGACGAAGAAAGAGCATTAGTGAAGATATACTTCATTTTTCTTATCCATTAGAGTTTGGGGTCCGATTGACAAAATAATATCTTTCAATTAATTAAACTGTATGTAAGATATTGGTTGAGAAAAAAAGCAATGTCACGAGCGGGATTCGAACCCATGACCTTCGGGCTAAACACGCCGCTGCTCTACCACTTGGGCTATCTTGACTTCGATCCACTTTCCATCTCAACCCACTTTCCAATTTTTCACGATAGCTGGAGACATTTAATTAATTGAAAGAAGTTATTTGGTCACTGGAACCACGAACTCTAATGGATTTGATAAGAATAAAACTGAATTGAGAGACTGTTAATTTGCCTTGATGGAAATTTTTGGATTATATTGAATTTTAACCTGCTTTGATGACTTTTTGATCTATTTCATTTCCATTTAACGTGTTTATGCTTTCCCAATTCTGGGAGGATCCTAAGTTTTTAAACAGGAGAAGCTCTCAGGCATCAAGGCCGAAGGGTCAGTCTTGACAAAGGTGTTATTGGACCCACCGTCCCTCAGTACTTCCTTTTAAATTTCCATCTTTATTTACTCACGGTATTTTTACTTTTTTATAAGGTAACGTTTTTGGTTAATAAATGTATTCATAAATAGAATCATCTCTCTCAACTCAGAGAAGAGTATTGATTTTACTTCAAAGAATTTTTGTTGTACATAGTTTGATAAATAAAGAGAAATTTTGTTTAATACAGTTACAACACATCCTTTTTACACAATTATGTTAAGCACAATTTCGTTATATGGGGCTACACATAGAAAGTAAACTACCGTATTACAAGAATTGACAAAATAGCACACTGTTTAACAAGCCAGACAGTGCTACTGTTACAAATAGCACAGCTCGGTTGAATAGCACATAAATTTATCTGTAATTTATTAAAACTATATCGGTGCCTTTCAGGGAAATATATTAAGCAATATTCCTAGTTCCTAACGATCTGCATGTGTTGCAACTTTTAGTGAATAAAAAGAAAAAAGGCAAAAGTGCCTGTGGGTAGATAAATTATCATTTTAAAAATGCCTTATAAATAGTTTTTAAAAAATTAAGTTTATTTCGGTAAAAAAGTTATTATTCTTTTGTGAATTTAACTAGTTGCTTTCTGATCCTTTCGGAAATGTTAAAGATTTAGCTTAGTTTTCCTAAGCCACTTATGGTGAATGTTTATTGGTAATAACAGGAAAATTTCTATTCGTTAAACTATTTTTAACAAGGCACTTTTAAACAGGTAAATGATAGATGATACATAAGGAACTACTCACGCCGTTAGTGCAGCACGGAAACATAGTTGTAAAACAGCATTAACATAAATCCACTGTAAAAGTAGAGCTGCATAAAATTCGTCCGGAACCGGTGCTCACCCACACCACTCACTTTCATTTTTCTTTTTTTCAAGTCTTGTTTTTGGTTGTGGTTTTTCAATGCCAAGGTGAAGAGAAGACTAAAAGTCCACGTGTATGACAATCAAGTTCTCATATTCCTCTAATTATTTTTCTTTTTTTACATTTTAAATTACAATAATTTTGTGAAAGAGTGAGGTTTGGGGATAAACCTAAAAGGGGGTTAGTTAATAGATACGGGAGTAGAACGGATTCTTTATTTATATTCATTTAAAAATCTTAGGCAATTCAGCAACATTCAAGAGTGCAAAACGGATTCTGCTGGCTTATAAAACAGCAAAATAAAGTTTTGATTTTGTTCGATCTCCCTCCCGCGAAATTCAAAACGCATGTTAATTGTTTGACCTTTGAAAAGTTTCACGCTCATTCATCAATTATTTTTTCGGTCGTAACTTTTTCGAATCATCAGTTTTGTTGATTGAAAAGCTTTGATTTTTCATTATGTTTATTGCCATTTCCACCACTTACGACATCCCTCCACCTCGTTAATTACACTTTCAACGAAATTCATATGTTTTATAGTTCAGGTAGCTTGATAATCATGTTTATATAGTAGGTCAATTATTTATACATGTTGTGGTAAAAAAAAATGTTTTTCGTACTTCATCTAATTTTGATGGGCATAGCGGGTACAAAATTTTTGTCC
Source organism: Cimex hemipterus (assembly GCA_039619505.1). Classification (NCBI taxonomy): domain Eukaryota; kingdom Metazoa; phylum Arthropoda; class Insecta; order Hemiptera; family Cimicidae; genus Cimex; species Cimex hemipterus. Next base: position 577,862 of record CM077102.1, read on the forward strand.
CTTTATCCTTCACTAGATCATTACTCATGCTTGCTTACTTTTGTTTTCATTTTTCACAATGAATTGAATTTTTTTTACTCAAGCCTGGAAAATCCCAGAGCATAAAACGATTCCAAGCCAAGCAAGAATTTTATAAAAAATTCATTATTAATTTTTTCTGATGTTGACAATAAATACCGAATAAATGATGATCAATTCAATATAACCATTTCCGATAATATTAAGTTGTGACATGCCATGTCAGCTTTAGTTTAGAAATTATGACTATAATTGCGCTGGTATTTATAACGAACTATCAACAGTATTGTGTAATCATTACTGACGAATAGAGCAAATATTAATTAAAGTAAATTGGAAGGACCAAATTGTTGCTAGAGCTTTGCTATGGTTGCTACCATTTAAACCGCTAAATCGTCATCGTTCGTAAAATGCGTTCTTTGCATATTTTCAAAGTTTAATCAATTTTCAAATTTTATTTCTAGTAAGAGGTAAGGTTTTAAATAATATTCTAATTGTTTTAATTCTTTAAATGGATTATGACTGCTCATTACACTTTTGGGCATGTTTTGTAATTTACAGAATGTTAGGGAGTTTTCAATGTCCTGAAAGTACTCAAGAGCAGTTCATATAGTATCTCAATTTGGTGAAATACATCCTTGATTTCAATTATTTCTGCTTGGTGTTTGATTTATTAAATTTATTTTGTATTCCAATTTTTCACCATTTGTCTGAAGTGTTCGAATATTTTCACTGAAATTTATAATTAATAATTTATTTACAGAGTACTTGGATGTGATTTAATTTTCAATATCTATTTGGTTGTCATTAATTTGATTGATAAGATTGTCATTGTTTTCCTTACCTGTGTAGTCTAGGTTTCCTGCAATAAATTTTATAACTTATCCAATAAGTCCTCGACGTTGTCGATAGGTTCTGTGCACACTTACATGGTCAAGTCTTTCGTCGTTGAGTGATTTGGAATAATTTATTAAGTTACGAAATGGTAGTATTTCTTCTGGAATTGTTTTATTAGGTTTTTTGTATTTTGTGATTTTGAGATATTGGTTATTTAAAATGTCTACTTCAGAGATTAAGTCTTTTAAGTCGTAATAATGGATCATCTTGTGTTCCGAGGTTTTTAATTATATTAATAAATCAGTTTTTTTAATCAAATCATACCTAATTGTATGTTTCTATGACAAGAGTTAACTTGATTAGATTGTTCAAAAAATGTTTGATGATTTATTAGTAATGTCTAGCTGGTTTAAATTATCAAAGACACTTAATTTCGATTTAATTTATAAACACCTTTCCAAAATCATGAGTATCCTATGGATATAAATGATAACCTGAGAGATTTTTATCTATTTAGCTCTTTTAGTCTAATGGAAAACATTAATTAAGTTCCTATTAATAGGCAAAATAATATTGGACTCTTTCAGGAAATTAAACACAATTAAATTAAAACGTCGTTGTCCAAGTTGATTTGTAATGAATAATGTAAATAATAAAGTAAAGAAACAAGATGTGACATAAATTGTAATACGAATGATAATAAAATAAACATTTTTTAGTTGTTACAGCTCGACTTACACCAAAATCTAAAGGAAATCAAGTTTTAGAGAGATGTAGAGAAGGCCTCGGAACTAGAAACAACTATAATGTTATGCAAGTCTATATAAAAAATTGGGCTAACAATGACAGAAATAAAACATATTGTAAATTAAGATAAAGATATCGCTTTTTGACTTTCTACTCATAATTATTCTTGTCAAACATAGTTTAGTACTGATGTGCATTTTTCAAATTAAGATAATTCTTAAAAGTAAAAAATCTGGAGGGAGGGAGAGAGTAGAGAGAAAAGAACAATTGTCGCAATATGCGTTGTTCGTAGACAGGTTGTGTTAAAGTAAGTTAATAAAATTAGACTTAAAAAAACTACATAATTATCGCAATAAGGTATCATGGCCTTGAACACTAATAATATTCATTTAGATTGTAATAGAGTTTTTCTTGTAAATGTGAGTTCACGACCCTTTTAAACCTGTACAAAATATTAATCATTTGAATCATTGACAATGTATGCTCCGGTGTGGACGAACGTTTTTTGACCACCTATTGTTACGACCAGATATAAAGACAGGTAGATTTGATAGATAGGGTAAATAGCTAGATAGATAGAGATAGTGAGAAAAAGAGAGGAAGAAAATGGGAACGAAAGCCGGACAAGGGCAGAGAAAGGTAAACCGAAAAGCAAACAGAGAGATAGGTAAATACAAAGAGAGAGAGAAAGAGAGAGAGAGAGAGAGGAGAGAGAATGGGAAAGATAGACAGGCAGGGACAAAGAGAGTGGGAGAGATAGAGATAAACAGAAACATAGATAGATAGATATAGGATAGAGAGAGAGTGTGTGTGAGACGGAGGGAGAGAAAGTGAGACAGGGGGAGGGAGAGAGAGAGAGAGAATGGCAAATTGGCAAATAACGCCCAAATTCAACCCAACTCGCACAAATGTATATAAGAAGTTCTCCATAAGTGATAACCTTATTATTTTTCGGATAAAATATTGTATACATTGTAATAAAATATAAATAATAAGAAATATCCCGGTCCGTCTGTTCTCACAATTTTGGCCTGTCAGGCGTGATTTAACATTTCACAACCTTTAATAGTTGGTTAGTAAGAAATCTTATTTTGAAATGCTTGTTGTAGTAGAATAACACACGAGCTAACCACCGAGGATGGAGAAACGCCGAATCTTGTTCGACAGACCAAAACAACGAGGACAGGGAGACCGGAACGAACGGAAACGACCGAACTAAATAATTCACAAATTGCAAAAAACATATTGAACAACGTTGAAGGAGTGTACAAATATGATCAATTTTGTTAGTATCAACCCGACGGAAAAGTTGTGCAGTGAGACCCTCCATCTATTGCTAGCTATGGCTTTCGGGGTCTTGATGTTAAATATTCCAGGGCATCTCAGAAGGACAAATAGACCCACGCTGACACAAACACTTAAAGACAGAAGGAAAATTACGACCGGTCATTCAAGATTACCTTCAATAAAACACAGGCGAAGGGGCGTTTCCATGGAGACTCCTTAACCAGGTGCGGATAAATAATACCATGTCGAATTAGGATAGACGAACGTTAGGCCATCGATAAATAAGAGGAGGTTCTGTTTTATCGTTTATGCTTGTAGTTTGAGCCCAAATAATAGTATAAAGAGAAGAAAAATTACACCTAGCCTTTTACAAACCGCCGAGTAGAAAAGTATGTTTGAGTTTTAAGTTTAAACAGTTTAAAAACACTCCATTTCAGTTATTTATTTAAAATCTTTCTGTCAGCCTTTTTAAATAGTAATAACGATGATTATAAGTTATCCTTGAAATTAAACGCCTATAGACCTAACCATCTGCAATAATTTTTCCCTTTACAAATAGTATTAAAATTTCACCAGCTCAACCAACCGAGAGATTTCTGCAGGGGCAAAAACAAAAAAAATTTAGAAGTTGCAATGATTTTGGGACGTTTAAATAAGACGGCAGTATAAATGATACTTGAGATCGTACTCCCCTCATTCACTCTCTCTCTCTCTCTCTCTCTCTCTCTCTCTCTCTCTC
>CM077102.1:581889-639613 GCA_039619505.1 Cimex hemipterus
CCTACATCACACCAGACCACATCTCACGATATCTGAATAATTATTTTAGATGATTAGAACTCGGACACTAATGTCCCATCTCAACCTCACCTTTTGAATTTTCCCTCCTTTTTGCCATTTTTCAAAATGCCAATTTTATCTCATCTAAAAAACTTAATTAATTGTAATAGATTTATATAATTGTATTATATTTATACGAAATTAATTAATTTAATTACCTATTTATAATTTTTTTAAATCAAAGAAAAGTTTGTTTTGTGTCCAAGAAAAATTGATTCTACTTATCGGTCACAGTCCAAAGGAAAACAAAACACGTCCGCTCTGGTCAGAGTTCAGAAAACATCTGGACAAACATTTTATGAGCAAGATGAAACTTTGCTTTGCCTTGCGGCTGAAATGATTTGTTGCGAAAGATTGTTATTATCTATTTTTAAAATGACCGTAAACGTTTTAATCATATGAAAAGGTCTGAAAAAGAAAGGAGGTTTTGCGGTTAGGTATGACATTTTGGAACAAGACTGACGAAATACTACGTAGGGGACATTTGCATTATGTTTTGAAACAAAATAATGCTTCATTGAAGCTAACATATTTATATGTGTGCTATATTGGATATTATGTATTAAATAGATATGGTAAATTATGGGTGGTGAACTTTCTACTGAGGAATTTGTCGATCTAGACCTGTTGTAGGAGGGTAGGAAGGTTCAACAGGACAAAAATATAATTATATATAAAAATATAAAAGGATCTTTAATTGTATTTACTTATTTGACTAAGAAAAACAAGCTCTTGAGCAAGTGGTAAATATTAAAGTATCGTGAATAATTAAATATGTTAAATATTAAACAAACATTACGGTTTTTTATTTTTACAGACTGCACCTACTCTACGCATTAGCATTATAAAATTAAAATTGCTTTCTGCAAAACCATGTTCGATGAATAAGTTAAAACTTTCATATTATGTTTTTAATTTAATTTTTTTCCAAAAGTGGTTTGAAGTATGTAACCTGTGATGTTTGATTTGGGTCATTAAACCATTGTTTGTATTTGTTTCCACATGTTTGTTTCACATTTAATTGAACCTCAAAAAAGCTTTCATAAAAATATAAGTTGTATTTATTCAAGTATAAACGTTATTTTCTTTTAATATAAAAAAGCGTATAATTGAGCAATTAGAGGCCGAATCGAAGTTTTTTCATCGTTCAACTCATTTCACTCACTCTCTCTTTGTTGCTGGTGTTAACCATTCATACGAATTTGGTTGTTAATAGTCAATTAAACAAAAGAAACGAAAATATCCGAAGAAAATTAATTTCTCATGTTTTTGCGTAAAAATCATGCCAAGACCAGAGATTAACCACTATAGTCTATTTTGTTCTCAGAAAGAAAAATTACGTAGCTTGTTTGATTCTGGTCCTTTTGGTCCTTCTATCATCGCTATTTTCCTCTGTCAGATACAATCTTAATTTCGCCGTCATCAGTGGTTGGTCCTTCTGTTTCATTACAAGACCCACTAACAAAAAAAAAAAATAAATAAATAAACGGGTTTGGCAGCTCACAACGGCGAGAAAAAGAGAGAAAAATTATGGGAAAGGCATTACGGTTCGTCACCCCGCACACTCCAGAAGAAATTTCAGTTCGAAAAAGATGGGACGTATTGAATTATATGGAGGCACAAATTAATGTATTTTATCTTTCATCAACATCTCGAGGTAATATAGTTGTAAAAACGTGGGATTAGCCTGATTCTTCATCTGTTTGATTAATGCTATTTTCATTTTTTGTACAAAGTTTAAATCCATGCATTTTGATTAAATCCACTGGCTTAACGGTAAACAGCAATTTAGCCAGAGGATTTGTGAATAATGTGTTAAAGGAAATGTGTTGTTAATTTGTTAATTTTACATGACGTCTTATGTTTTATATGTATATGCTTATATTGTATAAATCATAACTATATATCTACGCGATGTACTGATGAGTTAAAATAAACATTATTTATATTTCAAATTCTGAAATTAACCAGCACGGACAGCCAGGGCAGAATGATCGGTATCGACCAAATTAGGGGTTTATTATTCTGCACACAATACGAAGAAAACTCATTATTTAATTAAATTAAATGATAATATATTTGACCTTTTTTCCAATAAGTTACCCATTTAATTTTGTTGTTATAAAACACCAGACGAGGAGAAATAAATGAAAATAATATTGAATTATGATTTCAAGAGTGTGCTAACCGAAAACTCCAGACCAAAATAGTTGGTGAGAGTATTTTCTTATAAAATCTTTATATAGTATTTTATACATAATGTGAATTATATTATATTCTTACCATTATGTTGAATAAACGTAAGGTCAGCAAATACTGTTTTCATTTAATATAGAATATCACATTTTGTTCAACGGGATCATTTTCTCTTTCCAAGGCGATTTTATATTACCATAAAGGTTTAAAATAATTGAAATCTTGTCATGAAGTTGAAAATTTTCTCAGACTGTTTATCGAAATGTGCAAAGTTGTTATTTGAAGTCCCTCCGGTCATTGTAAGACCGGCCGAAGCTCTTCTTAATGACTAGGTGACTTATAATTTGCATTTCAAATTAAATTTACAAAAAGGCCCCGGCTTATGAAGGCATGAGAATAAGCCTATCCTGGCATTGTTTTGCGTTTTATGAAACGGTATTAAACGGCATTTCAAGGATTACAAGCTTGGGGGTTGCGCCCTGTGCAGCTTGAAGCACCGCAACCCCTGGCTACTCTTCACCCGTAGAATAGTTCACAATTATCTATTGAGTTGACTTTATTACTTAAATAATCAGTTAACTAAATTTAGAGATATCTAAAAAACTCATAAATCACTTATAACAATCAACCAAACAATCAACCAAATAAACAAAATTTGTACGATTGTTTCTTTTTAACTTTTTATGTATTTATTTCTATTATTTTTATGTTTTATGATTAATAGATGTATATCCAGAGTTTTATGTTTAATTTTTCAATTTACAACATTCTCTGATGACAGACGGATTTAATTCCATATTGTATATATTTTTAATTATATATTTCATGATGTGCTCAAAATTGTAAAATAAAATATTTCTATCTATCTATCTATCTATGTATAAAGACAAGCACACACATAAGTTGATAAATCGATGGAGTGAGAGAGGGAAAGACAGAAAGAGTGAGAGAGTGAGAAAAAGAGAGAGAGGCAAATTTAGATAAAGGCAGAAATAAAAATTCGCTTTCCTTCTTTCACATAATTTTTAACTAATGTTTATTTATATAATATCTGGATTTCGGATTCTCAGATTTTCAATCAGTGGCAATCTGCAGCAATGTTCAGTAATTTTGGAATAATGGTACAGCATGCACAGAGCAGTTGCTCAGCTCAATGTATCCCCTTAAACGAAGTGTCATTCCTTCGCTCAATATAGGGAACTAGTAGGAATGCCGTCCGATATGAGGATTGCGCACGTGCATAGCAGCGAGTCTTTGCGTCCGCTATTTCTGGAAAAATGGAGTACTGGTTCAGTATATAGATCTTTTAGTTATTGGAGAATCTTAATATTATCTTATACTACGTTCTGTGTTAGGTGTTATGTCTGTTTCGTAAGAACGTATTTATGTGCGTGAATGTAAATATATTGTAAGTTTAGGTTAAAACTGTATGCGTTGGGGGCGGAAATGATCTCATTGTCGATAGCTTCTTGAATTCTAGGGTAATACGGATAAGACCTTGGCCTGAACCAGGTCTACAAAAACACCGAAGTGCGTGATATCGCGGCTAACCACGAGAAGACAGGTTCATAACAATTGAAAATAATAATAATAATAATGTTTGAAAAGTAAAATTTCCAGAATTGGAGACAGCATGTTCTCACCTTATTTATAAACCTTACCAAGCATCATTCTTGTCTTAGTGTGAATATTTTTTAATATTAACTGTTAATAAGGACTTGGCAGATTTTTCTTTTTAAGTAAATCATTGCCAAATTAAAAAATCTGGTCAAAAACCAGATAGAAAATAATGTGTTATAACTTCCTAATGAATTTTATGCATTATTTAATAAAAGTGTTTCATATGCGCAAAATTGTTAAATGAAAGTATTTCATCCTATATCTGCTATTTTAATTATGTAAATTCAATGCATGTTAAATTAAAGCATATTGACTGCCATGCCAATTATAACACAATTGCTTGTTAATTTATAGCCACAAGACTATTTCAATATCTACATAAAGTACTGAATATATGTTAAATAAACACGAATATTTTAAATAAATGTAATACAAATAATTCATAATAGAATAAAGAAGAAAAACATATTATCTCCTTTTTGTAAAAGAACTTTTTTTTACTCACAAAATTAAATTCAGTAATATGAGTTATTTAAATATTTCCTTAAATTTTTCACTATACATTTTCAAACAGGAAATGTTTATATAGAACAAGTTAACCCAATAAAATAACGGACTCGTTTGGCAAAAGAATGAGTCGAATACTTTAAAGAAAAATTTCTTTGATCTCATTTATATAAATAATTTTTGTGCTATAAAGTTTAAAAACTAAATTATCTAATAAAAGAGAGTTTTACCATCGGGTTATGATAAATGTATAAATAATATTGTTACCTCAAGCTTTTCTTAGGTCGGATTGCCGGCCATCGTTGGAAGGGAACACCACTTACCTCTTAGTGAACTAATCAAGTCTTGCTACGTACGTTTCCGTCCATTTGCCATCAAAATATTTTTTCAAATTTCATTTCAATTATTGTAATTTTTATGTGAATTTCCGGTAGAAATTTTTATCGAAGGGCATCCCAGCCTTCCTCAAATTCTAAATGTGACGGGAAAAATATTTACGATGTTTTAAAAGTACAGGGTTTTTTCCAATAGTGTCTTTCTAGGTCGATTCTTTTTATGAACTAGATTTTTTTAATGCACCCTCGCTGTAATATTAATACTTACACGGAGTTCAAGGGTTACTTTACGCTTGCTAGATATAGAAAAATGTCGGTTTATTGTGGGAAAGAGTCAAAAGCAAGATGCCAAAATGCTTTACATGAGTGGGACACGTGTTATTTTCTGTGAGCCAAAAGAGGCTCAGAAAGCCGACAAACGCCAACATTTAAGCCTTAAGACCTTCATCCGGCCATCTCAATGCTTGGCTTGGGTTGCAACGTTGGGCAAAGTTGAAAAGTTGACTTTATATGTACAGTCGACCATGGAAAAAGGAAAGATGATTTATCTTCACTTCAATAAAATCCTGTTTTCAACAGTTAAGCTATAAAAGCTGTATTTCAGCAACCCAATGAACATTAGATGGGATTCAGTGGAAATCGTTTATTACAGGACGAAAATGCAAATTCCATCAAATACCTCCCATTAATACTGAAATTGTGTGAAATATGAGAAGATTGCATGATATTATTTTAAAAAATTGGTAAGATCTAATGACTAATTACGCTTGAAAGTGCAATTGTTTAAAACGTCACCACACAGGGACGCGATGTATGCACAGCTTGATTTCTTAAATTTCCCCACAGCTCGAATTGTATAGAAACAACTAGATATTAAATAGTCATTTGTAGTAACAACAATTTGATTAAGATTCTCTTTTCAGGCCTAATATTATAAAAATAAGTTCAGAAAGACGAGGGTATTGTATAGAACAAAATTCATTTATACACTTCACCTATAATTGAAAAAGAAAAAAGAATACTTTCGCGTGGTAACCTTTAAAGTTATGTGTAGCATGTCATTCATTTAATGAACAGAATTATTAATTGGTCGAATTAAAAAAGTAACCATCAAATAAATAAAATTCGTATAATAAAGGCAACCAACACCTTAGATAAAAAGTATAATTAATTGTATCCAAGTGCTCTTTGTTTGTTTTATTCATACATCATCTTCAGTGAGAAACTCAATTATTAAAAATTCAATAATTCTAATATTTTAATGACTCACTGAAGATGTACTGAAATCCTACCCAGTAAAGCGTTCAATGTACATCTACAACGCCAGCATTATCAACATTATCATCTCAATAAGTGTATTTTTGATAGTTGGATTGCAAAAGAGCTTGGAATTGGCTACCTTATGCATTGCATACGTTGAAAAAAGACTTTATGCACACATGCAACTCAAAAGACAACTAAACAATTTTACAATCAATAGCCAAAAAACAGCTACAATTGCCTTGTCAAGCAAACCTTTGCATATCAGAACTCCTTCATCCTGCGTCCTCGTAGATAATTTCGTGGACTATTAAAGCGATAGTAGATTCAGAACTTCTAAATGACAGTGGGTTTAAGAAAAATAAACAATTGAATTCACTAATTTCGTGGTCCGCTTGACCAATTAATACATTACAATTAATTAAGGTTTCCAGTTGAGATAAAATTTGAGATTCAAATCCCGCTCGTGCCATTGACTTTTTTATCTCAACTAAAAACCTAAATTAATTGTAATAAATAATTGCATTGAGAGCGATTGGAATTAATAAAAATAATTATAGCAAATCACAGTTAGCTGAGGTGGTTTGTTCAACAAACATCTTATTTAAATGAATTAACTTACATGTCACTGCTGGCTGGAGGAAGCAACATAAACGGCCCAGATATTCTGCTTCTCTGCCTGCGCTCATCTTCCACTATATGGTGAGGAAGAGGTCTTTGGCTCATCTGCCATTTGTTAAGAGGTTTTAGGTTTTGGGTTAACTACTTTTCACACTAACATTGCTCCTGATACGATATGATTTCTCCCTAAGGACCCACACAAAATGATAGAATGATAGACGAAATTATAGAATTTGTTTTATCACAAATCCTACCAATGAAACTTGCGAGCCCATTGCATTACTCTTCGGACGATCTCCACTCAGCAGACACAACAAATACAAAAGGTACTAATGTTATAATATGCTAATGCATTTAATAAATTAGATAAAAAATATTTTCACTGAGTTCACCATAGTATTGGTTAGGGATGGTTAGTCGAAGACTTATCCATGGAAGAACATATGAGTTGAATGGTGTTGGTCATGAATAAGCTTTTTGACGCCAACCTAAGTTTTCTGGCATCTAAAGAAGATATCGGGTCTTTGAGAGAAGAGAACAAAACCTTAAGAAGGAAAATAAAGAACTTCGCATTAAACTTGAGAGTCTAAATCCAAAATGTCTAAAATAAAATCAACAGTCCTAAAACAAGATGAGCGCATCGAACAAATGGTTTTTAAAAGGCAATCCTCCAACTTAATTTTCCGAGACTTACCACATGCAGAGAAGAATGATTTAAGTAGTAAGTGATTTAAGTAAAGTGGTAGAATTCTGAACGTACAATTTGTCCAGAAAAGTCTTGGACCAAAAAAAGTCTTCAGGTTTATTGTTGGAGAAAAGGAGCAGTATAGTATTTTAAGTACAATTAATAAAATATAATAGGTATAAAGAACTTTTTCACATAACCGCAAGTATATCGAAATGTGTTTTCATTTTGAGTTGTGCCAGTCCCTCTCACTAGAGTTGCTAGCTGCTTGCTGCATTAACGGATTTTCATTAGAAGAGTTGCCTGTTGATGGTATCTATAAGTCTTTACATTGGCATCAAGTAGATTCAGATCTTTGTGTAGTGTTTTATTTCTCACATGCCAGGCAGATCCAGTCATAAATATTAATATTCGATGTTGAGAGGGAGCAACACAATCATTGCCCAGGGGCTTTGTTTCGCTGCCCGAGTTGAACTTACACTAGTTAGTGGGGAGAATTGTACGGCCTATTACATTTTTCATTTATTTTTGATGTATTTATGCCGAATAGTTTTTATACCCTTCTTAGGTCCTTTTCTCCTTTAGGACCGGAGCAGTAATCAAATTGTCTGGCGATAGGCCATTCATGTGCCCGACCATCTCCAAAGTGGGAAGTGGGCATAACAAAAACATGTTTTCCTGAATGTTAAAATTTTTTACACACAAAACAACAAGCTCATTTCATTATAAGAGGGTGATTAACGCCAATATTCAGCAGTATATAATAGTGGATAATTGTTCACTTTCAATTACACAGAAGTCAAACACTTTGAGCCCTGAAGATGATTTTAATAAAGAAAATACGTTGGCACGATAAAGAAAATGTTTTTCTAAAACCTACATCACACCAGATCTCACGATTTCTAAATAATTATAGTTACCTTTTTCATTTTTCTAATTGTTTTTGGTTGTATTTTTGTGCATTTATGTGCACCTACATACAGACCGATCTCATATATATTTAAGTAGCAATTAGCGCAGGCGTAATTAAAAAATTGTTTCTTACATTGCTTTTAAAGTAATTATCGGTTTGATTAACTTTTTGTTGAATTCCGCTTCGTACGGTAGTAAAGCTTGATCTACTTTTCTTCGTCTTTCGGTCTCCAGATGAAACTTTGAAGAAATAACATTACAAAAACTGATGTTACGTGTACACAAGATCTTACCTTGGTAACTCGACTGGAACAGGGTCGCATAGACTGAGATTTTTTGATCCAACGCCTGCCTGACATTATTTGTCACGGTTTGATCCGGTTATTTTTTTTCCTTCGCGTCCCGTGGCGGCCCCGCAAATAAACTCTGTTACGAAACGTTAATCCCAGCTTCATTTTCGTAATAGAATAGGGGGTGATTAGAGATTGCCGATTACCGTTTAAACCCTTTGATTTGTCATCGTCATTGGATGGGGCGAATAGCCGATATTACTGTCAATCGGTTCTAATCAGTGTAATGACGTTATATGGAAATGGAATATTGGTAGTTTCAGTACGTGACTACCAACGCATAATTTTAAAAAGAAATTTGGGAGCTATTTATATGTAGAATGTTGCGATTAGTCTAGCTTCTGAGCTTAGCCATAAACCCTACTAAATCTAGATTAAGGGATTCTCCTTCATTAACCTAGCAGTTATAAAAGACTGATTCCTTCCGTACAGTTGGAAATAAAACTCATACAACGTTAATTTACAATATTACTTGAACAATAATAATATTAATATGCCTTAAAAAAATTTACCCTAAATGTATGGGCTACCTAATGTACATAAAAAGGTTTACCTCTACTATCATTAGTATGTAGAATTCAATCACCGTTTTACAATCTTTCGAAGAAGGTTAAAACTAAACGTCAGGCCTTGTGTGAGGACAAATACCAAGCCAAAAATTCGTTTGAGATCATAGAAGAGATAAAGAATATTAGCGTAGATGAAGAGGATGTTCTGGTTCCGTTCGAACCGTTGTGAAATCATTGTATACTTCAATTCTCCTGAATATAATAATATATTTTATATACCAACGCTGGAAACACGTGTACGAATTTTTCAATGTCGCGCTTGATTTATTCATTTATCTAGTACTAAATGTCTGGGAATGACCTTAGATGCCAAGCTGCGATGGAAAGAACACGTGAAGAAAAAAAGGACAGAGATAGGTTTAAGGTATAGACAACTATACTGGTTGATAGGACGTGGCTCCAATCTTGCTATACAAAATAAAATATTATATAAGCAAGTCATAAAGCCTCCGTGGACATATGGTATTCAACTATGGGGTTGTACCAAACACAGCATATCAAAATCATACAATCACTCTACAATAAAATCTTACGTAACATGGGCAATGTACCTTGGTAGATAAGGAATTAGGACTTACATAGGGATCTTAAGATCTCTGAATTCACGGCAAAAATACTGCGCCTCAGCAAGCACGAGAAAGTGGAAGCGACCAAACTCTTACCGAACCGAAACCTGGTTAGAAGCTTAAAAAGAACAAAACCATATGAACTTTGTAGTTAAAAATAAATAGTGAATAGTGAAATGTAAATCTTAATGCATCAATGGGTTTATAAGAATGTAAATATTTATTTATTCTATAATATTATTGTAAAATTGATGGTTGATCTAATAAGACCAGTTTTAATAAATTAATTTAACTCTAAAAAATATCTAGTACACCATTATATCAGTAATGAGTGATAATGCTACAAACGATTTAACAAAATATATATACGATTGTTGGTGTGGCGATAAAAGGTGCCTTGTCACCCATTTATGCATGAAGATTTGATAGACTGGGCTTTAGATCAGGAAACTTATATTATTAAACTTATCTGTAAGTATGTTGATCACTTGTTTCAGATTTTTGTAACGGATAATTTAGACTTTTTTCAAATATTCTTCACCTTTTAGTTAACATACAATTCACATATGAAGTTGAAAATAGTGGATCTATTCCCTACGTAGACGTGGAAGTGATCAGAAGTCCTACGGCATATACCATCCAATAAGGCACATTTGTAACGCTAAATTCAAGTTTATGTCTATGAGGAAGGCTTTCAGTTTTTTAACACAATCTTTCCATGCTCATTCTTCTTTGTAGTTCTATACTCTAATTGTTGTCATCATTGAATAATATCCTCAGGAATTGATATTTCCTCACTGGTGAATTACATACTTATTTTTGATTAAATTCAGAATTAAATGTATTGCTTACTACCCTATATTTGTTCTTTAACACTAATTTTTAAACCATATTCAAGTCTAGGCCAATTCACAGGTTCTCGTGGTATCATATATATTATGCTATTAATTTTTCGGGCGTCGATAACTAAATATCCTGTGCATCCAGATACGCATACCGCAAAAAACATTATGTACATCAGTTCCTAACTGTTCCTCACTGAAGATGGTACGATTTCTGAATAATCATTGACTAACGGTCACTAATCACCACACAAATCTCCAGATCTATGAAATGGCCAGACGGATTCAACATGACGCTGAGAATGTCCTTCCTCCAGTAGAGTGGCACCTCTTCATATTTACTTAGATGCCTTTGTTGAACTCTTTTTACATCCACTATTAACGAAACTATTAACATCGATTGTCTTAAATCACCCATAGTGGTTGAAAACCATTTTATAAAAAACAAAATATATTATCACATTTTTTATTTCGAAGATTGTGTACTGAGTCTTTTTCGGGTTGGTATTGACCGTTTGTAAATAAACAAACAGTTTGAATCGTTAACCAATATCTTTGTTTACTTTATTGCGTACTTGTGTTTGAAGTGTATATTATTTGGTTGATTTGAAAATTAGAAAAAATTTTAACATTTCTTTAAATTAACTAAAATCGCAAAATGCGTGGGAAAATGGATTATTTAACAAAAAAATGTATGGTCGTTCACAAGTTCTTTTATAGAGATAAAAAGGTAAGTTTCAAATTTTCATTATGAATGAGTAAAAATTATATGACAATGAAAAAATACATTTTTAATAGAAAAATGTATTTTCTTTCATTCATATTGATTCTTACTTTTTTATTCTTGTTATTTTAAAACACTCGAGTTTTTATTTCGCCCAGTTGGCTATCTTCAGAGTCCACTCATTATTTATTAAACTGCGAACCACGGTTTTTTTCACTCAACTACGTCCGCTAATTTGGAAATTAACAGCATTCAACTTTTATTGATACAAAGCGACCTCCGTAGATTTCATTTTCTGATAACGTTATCACAGGATGCCGACCGTTGTTAACTCCCCTACATTATGCTTTTCAATGTTCCACGTTGAAAACAGACCTGACGAAAATCCCGTTTTCAATTCATCATCCACGCCACCCGTACACTCCGAACTGCTAATAATTAACCGCAGGTTTTACTTTTTATTCAAACTAAATCGGAAGTGTAAATACCGAAACAGTAAACTAGAATCTTCAAATTGAAGTGTGTGTGTGTGTGTGTGTTTTGTGTGTTTATATATATATATATATATATATATATATATATATATATATATATATGAAATTGTCTGTTTACAACGCTTGGATGCAGGGGTCATTGCTAATATTGTGGTCAGCAACTGCTCCCTCCAATCTGCTTATTTAATTCTGTATTTTTTAATAGCGATTCCATGCCTTAAACTTGGCGGGAGTACATCGTTAAATTAGATTAAAACTTGTGCTTGTAACTTCAAATAAAGTATTTTTAAAAAGGAATCTGCAGTTGAAGTTATTTAACTTATATATTTACATTTTTCCATTATATCTTTCTGGGTTGATTAACTTTCTTTTTGTATAGTATAGTTTTTCGAGGGTTAGCTACAGCAGAGTGCAAGTCAATACAAGTCCATATTTAATAACAGTAACTTTGAGGCCGAAGGATTTAATGAGAGTTTGCTTTTATTATAAAGTCTGTCTGATCAAATATTTAAAAAAAATTACTCTATGAAACGGAGCATTTGTGCTTTTCGAGGAAGTTGTATATCTAGTTAATTTATTTTTCTGCATGTCCGAAATTGTAAACATCATCAATTTTACTAGTTCTTTTAGTTAGGTAAAGAATTTGCGAAATCGTGGCACACTGAGAGCTTAGTTTAGTGCTATTTTCAATCTTCAAGAAAGGAATTTCTTTTTCAAGCTTGTATACAGTTTATATCTAATATATCTAATTTGGGAAATATACACAACAAATCCGGTGAGGAGGTGATTTCTATGTTGCTGACATCGATGGCCCGCCTTCATGATCCCCTCCAGTAGATATATTTCTTTAGGTAAAAAGGTAAAAGTAGAGTGGTTTTAGAGACCCGCTTAATTAAATATTGATCAATGTAAAAGTTATTGTCACTCAACGCACAAGTTCTGGTCCGTATACTTGTAACACTGATTTTGCTCAATGAAATATAAATAATGAAAACTCCAAATACCACACAAAAATACGGACTTATGCGCACGCTGTAACGGCCCAAAACGAATTCCTACATTTTCGTCATATCGATATAGTGCTTCTTTATATAACGTACGAAGATTTTACATATTGTGCGAAATTTTTGTTTTTAAATCATCGCTTGGCCAGTCACGTGAAATAATTCAAACATATTAAATTACTAATACATTTTATATACATCACACTTCAATATTTGGTAAAATATTTGATTGGCAATGTTCGAAGGGCAGAATAGGCAATAAGGGTACATTTACAGAACACAAAATCAACATCAAAGCTTTTTGGTAGAAATTTTGAGTCAGTATTAATTTACGTTAATTAACCATAATTATTCATCCTTCACAATCCCTAACATTGTTTAAATGTTGTATTTTGATATACAAGGTTATTTTCATTACATTACATTATATTATATTAGTTTATACTTTGATATACTCAATTCATTAACTTACGGTAAAAAAGACGATAAACATTATAAAAAACAATAAATACTAATAAAAATTAATAATAAATTATAAGTATAATAATAAAAAATATATGATATATAATCATTTTGTACAAACAAATTTTGTAATATTTATGTTGTAATTAGATCATTACCTGGAACTTTTTAAATGATAGCTGTTTTAATATGGTGACATTGATGTCATTAACAGTTTTTGTACCTTTTCAACGTTTATTTAAGCAACTTGATTAGCCCTTAACTTTGTTATGGGTTGAATTAAAATACATTTTTTTGCTAAAAAATAATTTATCGTTGATGTTGTGCAGGTTATGATTTTGAATAGGCGGACAAATACGCGGTTCGGTTTCCAATAATTATAGACGCAAATTTAGAGGGAAATATAGACCATATAATATGGCAATATAATTAATAATATTAATATTATAATATTTTTTGCCATTGAAACATAGACTGTGAGCTAAGTTTCTGCAATCATTAAAGGGACAGGTAGAATTATACTTCCTTCTTTCTTCTTACTGGGAGAAGGAAAAGTAATGTTTTTCTAGATTAGATTAGATTATTATATATTTAACAAGATATTTTCTAACAATAACAAATTTGCATACATATGTATTTTTGAGGGAAGCCCCATGCGTCCTCTTTATCATATCTCCATTTGTGTACCATACCTCCTGAAAAACATTATTATCGATGTTGATGGGAAAATGTTTGCGAAAAACCCGTTAACCTTTACTTTAACAAATCCTTTGCGTTAACAAAATCGTTTCAGTATTGTTCAGAGACTGGAAGAACCAATTATTAATTTTACAAGAAATAACAGTTATAACCAATGTCAGCAAAGTTAGGTATTAATTTAGTCATTTGGTCTAATGTTGTACACGAATATTTAGTTTAAGATAAATAAATAAGTTAGTTCGAGATAAATAAATAAATAAGTTAGTTTAAATAATTATAAATAAGTTGGTTTAACAAATTAGTAACAAATTGACAAATTAACAAGTTAACAGTTTAATAAATTAACAAATCAGTAGGTTAGTGGTTAAAATATTTAGTTAGTTATAAAGTAACAGATAAATAAAGGAGAAAGTTGAGATTCAGGAGGATAAAATATGCTTCCAAGATCTGAGACAATCGTATGAGCCAATTGAAGTACATATGGAGTTATCGCTGTAGGCTTTTTGAGAAAAAAATTTGTGGGTCCTGAATTTTAATTCCTCCTTAATCCATGGCATTTGAACTAAAGCATGCATGTCTGTGAGCCTTGTGTAACGTGGGGGGAGGTGGCTAATCTTAAAAACTTGTTCTGTATTATTTGTAGCCTATTAATGTTAGTCATGCTTGTGTAGCTCCAAGCAGGGCAAGCGTACAATATTATTGGTTTCACTATCACTTTGTAAATAGTTAATTTATTTACAATGCTCAAAGATGATTCTCGACTTAAAATGGGGAAAAGAGTCTTAATCATTATTTTGCCTCTCTTTATCAACGGGTTAACATGCTCAGTGAAATTGAGTTTGTGGTCCAGTGTCACCCCTAGGTATTTTACCGGGTTTACCCCGTCAAGCATGATTTGTTTATCGAGAGAAGGTCGCCTCCTAGTGAAGAATATCGATTCTGTTTTTACAGTGTTTAAGATTAACTTCCATCTGTGGCAGAAGCGTACTAGTTTTTGTAAAGCCATGTTCAATTGTTTGCTACAGCCGACTGTCTCCAGGAGGAACAGAATATTTCGATGTTGTCAGGGTAAAGGGCCAACTTTCAGTTTGACCTATCTAGTGTAGGACGAGCATTTAAGAATATTGTAAAACGTGTTGACCCTAGTATAGACCCTTGAGGGACCCCAGCAACAATGTTGAAAGGAGAAGGCGTAGTGTTGTTAAGAAAAACGCGAAAGGATCTTTCACTTAAATAGGACATTATGATCCTAACAACATATGTTGGGAACTTATATTCTAACAGCCTGTAGACTATTCCGTTATGCCAGACAGTGTCAAACGCCTTCTCTAGGTCTAGTAATACCATACCTGTGTGTTTTTTGGAATTAAATCCCGCCGTTACTCCATCAACTACTTCCGCTAGAAGGGAAGTCGTGTCTAAAGGTTGAAAGCCGAATTGTTCTTCTATTAGAATGCGTTTGGTTTTTATATGGCTTTGTATTCTTTTTAATATAATTTTTTCAAATATTTTGTTTAGAGAACTAAGAAGGCTGATTGGACGATAGCTTGTTGGTGCCTTAGGCTGTTTTCCCGGTTTTTTAATAAAAATTAATTTGGACGTTTTCCAGCATGCTGGTTGAACAGGTAAGAAAGTAACACCACCTTTTTTGGGAATGTCTTCAGCATAGCGTTAGCGATTTTGTCAAAGCCGGGAGATTTTTTGCTTTTTCTAGAGAAAATTATTTTACGAATTTCAGACGGAGACACTAACTGGCAGTCACGAGAGGAAAATTCACTCGTCTGTTTAAATTCGCGGATTTTTCTTGCCACTATTCTATTAAGTATTGGGATCCCTGTCTAATAGTTGATCTACGTGCTTCTTCAAAATGCCTTCCCATAGCCTAAAACTTTTCCTCGTCAGTGACCAACGTTTTTCTATGAGCTCATAACTTATAATATAAACTGGGTATAACAATAAATTCGTGATTCTAAAAAACAGTGACCGCTAAGTGGCCGAAGGCTATGTGGCTTCTGGTCTTGCAATTATAATTATAGTATATAATTTATGTTATGATTGATCTATCATTCAAAGTTATGACATCATGGATTGATCGTAATTACAAAAATAAATTACGAAAAACTTGCCTTGAAACAATAATAAATAAAACGACTGTTGGTTTTTATTCGTTAAACACAAATACTGTAAAACGAAGTAATTGAATTTTCCTACTCCATGATGTAATTTATTTTCTCATCAATTTCATCTTTAACAATTCATCTGGTTTATATTCAAACGTTAATCTCATTCAACCAACGAGAAGTGCTTCTAATTTTGTATCCAGTTTAAAATCTGGAGCGCAGTGCTTTTTTAATTAAGCAAGGGGCCCTTATCGGTTCTAATCTCTGTAATAACAGTTATTGTCCGTCATAAACATGCTTTTGAAAATACCCTTAGGGCACAAAAGCGACTGTCACTGAGAGGTACAAGACCCCCTGCTATAATGCCACAATATTTGGCCATGAATAAGCATATGCATGACTATGACAGATTGCACACTGTTGACCATGAAATGCAAACCTGTCATATCAGAATAGTACTAATGGATGTTCAAACCGTCAGGCATTTTGTTTAATTTTTAATGCGCATTAATTTATATAATGTTATATAATTATTTGATACGGCTTATGTTAGTTCAATTCACTTAACAAACTATCCATTATGTCACATAAACCCATACTTTTGATATAGTTAGAATGATATCCCAAACGAGAACTTCACACCAATATGCTTCCAATTATTATACCCTTATGAATGATCGATCCCCTACTACTAAATCGTAATCTACATAAACGAAAATCTATCTACAAGTCGCTTTAACTTTGCCAGCCATGTTTTCCAGAAACATTGTGCTATGTGTAATAATTACATCTCATTCCGGGACATAAAATCCTTTTTATTTTAATATTATGTAACGCTCCTACGATAATATCTAGGCGTGAGTTTATTCAAGGCGAGTTTATAAATATACCGTAAGACGAATGAATAATGAATGAAAATGCGATTGCTATTTGAAAAATTGTTTGGTCAACCATATTTTTGGTTTTTCCTATCAAGTTGAAAGAAAAAAAGTAAACGCTCACTGTAGCGCTTCGGTTGTGGCTGTTTCCCGTCGATAGAAAGAACATGTGATTCGATTTGAATCGCATTATCATAAACATAACCCGGGATATATTTCTGTATATGTAAGGTCTTTTACCGCTTCCGAAAGATGTACATTTACAATTCGAATGTCAACTCCCAACGGTGAGAAATTATTATGCTTTTAAAGACCCTCCCTGTTGAGAATAAAGAAACAAGTCCCCTTTATGCATATGCATGAGGAAGTGACATTTTAAGATTACGTACCGAATTTTAGTTGCATGATCACTAACGTACTCAACGTACCCAATTTGAAACATACTACGTTGAAAATAACATTATTCGAAAATTTATACTTCATTTTTTAACCAACGGTTAAATTAAAAATTTACACTGAAAAAAGACCCATATGGATCAAGAGGTGACCACTTGCTTCTTAGAGTCGTTTAGTTTTTTGGTGAGATGATTTCAGACATTCTTGCAGTAAAGGATGATTAGTAGGCATTCTGAAAATTTAAATAATTTAATTTAGATGCATTTTGAATATAACAGAAAAGTTAGCATCTTTGATGATTGGCATTGTTGCAAATAGTGGGCTAGTTATCACATTAGCTAAGAAATGCGATTTCGTCTTTCATCAACGGTTGAAGGACGACCAGAGCTTGGTGACGACTGCATATCCCATTCAAAATTTCCATTTCCGAACAGAGCAACCCTGTTGCAAACATTGCTTTGTCCTACAAAAATCCATTAAATGTTGAAAATGCACTATTTTTCCTCCATTACCTGAAAAAAACAACTATATATTGAACAAAACTGATGAATAAAAACACCCAATAAAACTATTTTAACGCGTGATAACTATAGTGACCAAATAAACACAAGATAGATAAAATCAAATTATTAAAAACCGCGCCAATTTCTTATCTGATGACTTTGAAATGAAAAGATTGTTTGCATTATTTATAACGTTTCCCAAATCTCAGAACTTACATGCATAATAAAAGGGTTTACGAAGTTGACTTATATGACTTATATGGTAGTCAAAGATTTTGTCGATTAGAGTCATAAATATTTATATCAATTTCCTACTTACGTAAACGGTGCAAGGTAAGTTTAATGAAACTTTTAATTTCGAATACGAATAGATAGAATAGAATTAAAAGTAGAAGGTGACTGGCACGCTGCCTTATAACTTCAGAAAGAATGAGGTAGATGGGTCGGTAAGTAGATTCTGATTTCAATGTAAATAATTACTAGAACTTTTAATGTTTATATACATATATCCATTATATAAATGATGTACAAAAATAGTACGTAAATGGTTAGTGACAAAAAATAATGTCTTTAGAAAGCATATCAAAGTTGGGCCTTATGCCAAAAGATATACAGATGTAGCTATACATCCTGTATGTTTATATACGTTAAACATATAACATGAAGTGTGGTATATAGTGACCGTTAGTTAATGATTATTGAGAGATCGTGAGATGAGGTCTGTTGTGACAAAGGTTTAGAAAAACATTTTCTGTATCGTGTCAACATTTCGATCTTTATTGAGGTCATATTCAGCCACTTTTAACACGGAACACAACAATTACATATCCACACAGAAAACAAACACTTTGAGCACTGAAGATGATCTTAATAAAGATCGAAAAGTTGGTAAGATGTAGGAAAGTCTTTTCTAAAACCTACGTCAAAACAGACTGCATCTCATGATCTCCAAGTAATCATAATATAACAACATATGTTTAAAACATGGTTCACAAACTAGTTGTTTTTCAAGTTGACACTTAGTGCCTATTACAAAGACAGAGACAGCCAAATTACACTTGCATAAAAAAGAGTATTTACTTTATAAACGAGTATCGATTTCGAGCTGCCCGCTCCCTCTCTTCAGATGTTGTGTATGCTGTTTACTGTTATGTTTCAGGGAACATTAAAAATAAAAATAATAAAATTAAAAATAAATTTTAATGGCAATGTATAATGAGAATAACAATATTATAACGATAAGGTAATATATCTTTTACAAACCATTTGTGTTTTCAACGGGAAAAACAAAATTAATAATTTAAAAGGTTAAGAAATATGAATATATACTCACTATTTGAAACCCTACGGCTTCAAGAACAATTAGGTTATACATAGAGATCAATTCTATTAAATAATCAATTAGCTTTCGTGGTCCAATTGACCAAATAACTGTTTTCAATTAATTAATCACTATGAAAGGTATTGCTTGAGATAAAAGCCAGTGTCACAAGTGGGATTCGAACCTACGGCTTTTTTATCTCTACTTTTCATAAAGATCTATTAAAAAGTTATATTTTAAAATTGAGTATTTAGTAGAGTAGTTATATTTTCCGTCATTGTCTCTGAAGGATCAAAGATGCTCTTTAAATCGATCTCTTAGTTTCCTTCCAGTTTGTCCGATGTAAGTGTATCCGCGTTGACATGTAATGCTGTAGACACCGTTGTTGTCTAGCGGGTTAGTTGTGTCTATGTTCCTTTTTAGTAGTTTACCTGTGTTATTATTGGTCCTAAGTGCTGTTTTCAGTCCAAGTTTGTTGAACAGATTTGTTAGTTTGTACGTTTCTTTTCCTGTGAATGTTGTCCATTTGTTGTTGATTTGTGTTTCGTTGTTTCGTGGTTTTGTTTTGTTTTTATAAGTTTCTGTATGGTGATTGTTTTGTATCCGTTTTTCATTGCGATGTTTGTTATTGTTTGTAATTCTTTGTTGTAATTTTCAGTGTTGAGTGGGATTGTTTTTAGTCTGTGTATCATGTGTCTCAGTGACGAGAGTTTGTGTTGGCGTAGGTGGTTAGACTGTGCGTTTATTATGTTATCTGTTTCAGTGGGCTTTCTGTATATTTTGAAGTCAATTTTGTTGTTGGTTCTGGTGAGGGTTAAATCTAAGAAGTGATGCTGTTGTTGTTTTCGGTTTCTATAGTGAACTTGATGTTTTGTGTATTGTGTTGAGGGCTCTGAGTGTGTCTTCTGCGGAAGAGTTGTTTGTTATGGCTAGCATGTCGTCGATGTATCTAAATAGATGGAGTATTCCGTTTTTTGCCATTATTTTCTTTTCTTTCTTTTCTTCTAGCTTTTGGAGAAATACTTCTGCGAGAATGGCCAATGTTGCGCTGACTAAATGACAAACAGTTTATCACTGAAGATGGCGTAATGCTGAACGTGTTTGATTGACTCAAACAATAAACCCGCGAGTGAAGGCAGACCGAGTAAGTGCCCGTGTGCCGGTTCAACATGACTATGTAGTATGTTAGGTGGTGGTTAAACGTTAGACAAAGTTTAATTATTGTTATTTACCTGTATTATCTATAATTATTAAACTCTAGCTTATTTTAGAAATTCCGGGAAGTATTCAGTAACGTTAGTAAATTTACGCCTGTTAATCCACCATATCTTGATTGGGATGCTTTAAGAGCAGCTGTGCCTGCTTCCCAAACAAGCACCGGGTAACTTGCAAGTGAATTAGAACTTTCCGACACTATTGTAAACCGGCGCTTGAATGGTTCCCAAGAGTTTCAGAAGTATCCTTCACAATTTATCGCTTCAATTGGCCACCCGTCGAGTTAATGCAAGTATAGCCTCATTTTCATTAAACAGAACAAACATTTGCGACGAACAACAGTCATGACTAGCCATGGGCTTCTTTCTTCTTCTTTCTAAGTCCTTGCCACAAAGTCTGTATTGAGTTTTAAGTTTTCAAAGCAATTTCAATTCGTGTCGCCTACTAATGGCCGATAAAATTTGCTCTACTCAGCTCTCACCTTAGGATGTGTACATTTCGGTAAACCGCAAAATGTTTTCGAACATCGTGGAAGCAAGGTCAAACATTTAAAACGTCGGGACGTCATAAAAATTAATTACTCGGGATCCACATTTTTACCTCATCTCGAATATTGCGATTTCGCTCCTCGGGATTACCGCTCAACCAAGGCTCACTTTTTACAGGGGTAAACTTTTAATACTGCATAAAAACGAAAGATGTAAATTAACTTAGTACGATATATTTCAACGTAATTTATTACATTCGTTACTATCTGTATAAAATATACATTGAACAAATAGTATAGTTGCGAACAAATTTGGCATATACGTCAGACAGTGGTGAGAGAAACCAACCAGTGCTGGAACTCTCTTTTATTTAACTGGGTGGGTTAGGATAGACGGCCATGAGGCCATCGCAGTTTTAAACAGCGAGGTGGATTATAAGAGTGGGACGTTGAGGAAATAATTAGGGCAAATTGGCTAGGGTGGAGGGTTAGTTTAGAGTGGAAATTGAACTTTAGATATATAGGATTGTACTCCATGGATGTTGGAAGATTTTTCCGAGGCCCCTCTACTCCGTTAGCCCAAAGATGAACGTTATGTAAGCGGGTGGTTTCTAATGTAAGCTTAGTGTTAATTTTAGTCCCAGTAGCTGTCTGGTTAGTCCATATCTTTTGTTAAGTTCTTCTCATTTTCATCATATATGTGGGTGCCAGCAAGCTATCTAAGTAAAGCAAGGTAGAGGACTCGGTTCAATAGTGGAATCATCTAGTTGTTAATGTGCACTGGTGGCAAATAGATTATTTGTGGTGTTTAGTGAGCGTTAGTCAATGATAACCGTTAATAAATGGAGATTGTGAAATGCGGTCTGGTGTGACGTAGGTTTTAGAAAAACATTTTATTTGTCATGTCCGTTTCGAGCTTTATTGAGATCATCTTCAGGGACTAGGCTTTGTAAACATTGTTTAAATTTTACAAATTCATGTTGGATGTGAAGAAATTCAATGCTAGAAATTTTGAAATTTTAGATTAAAAAAATAAATAAAATTAATTTATTTATACAATGCTAAAAAATAAAATAAATTTATATACCCCAAAAAATGTTAGATTAAAATAATTAATTTATACAATCCTGTAAAACATTTTGCCAGAACATTGTCATATTTTGACAAATTTAAAATTCGATTACACCATGATTTTGAGAGTGAAAAATCCTTTAAGATGATGTGTCAGGACGTATAGGGTCTATTTCAAATTTTGAAGTTGAACTGGGCCTTGACTACTTTGCATTATTTTTCTCAAAAAAGTGTACAAAATTATTTTTGGTTTTTGATTCATAAGTTCAAGAGAAATTCAGCCGAGCGTGTAAATAGGACACCGTGTATGTTTAGCTTATACTGGATTCTGTCTTCATCAATTTATTAACAAAGAATCTTTCAACGATTATTTAATTAGTGTAGATTCATTAATCTCGATTGAAATTTTCTATGTATTGGGATTCAAAACATCAATCAACTATGAATCCAATCTGATATTAGTTATGGTAATAAATTATCTGATTTTTAAAAGATGTTTTCATTAGTGAATTTCATCAATCAAATCAATTTCATCTGATCGTTATAATAATAATAGTAATTATAATCAAATTAATTATACAGTGGTTTTCCAAAATGAAAAATTTATGTTACAGGATTCGAACCCCGATCTTCGGATCAATACCCGATTCTCTAACGAGTTGAAGTATGGTGACTCTGATCGTCCATGCTACAAACTTTTTATTTCGAAAAACAGTGTATAATTAATTTGAATATATATAATAAAAATATAAACATCAAAATAACAAAGAATTATTATAATAATAATACTTTCTACCAAATTTAAAAAAACTTACTTATCGTTTTCCATGTCAGTCAATTGTGTTAGGTAGTGTCGAACTTAACTAATACTTTTACATCAATAAAGGGGAATTGCCATTTTAACTTTTTGAAACTGCACTATTTTTGAAAAAGTTCAAAATCCCGTGGACTTAATCTTAAATAAGTAAATTAATGTAAAACAAATTTTTCCAAAAAGATTTATCCCTATGTTAAATT
Source organism: Cimex hemipterus (assembly GCA_039619505.1). NCBI lineage: Eukaryota > Metazoa > Arthropoda > Insecta > Hemiptera > Cimicidae > Cimex > Cimex hemipterus. The sequence goes on from CM077102.1 coordinate 604,804, forward strand.
CTCACCACACCAACCCTGCCATCAATTTTAGTTTCCTTTATTCGGCTGTTCTGAGATTTTAAATTAAAATTCTGAGAATTGTATGAGTATCGACAGATTTTGCCCTTAAAGCAAGCACTACTGCTCAGCTTTTCTGGATGACAAAGAATCATTTGAATGAGGTTACCCCGGTCTGTTTTTCCAATTAAAATGTATCCTTCCTCCTTTAAGTCTTTTCTCTTAGAGGGCTGTCTTATGGTGAAAAATGGAAATTAATTTGCAAACACTAACTCAACAAGGTCGGGGTTCTATAAGGCAGTATCCTAGGACAAGTACTCCTCATAGTTTATAACGTTGACATACCTATAGTCCTTAACTACCAAATCACATTCGCGGAAGACACCGCAGACCTTTGTTCACACTCTGACCTAATTCTAGTATCATAAGAAACGTAATAGAACGGTCATTAGTAACGCGATCCACACACAAAAGATAGAAATCAATTGTTTCTTCAGTTAAACCATGGACGGAAAATCATCTTTGTCTTTGTTCGTTTACAGAGATGCTTCCAGTGACGATTCAAGCGATGAAGATTACAAATTCCACTCTAACCCAATAGCAGTACTATAATTGCTACAGAAGAGAGAAAAATTCAAATAAGTTTTGCGTCCCCGCTGTCGTCCAACTTCGCCCCATGCCTTTTCAGTGTCGTCTCTCTTCGAGTATCCAGGATTCGTGAAGCTATGTTAAACAGGTCATTAGTGTGTCGGCAGTCGAGTTGTTTGGAACTGGTTTGTAACGCGTCATTAATTAGTTCTTTATGAGTGCCTACGTATTTTAGTAATTTAGTAAACATAATGAGTATAAATCGTACATGTATAGTGGTCCTTCAGGCCAAATCTTGTTGGATCAATAAATAGATCGTTCATTCGTTCTTTTATTCACTTTCGAACACATTCATTATTTTGTACATATAATTATATTGTATTTGACCATTCCCATATTGGTTGTAAACTAAAAATAACAAAATAGGGGGAAAAACCCAAATTATCGAGAACGACTGATGATTTAGAGCGAAGTAAATTTCAATGGAGAGAGAATCTAATTGTTATATTCTTGGTTTGAATCGAAATGAACGAAAATGTTTTCGCATGTTTACATTGAAACAGTAAATACAGTAAAAAATAATGATGCTGAAATGCAAATTATCGAAAGTCGAATTTAATTAATTATTAATAGTTTACGAAACCTGACAAACAATCATAAAAGCACATTGAAATTATGACAACAATTTTTGTGATGGTAATAGTGATTTTTAGAGTAAATAGTTTGATCAAATACTTGCATCCTATATACAAGATAATTTTTTTAATACATTCTTGAACTAATTATTTTGTTTGGTTAGGTTTTCTGTCTTTTCAAACCGCAGAGAAAGAATTTCGAGCTTTAATACACGAGCTGATATGTTATGTCGTGGTCATAAACATTGAGGGATGAAATTCCTCGGGGATCCGCGACCGGTTTTATTATATATTTAGGAATGAAAGGATGCAACGCCCTCCTAACCAGCATCTTCATAAAATGCAATAAAGTGTATGTGTGCGGAGGAAACAAGAAAAGCCAACGAAGGAATTTAATTTGAAGAGGATGCCTAGGAATTTTGGTTATGATAGCGGGGGTGGACTGGGGGTGTCACGAGGGCCTTTATATTACACAGGTTAGGACAGACCTAGGTTAGGGGCGGCTAACACTAATTTATTTCCGCTTTCACCCTATCTCCCACACGAACGAGCAGGGCGGGGTTCATGTCCACACTTAACTTATTAACCACCTAAATCACAAGAATCTGAATCCGTGCCAGTACACTGTAACGATCTTCTCATTTCGTGTTTAAATAAGATTAATTGGCCAAAGATTTGCATATTGTCCAACTCATACTACCTGAAATTGTATTGTTAAAACTAGTCCATAATCAGAGTGAAAAGTTCATACTTTTGGCTAGTTTTATTCAAAGTATTTACCTTCTTGTCCCACACATTGTCGACAACGAATGTTTTCTACACAAGAAATATGTCTATATGTACAATATATAATGTAGAGAGGTCTTGACACCTAGAACATAGACAAAAACTGTTGAAAAAAATTGATAGAGAAACTTATAAAAATATGCTAAACTGTCAAAAGAACTGGCACAACATTGCAGATGTATCTTTTTAAAAAAAACCTGGATTTGTACATTAACCGACACATACCACATACATTATATTTTTAATAATAATACTTTATTAGTCCAAAAACATATGCCTTAACAGAAAATAACGGCATGGATAAAAACCGTCTCCCGGTTACATTATATTTTGTATGTAATGTAGGAAGTTTAGTGTTCAACAAATAGCAGAGGTCATCGCCTGCGCTCTGTTTCTGGCTTTTTTACGCGTATTTTTCAATCTGCGACTATTTGAGCATCTCGATATATCACTGACTCCCAGCTTCTGTATGAAAACTAAGTCAATATCTTAAAATGCTCTATTTGTACCTTGTGCTGCCAAATATTACAGCTTAGACACAAAGTAAACAGTACGTATATACACATTACCACCGTATACAAACATATAAATCTGATCACGATCATTCCCCCAGAGTATTCGATTGCCTAGGGGCGGTATTAAACTTCTTCCTAACGCGCTAATAAATTACATTCATTACAGCAAATTGGCATAAACAAAACACTGGCACAACGAGTGTAATAATTCAACATTGAAGGGATGTCATACATGAAATGCGTTTTTGTTAGTTAGATGTAAACGACAAATTTTCTAATAAAGCAAGCACAGATTTTTTATTTTACCATATTTTCTACATTTTTGCCAAATAATCGATATTCCAGAAAATGACGAGATCTATATATAGCATTTCCCGTGAATACACGTCGATACTTATGGTTACAGGTCAATTTTTACTAAAAAGTCCTTATTGTCAATTGTAATGGAAGTATTTCACCTTTAATGTCCGTACTTCAATCTTTTAAAAAAATTCTATAAATCCCTTTATGTCATAAAATATTAATCTTACTGTAAATTTGAGTACAACTGTAAGAGCATTGGAAGAGAATTGGATCCGTAATCAAGCACAATACAAGATTAGTTAGAAAACAAACTCTTACAAGTTTCCAAAGCTATTGCCTAATGTTTCAGTAAGATTTTCTTGGTGCTGCAAACACTGACAGACGTGGTACTTACAGAAAAGTTATCTGTACTAACGAGCTGTAAATGTATGCACTTAATCTCTCCATTTTACCCATGTGTAATAACAGGTTAATTGTAACAAATTTGATTATCCGATTGAAAAAAAGTCATTGAGATTTGAAACAGAAAGAAAGATTTTTGATACCAAATTGATCGTAACAAAACCAAAAAGATTATTCTGATATCGTGAGATGCGGTCTGGTGTGACGTAGGTTTTAGAAAAGCATTTTCTTTATCGTGCCAACGTTTCGATCTTTATTGAAATCATCTTCAGGGCTCAAAGGGTTTGTTTTCCGTGTAGATGTGTCATACTTATGTATTGTGTTGAGAGTGCCCCCAAAGAAATGAAAACCTTAAAAAAAGTTGCTTCCCACAAAATATTTCCCAAAGACATAAAATAAGTGGTCTGTACCTTTTTTATCCCCAGTGATAGGTAATTTATTTTTTATTACCAAGTTTTGATACATTTTTACAGGCTAGAGTTTTTCGGATAAAAAATTACATCCAAAACTTGGTCGTTGCATATTTCCGGAGATATTTCGATTCAAAGAGTGGTGAACTCTACTTTTAATAGTGTTCAAATAAAATACATATTTTGGGAATCTATCGTTTATTATTAGAAGGGTATTTAGTACCCAAAAATCTATAATTACATTGTACATACATAGTAGTATATAAAAACTATTAACAAATAAATCAACAATCAGTAATTTCTATTTTGTAGGTCTAAATTAGTTTTTTAGTGAATGTCATGTACGTATTCAAAATTATGGTCAATAGTGGACCAGCAATCGTGACATTCGGTGAAACATTTCACTGTAAAAAAAAATTGTTTAAAACCGATTGATTGTATTAGAGAGAGAGAGGGGGGGGGAGAGAGAGAGAGAGAAGGTCAGAAAGGAAAAATAAACACAGCGTTGACTTGTTTAAATCATTAAATATTAACATAGTAAAACATAGACATTAGTAATATCAACTTCATATGTACCTAAAACTGTTTTTCTTTTTCGTCATCCTATTATTACAAATTGAATAGGTTTTCAAAAAAAGGAAATAAATTGTGAGCGTGTAAGTGAATTCATGAAATTTGTATAAATCTTCCATTAGTTTTCCATTCTGTGATTGATGATCCTAAATCGCTCGTGAGTCTCTTTTATTCGCAGATTGCAAATGTAACATAAAGTAATCTTAGAAAATTAGATTTCCGTTATTTTTAAGAGTAGAACCTGCTGATATATCACAGCCAAAAAGCACAAAATTTCTTAAATCCACTTCCAATGGCAATGGCAACTGTTTTGTGAAATCATGAAGGTTCATAACATATTTTCAAATGTTTGTTTCCCAGATATATGCTAGTCCCCGCCGAACGATATTTGTATCCCATATACCGTATACTCTTATCATGGTCAGTTTTAGAGTTTTAGATGATTAGGGACCTAAAACCGGGTAAACCATCGGCTATAAGTCGTTTTGGACAGAACCAGTTTTATCTATGAGAAGAATTGCTCCTGACAGGGGTGGGTTATAAAAACGCCAAAATACCGGTGAAAAATTTATTCATAACTTCAAAACCATAAAATGGTGGAACACAAAAAATCAACTTTTTTAAATACTCTTATCGATCTTCATTTTTAAATCCGATTGTGATCGTCCTGACAGACTTTTTGTGAAGTTTATGCAAGGATGTTTTAACTGTTTTAAAGCAGTCTTCAATGTTCAGGACGCTAGTAAAATTAATTTCAAAAATGAATAATCATTAATAAGCAATCATTAAACTTTTTCACTCTTTCTATTTCGCAGTTCTTTTTATAGGCTTATAAATATTTTAAATATAATATTTCGCATTTACTTTGTTTCATTTTTATTTATTAAAAATAACAAAATTGCTTTTGTAAGTAATTCATTTCCTTTTTTTGCGGTGTTACTTGGGATTCAAACGAAACTAAAGAACCCAAAATTTTCTGAGAAAGTATATAACCAGGTAAATATAAATTGATATATCACTAGATACTCAGAATTATTCCAAAGAGGTTACCCCGGTCTTTTTTCAATTTAAAATGTATCCTTCCTTCATGAAGTTTTTGCTCTTAGAGCGCTGACTTATGGTGAAAATTGGAAATGAATTTTCAAATGCTAACTCAACAAGGCCGGGATTCTCCTATTTTGTATTCTCCTATTTTCCTAGGACCAGTCCTCTTCACAGTCACCCCGCTTGCATGCATATATACGCCCTAAATACCAAACCACATTCGCAAATATATCTCTAGATATGTGGTTTGCGTAAACCACATATATAACAAGTGATGTATCTCTAGATAAACAAAATGAATAAAGGGTAAAAATAAAATGAATAATAATATTCAATGAATAACCCTTACCTAACGATTACACTATAAAGACGGGAAATGCAACTACTAACATCCTGATTAGTTGTTTCTCTTTTTATGAACAAGTCAGAACATTATGTAGTATTCGATGGCAGTAAAGCCGTCGTTCTGCTAACCGCGTCATCTTTACAAAATATAGCTTCCCATGGTTTCTCCAGCTATAAATTTGTTGTTTTAGGGTACGATCATGTTGGACCTGCGATAAATGATGACAGCAGTGGTGAGAGCCGCGGCAAGATCAAAATTCGTTCCTATGATATGCAGTTTATAGTAGTGTTTCGACAATAGCAACGATATCTGCTTTGTATGTGTCGTTTTATTTATTATTTTAATCAAAACCAATTAATTTGAAAATATTCCTTTAAAAAAAGACTGATTCTGAAGGAGAAATACTTCAAATGCTGGGGAAAAAAGATCTAATTCTCTGCACATAAATACCCAAAGGTATCCGTTTTGGGAGTTGCATCATTTTTATAAAAAATTAAAACAACGTCCTACAAAATTTATGGAATATATGAGAATGAGAATAGAAACCTTTGATTATATACTTTCGCACATCTTTGATGGGATGGAAAAAAGATGGAGAAATTGATATAGCAGGCCAATTTTATCCGAAGAACGGCTAACGAAACAATCAAGCAAGTAAATGTAGTCATATTTTATACGAAAAATTTGGTACAACAGATAATTCAAAGCATAATCAGACACAAGAGAAAGTATTATTTACGCTAACAGAAGAATAATAAACAATAAAATTTAAACACCATGTAATACTGGAAGACAAATCAGAGCTGATGAAATTATTCGCTATCTTGTCTCACTGCCGTTTAAATACTATTACTAATCGATATGTCACCTAATCGTGGATAAATGAAATTTAAAATTCCTTTAAAGCTTAGGCCCAACAAGTTAGTTTTACTTGCCCCAGAGGTATTTTTAAAGAATGAATTTTATAGTTTATTATTTTTTTATGGTCTTATTATTCAATAACATATAAATTCTTTCTATAAATAAAATAATATTTATTGATTTTCTTTAATAAACTCAAAACAAAATACACCTTTTTTTTATAAAATAAAATAAATTATATTTTTCTTGATCCTTAATAAACTCGAAAATGAAATACACTTTTTTAAATAAAATGAAATAAATTGAAATTAACAAATAAATTTAATTGACAATAACTCAATGGATATACGGACTAAAGGAAATGATCTTAATTAAATACCTTGTTTTTCAATCAGGTTGATACTGCTCGGGTTCAGGAGAGAGAGTGTTTTCTTCTCTGTCCCCTTGAGCTCCTCTATCTTTATCTTTCATTTTGTTTACATTAGTACCAACCTTTTCTATTTCTTATTAATTCATTTGTTATTATTTTTCTTAATTTTATTTTACATTATTGATTTAATTTTAATTACTTTTATCTAATTTAATGTTATTTATTTATTTTTTGGGACATCTGTTTGTAAGAGATGTCACACATATATGTTCAGTTGTCTAAATCAAATTACTTATTTCAATTAAGTAATTTGGTCAATCAGGTTACTAAACATAAATGGATAGATAAAAAGTTCATTTTGGTAGGCCTAATAATATTAGAGTCAGTACACACTTTTTTCTTATAAGTATTGGTAAATCTGTTTTATGAAGTTTGATTTAAATTTTTTAGTGATTTTCATTGTGTGTTCATCCCACTCAGATCATTTTTTATGAATATAGCCACGTTAGAAACCGATTTTGAAAATCGAAATTTTGATTGATGAGGATTTCGAATTATTTTTAATGATAAATTTTGAAGTTGAAAAACTTTAATGGAAAAAAGCAAATTGCCAGCATGGCTGCATACTTCTTTAATCAAAGAAACAAATTTCCCGCTCTTTTATTTTTGGTTGAATTAATTTTTTTTCAATGTTCAAAAATAACACACATCTACTTAAAATAGCACAGGATAGCCGACATGTCATTGCGTTTTTATTTCACATAACCACCTTCAAAATTAGGCCTACCAAAATGAACTTTTTCATCTGTCCGTTTATGTTTAATAACCTGATTGACCAAACTACTTAATTGAAATCAGTAATTTGATTTAGACCACTAAACATACACGCATTAATAATAATAGTATTTAAATGGGAGTGAGACAAAGATAAGTTATGAAAAGATAGCGAATAGTTTCACATGGTGTACATACATGCATGATATACAACCAGCAGATTGGATTTCAGACTGTGTGTTTGGCATTATGGGCGTTATAGAGAAAGCTACCCATTGGCAGCCGCTCTGGATTAATGAAATGATATTAATCATTCAAGAGGTCTCTTATCTATATTATTTTCAGACGTTTACGTGGTAATCGTGGGGAATGGAGTAATTGTATTTGTGTGTTGGTTTGATTTTGTAATTTACTATGAAAACGTCTGTAATATGTTTTGATGGATGAAAAAACTGTTGGGATTTGAAGATCTCTGTGAAGTGTATTTACATAAAATGGGGCAGAAACAATTAGTCTTAAAATTTTGGATTGAAAACTTTGTAATCTTTGAATATTGGAATACTTGGCCGATCCACATACTTGGCACCCATACATCCAAATTGGTTTGAGTAGGTATGTGTATGCCGAAAGCTTTGATTTTAATGGTAATTTTGATTGTCTGTTGAGTAGGTGGTGAAATTTTATTTCTTATTATTCTTCTGCTAGCATTAATATTACTTTCTCTTGTGTCTGATTATGCTTTGAATTATTTGTTGTACCAAATTTTTTGTATAAAATATGACTACTTTACCGTACATGTACCAAATTACTTATTTACAATTAATTATTCTTTTAATTTAAGGTCTTGGTTGAGAAAAAAAAGTTAGTGTCATGAGCGGGATACGAACCCACGACCATCGGCTCAATACGTTTTTCATATCAACCAAGATTTTTCATCTATATTAATTATGTGTAATAACTTAATTGTACCCTAAATAGAAATTACTTTCATCTTAATTTACTTTTTTTATTTTTTATGTATAATTAGTAGTTCAATTAAATTTTCTTAAAAATTTCGTTCATAGTTTTAAAGTAAAGTAAATCATTATTATTATATATTATTGTAAAAATTATCTTTAGAATTTCTCCACCCCCCACAATAAACGAGTTTTATCTAGTGCCAATCTATTGCAAATCTTTCGAAGAGGAATCTATAGGTTAGTTGCATATTGATAAATTTAGTTATTGTTGGTATAAGATTTTAAAGGGGAGTAGATATTGAAAGTTATCAACAAAGCTAGTTCATGTTGATTTGCTCCACTGATAATTTTTTAGTTCTTGATTGTAGTGTGTGATAAAAGGTAGGTTCCCTTAATTTAACCATCAATTAATGGTCACAATTCATTTGTTCGGTCTCTGTCTCATTTTCTCCATTAATGATCTTTCTAAGGGGGGGTCTTGTTGAAGGTCTTGGGGCGGGGGTTCCCTTACTCAATTATTATCGCATTTTCATCATGTGTCCCCTCGGGCCGGCGCCGGCTTCGTAGTTTTTAACTCAAGGGGGAAAACTTTGTGGCAACTTTTCTTTTGTCGGTAAATACATCCAGGCCTTCTTCCGGGAAATATCAAAGGGGCTTCCCCTCCTTTAATTTGTTTTGTCTTTGCCGGTTTCTTGAACCGTTTTGATAAAGAATTTTTAAAAAAGTTACACTGTTTGTGTTAGATCCAAGTCCAGGAGCGAATTTCTACCATTAATTGATAAACCGAGTTGAATTTTTCAAGGAGATATGCAAAAACGTGGCATTACGCTTAAAACGAAGGTGAAGTTAGTAAAATGGCTATAATGTTAAATCAAGACGTTTCTTATCAAAATAGTATCACTTATTTTAATAAAATGTAACAACTAAAATCTCGTATTTCCTCCTCTTGCATTACTTACATCTCGATTATGCCTAGGCATACTTTCTACCAGTCTGGAAATTCCATTTTGCTTGAGGTTAACCCATGTTTCACGAAGAGTCCTTCCAGGATCGTGAAGTTTATCAAGAAGTGATAAACGTGTCTTGTTCGACTTTTGAGGCTATCCATAAATGTTCGATGGGGGTTCAAGTATGGAGGACGGGTTGGCCAGGATAAGACCCTGATGTACGTTTGTACTAAGCGAGCGACACGCGGACTGGTAGGATTGTTACTGAATTCATCGAGCCTAGGCAACGCTTGATTTACCAAAATTTCAGCCACACTCTGTGCGACTATCCAAGAAATTTCCGCCACTGAGGTACGTTGAAAAGGTTGTCTCTGCGAAAAATGTCAAGCTTTGTACTTTTTCTTCCCTATTTTCTGCACTCTTTCACGCCAATCTGGATATCGTAGTGCAAATATACATTCATCTGTAAAAAGCACAGCGGACCAATCGTCCAAAGCCCAATGGCTTAGTTCTCTGTGTGTTCTGGTTGATTCTGGTCCTCTTACGGCGCGAAAAGCCATCAGCCCATACTGATTTAATCTTCTTCGAGCATTGCGTTCGGATATTTGGACACCTTTCCTGGAGATGATGAATTGCTTGAACAACAGTAGGTGTCGGTTTCGTAAAATTCTCAAAATCAAAAAAGGGTCATCCTGCGATCTGTTACCCCAGGGCAGCTAGAACTGAGCCTTCTATGGTAGTGTAGGCGATCAGGACAACACTGGCGACCAGGAAACTACCTGAGGAAGGTTTTTCCCTGGCTACGGCCACTCTTCTTCCACTTCGCCTAGCGACAGGATGCTAAATAACCTTTCCGGACAGTTTTGCGCATGTAGTAGTTTAGTGAATCTTGTAAGTGTGCACACTATCTTTACCTTGTGTATATCTAATAAATTAGTAACTAAGATAAATGTATCGTTAATATAACCCAATAACCGCTACAGTATGATCCATTTTCTCGAATACATCAAAGTCCGTCTCTCAATGTTTCATAAGGAACTCCGTTGGCAATAGTCGCATACTTGATAGAAAATCCATCATTTATAAGTGCCAAACAATGCGCAACATTCTCAGTACTAAGTGACATTTTTAAGTTTACAAATTAAAATTAACAAAACAAATATGAAAACTAAATAGTTTATTCCTTCAGAATTCAAATAAGACTGAATAAACATTTTAAATTGCGTAAAAATTAAACATTGAAAATTCCTTTATCCTGTTTTGGATTAAGGTTAATGTGTGCTTCCCTCTAATTGATATTCCGAACATAGCATGTACAAATATTTATTCAAAAAAACATGAGACAAATTAAGGCCAGCATTTTCTTTTATCGTGAAAACCAGTTGGGTGGATTTTTTGCCTGTCACTGTATTGGTAGTTGGAACTTCAGTTTGATACTATCCACAACAATAGCCATTTTAAAACTAGTTGTATTTGTTACTATGTTTCTACGGTAACTAATTTAATATAATACTATTTTGAGATATTGAATATTTTAAGCATTTCCAGAAGATCGTATTACTTATTTTTTATTACTTGATTTCCAACCCTTGAGAATTTGGTTTTACCTCGGTTATATCAAATGAAATCATATTTGTTAATTAACCGGCGAAAGTTTGTTATCTGTATGTGTATAGAGATGAAGCATGGTCGGTATGAGACAAAGGAGTGGACTCTGAGATAACCTGAGCCTTCGTGATTTACGCCCGTCCCCAAGGATGAACCACCCATTCCTCAGCATTACCCCAGAAGGCACTCACACTACCGCCCTTTCTCAAGTGTAATTATCTGTTTTGTTGTTTCCCTCTCGCCCTTCATTGTATAATTACATTCCTGAAATGCCGATGCTTATACCAAAGTCGAATGCCTGATACCGAAGCAAAATTCCTAAAAACTCGAAATATTTCACACTTTTTATTAATTTCCTTGGTGTTGAAATACTTTCTGGAGTAGGGTGTGAACAAGCAGAAAGAATGATACAGAAAATGTTTTTCTAAACCTTTGTCACAACAGACCTCATCTCACGATCTCTCAATAATCATTAACTAACGGTCACTATATACCACACTTCATGTTATATGTTTAACGTATATAAACATACAGGATGTATAGCTACATCTGTATATCTTTTGGCATAAGGCCCAACTTTGATATGCTTTCTAAAGACATTATTTTTTGTCACTAACCGTTTACGTACTATTTTTGTACATCATTTATATAATGGATATATGTATATAAACATTAAATGTTCTAGTAATTATTTACATTGAAATCAGAATCTACTTACCGACCCATCTACCTCATTCTTTCTGAAGTTATAAGGCAACGTGCCAGTCACCTTCTACTTTTAATTCTATTCTATCTATTCTTATTCGAAATTAAAAGTTTCATTAAACTTACCTTGCACCGTTTACGTAAGTATGAAATTGATATAAATATTTATGACTCTAAATTATCAGATCTAGCTATCAGATAAGAAATTGGCTGTAAAAATTAGTCAGTAGTGCTTTTCAATAATTTGATTTTATACACCTTGTGTTTTAAAGCAGTGTTTATTTACTCATTAGTTGATACACTGTAAAAAAAGTGTTAGGAGTTTTTATTCATCAGTTTTATTCAATAGCTTGTTGCTGTTGTATGTGTGTGTGTGTGTGTGTGTGTGTGTGTGTGTTTTCTGTGGGGTTTTTTTCAAGGTAAAGGAGGAATAATAGTTTAATTTCAATATTTCATGGATTTTTATGGTAAATTTATTGCCGCGTGACAAAGTTTGGACTAGAAGAAAAATTTCTGATACGTGCCATGATGACGCTTTAGGACAAAGTAACGTTTAACGCAAAATATAGCGAAATAAAGTATCCACGTATGTGAATAAAAGGGGAAGATGTAGGAGTGAGTGGAGAAAGAAGAGAATGGAGAGGAGAGAGAAAGAAAGCAGGGTCACTGGGGAGAGGAGAGGATGTAAATATTGAAGGGAGAGGAGAGAGATGACCAATACAGGAGTGTAAAAAGAGGAGTGGGAGAAGAGAGGCAGAAAAATAAGAAAAAGTAAAGAGAAAGAGAAAGGGGGAAGAGAAAGTTCGTCTCGATCTTTATTGAGATTATCTTGAGGGCCTGGGATTTATAAACATAGTTTAAATTTTACAAGTACATGTAGGATATGAAAAAAATCAAAACGTTCGCACGATAAAGCAAATGTTTTTATAAAACCTACGTCACACCAAACCGCATCTGACGATCTCCAAACAATCGTTGAAGGGATTATCGACGACGTTATAATCAAAAACATCTGCTAGGGAGTTTGGGAAGTATGGTACAAACTGTCCTGCTATGCTGATAGGAAAATCGCTCTTAAACAGTGCAAACCTTGGAACTAGAAAAAATTAAGAGTATTACGGATATAAAGCCTATCAACTTAAAAAAACTTATTTACTATGGATGAGAGTTCTCATTTATGACCACTATTGTTTCTTTTATATCAAGGGTATTGGTACTACCTCTCGATAACGATGGTAAATATCGATATTTTGTTCGATATCGTTAAAGCGTATCCGTAGGCATATTGGGCGAAATTAACTTTTATAAGTTCGAAACGGGAAAGAATAAACCGAGGGGGAAATAAAACGAAAGGGAATTATTTATTTTGGAGAAAACGAGCTTTGTGTTAACCGGAGTGGCCTGCTTCGCAAATAATTACGATACAAAGTAAGCCTTGTTTTTGTTAGCGCCTATCCGTGCTTTGCCTGGTGAGTCATTAGAGAAAAAGATTTTTAAACAGTCAAAGGCTTTGAGCCAAGTTCTTTCATTATAAGCATTCAACTCACTGTTTGCAAAAAGAACGTGCAAACGTCCATTATTAAATCTCAATTTACTTCTTCGAAAGGCATTATTTGTTTTATTGCTAACACTCAATTGGAAATAGTTAAAAATCTTAAAAACATTGCTGAGAGATGAAAAAAATAGGAACAATATCAACATTTTTATAAATCTTAATAATTCCCTTCACAGTGCACATTCTCCAAAGTACAAGTGTTATTGGCTTATTTGTTTTTATATATACTTTTATGTATATGTATATTCGAGATAACAAACTACATTGGCCAAATCTAAAGTACGGATTTTCTAATTTAAATTTCGAGATTTTCCGATTACTTTAGTTAAAGCATTAGTGTAAAAAATCACATCAATTGGTGAATGGATCAAACATATCCAACACCTAGGGAAACAAAACATTGTGAGTTACATGATAATCTTGAGTGCCAGGAGAAAAAGGAAGTGGTCAGAGGCATGGTATGCAAGACCATATACATGCCCTGAACTGGTACTGGTGATTACAAAATCAAATACAGAATTTTCTGTCATAGAATGGATCCAAACAAAACAAAAAGAGAAATGGGTAAACTCTAGGGGTGATAGTCACGGTAAACTTATGCTAAAACAACCTCACCAAAATCCTCTCTTTCCTCACTCTTCACTCTCCACTCTCACCTCTCTTTACTCTCTCGTCTTGTTCTAACTCACACCAGACCGCATCTCATGATCTCCAAATAAACATTGACTAACGGTCTCTAAACACCACTCAAATCCCTTGAATACCTTCAGGAAGCATGTTAATTTACAAATTGGTATTTAAATTTATAAAAGTAATTTATATATATATAAGGTTATCAGTCACTAACTATAACGCATCCGGAGATCCGGAGATGGGTTGTCTTCTTCCTTACGGTCGGGCACATGGTGGGGGGGGCCTCTGGCCGATCGGTACGGCGAAGCAGTGGTTAGTTTTTAGTTAGTTAAGTAGTTAATTTTAGCAGTAGTAAAATTTTTTGATGCGTTGTGCTGTGCGTTTCGTCACACCCACCCTTGGAGTCGTGGCCCACTATGTGTGGAACTACGGCGACGACGGGTGGTACAGTGTCGTTTGAGGCCGAGACCCAGCAACCGTCCACGTCGGGTTTTCATCCATGGCCCTTTATTCTCAATCCGAGCTCCTTCATTCTATCCTGTGGATCCCTCCCAACCCTTGGTTGCAAGGGGAGTATCCGGGCACAAAATAAAGGTACAGCCCAGAGGGCGTGCCAACCTCTCTAAAGCACAAGCTGTACTCGTGTCGGCCTAGGGTCTCATATTGTATGTTATATTTTACTAGAATATGTTCTCAAAATATAGCGTTTTGAGGGTTTTAACTCCTTACTGTGAGCAGTATTTCCTCTTTATCACAATGGGCTGTTTGACATTTTTTGCTTGTATTATGCCAGGTTCCAGTTCTTTTTTTATGGCTTCTATGTTGTTCAGTGGCTCCTCTTTTAGTAAATGTATCTACCGCCTTGTTGTTATTTTTACACGCACGAATACAGAATTTTATTCGCATTTTTAACACAATTGGCAAATCATTGCCTAATTTCACATAATATGTCAATGTAAACTTCGAATGTGTTCCTTACCTGTGTTACCCCGCTTAAAGTTGCATGTTCCCGTCCCCGCCGACCTCGACCATTCTTGATTAGCATAAGCATGCAACCCTTTTCGGCCAGTCCTTCATGCCGGTTCAAAAAGAGCTTCCCATTATTTAGTCCCAAGATACCAACCCTTTTTCCCAAATATCAATTTCTGTCAATGTAGTATAGGGTATGTTTCAGAGGGGGAAATACGCTCTGAAGTCATCCTTTTTAACATGTCGTTAGCTTAGAGAATCAACTGTGATGGTTTAAACAATAAAAAGTTTTATACAAAAAATAAAATCAATGGACGATAGCTCATCGTTTTCCCAGCCATTAGTCACCCATCTTTCTGCATTTTGTTCCATCTTATTCTCGTACCGCTCTTCAGAATGGTTGTCATAGAAATCTTGCATTTAAACTTTTTTCTTTAAAGAAAATTTGCCATTGATGGAAAAAGTATTAATTTGACGGAACAAGGCCTGAACTAAATGGTGGGCGTGACAATAGTATATTGAACTTTCTTTTTCCTTCATCTTATGGAAAGTATCCGAGTATGCTTCTTTAGCTTTTCATATATTCTCTTTTTCTCGTTTTAAACCGAGTGTTTTTCCTGTTGTTGAGTACGCATTATAGAAATCTGTAATAATGTAATCCGTGTAATGTATTGTAGTAAAGAAGGTCCGAAGTATTCGTGTGTCACATCTAGTTATATAGATTTTAGTTGTTTTCTAAAGTCAAATACACTAGGCAAAACGAACTTATATATACTGCTGCCATCCCCCTCCATCCCGACACCTCTGTCACCAAACGCTCCAGTCTATATTTAAATGGACAATGGTTCAAAAAAATTGCAAACAAAACTTGTAAAAAAACCATGAAGAGAATCATGCAGAGGGTCCTATAGAAACTATGGACAATAGTCAGTGGGATAAACTCAATATTGTTTCTACTTCAATGTCTTATTTCAGAAAGATATGAATTGATTGAGATTAACTAATAAAAACACCAATATTTTTCAGAACAGTTATATATTGAGACAATCTTAAACACAGGTTATATCCGTGCCGAATGTAGTATATCCAATCGAAAGCATGTAACCGAATGGTGTATAAACCTCTTAAAGACATACCATAGGAAAAACAGTACCCATCGCACCCTCCCACCACACGCCGATTCTAAGGTTTTCGGCCTTGCTTTTTAAGGGGTTTTTTTTTTCTTGTTTCGAACAGATATGATTTCATTTGGCAAAAGCAGGTACAGCGAAATCAAGAATGGGTTAGAAATCAAGTTAAATAACTAATATTGTCTTCTGGAAATACGTAAAATATTCAATATCTCAAAATATTGAATTAGTTACAGTAGGAACATAGTAACACATACAACTAATTTTAAAATGGCTAAAAGTTGTGGATGGTAACAAACTGAAGAAGAAGCTACAAATATTGTCATATGCTGGTAGACTTCAGGCGTCTTCAAGATGTAATTATGACAAAAGGAGGACATACACGTTACTAAAAGGTTATTTACAAATATAAAACAAATTTTATCTGTCAGCCTTTTTTTTCGTTTTCCTTAGGAATGCTATTTTTTTAAACTTCTTCAGGCAGACTCAATTATTAAAGGTTAAAAAGTGTGAAACTTTGATTAATATATAAAAATACATACATCTTAAGTTATATTAAAAGGGGGCGGAATTTTTGGCCTGTCAGTGTACTTAAAACATTTTGTTGTGCCGATAAACCATAATCATGTTCCTTATCATTATTCTCAGTTATAGGTTATGTTAAGGTTCAAAGGAATTACCTAAAATATCCGATTTGGGAAGAAAATATATGCGGTATGTTTAGGTAGGTAGTTATTGCTTTTATCGCCCTCGTGTTTGAATTCAAAGCGACAAGGATCCAATTTTAGCATCCTTCCTGGAAGCGTTTATTCAAGCCCCATCTCACGATATTGAAATTATCGTTTTATACTTTATTAAAACCCCTTCGTCAATCCCTGTTTCATAACTTTGACAAAAGGCAATATAGTCTTTTTGTGTATGCCGGTGCGGTCGGCATCCCGCTTCGGAATCCGGGGGTATATGAGTGAACGACATTCCCTGGAATCCGAATCATCCTACGCCATAAATCAAACCTTTTTCCCCGTCCCTTATTGTCCCGATAAAATACGGGTACGTATATCGGCACAACTAATAAATAAATAATTTAAAACTGTGGAAAGTTGGTTAGCGTTACTCGCTTCAATTTCCAACGCCTGCCGATGTATTCAGGTACATCAAAATTGCAAGGATGTGTACATTACGGTTAGATCGGATGGGCATAAACTGGGGCCGGAAATAACAACAGCCGCCTAACCCACGATATAAAAAAGGGTGAGAAAGCAATTTTTACCTCGTGTACGCCGGGCCGTGATAAGCCTGACGTCTATAATGCCTCTTTTGCGGATTGTATATTGCCTAATTATGGAAACTAAGGATAAATTGCCTTCCTCGAGGCGCTTTACTCCGTCATTAATTTCAACTCGGAGGAGGACACTTTAAACTCCTAAAACTTAGAACAGCAACCGGGGTTGTCTTCCACACCGCATAAAATATACATTTGCATATATGTATTATACATTCAAGTTAAGCTCTGTGCCTAATATTTGGCAGAGATTTAAGGAAGGCACAGATGGGCGACGTCTTCATTACGGCCAAAACATTTTACGTCGTTATATTTTATTTTTCAATTATTAACCAAATGTTATACGGATTTCAGTGGAAGTTGGCTATATTTGTTTATCCAAAAAACTTCTGCTTAAAGCTTTACAGTGGGCAAAAAAGAAGCGGAAACAAACAAGCCTATTCTTTGATATAATTGTTTTGAATTTCCGTAGCCTTTCAATTTTTGTTGCCCGATTTTATATTATACGATATGAAACAATGCCGTTTTATATATATAAAGTCCCTGACTAACTGACCTCGCACAGACAAACGACTGGATCTAAAGGGCTGAAATTTCGACTTATGCTGCGTGTCTTTATTTAAATGTGTATCCATGACAGTGACATATATAATAAAGGGTTATTTTGAAATTCCATCTCTAATTAATTTTTTGCCAACTTGCAAACGAGAAAAATAACAACAAAAGGTTTAAAAATACCCGCATCGTTGGAAAGTGAGTCCATATCTCCATCTCGACCAACAAAGAATTAGAAGAGGATTTACCAACTCAAACAGAGAAGAAAATTAAAAAACGCAGGGCTTGATACACAATAACGTCCGGAAGAATCAAATAAAAATATCTTTTGATAAGAATCCCTCTGGGCATCGACAAGCAGTTGCAAGATTTCAAAAATTTCCTCCTAAAGTCCACAAGCAAGCTGTTACCAATGAGAAGTTCCGTCTCGGCATCGGAGAAATAGTGCACAAAAATATGGCAAAATTTTTGGCATATGAATCGAATAGGACAGTCAGTATAGGGACCATGATCCACCAGCTTCGAAGTGGCAGGGAGGTTTTTGATATTTTACCTCTGCCAGAACCGCTGTACAATTTGGAATTGATTTTTCATCCATTGCATAATCATTTTATGAGATATATCCGGAAATACAATACCTGCTTTAAGATGGCCTCATTTGGAATTAAGCAGATATCTGAAGATGGAATTATGTCGAAGTTTAAGGAAAAGGGTTTAATTAGAAGTTTGTTGCTTGCAACAGGAAGCTTCTATTCTTACAAATATCTTTTATCAAGGATCAAATCTGAGATGCTCAAACTGTTCAATTGTGAAGTGGAAAGTGATCAAAATGATTCAGATTATTCTCCATTATTTGAACCCTTATATTAGGGACCTAAAAACAACTACTGAAAAGGTGCCGCCTCCCTGTGATTCATTCACTCGTTACTAATGCCGCAAAAAAGCCAATTGGCTGTCACCGAAGCCGCTACAACACCCCAACGGCTAATGAAGTAGTGTTAGTGATGGTCGGTCAGAAATTTGATAAACATTACATAAGACATTATATTAGAAACACATTATTATTATATTAGACATAATGACACTATATTAGAAAGCCATACTAGCACTCTAAATCGCATTAGTTACATTCATATGACATACGATTTGTACATTATCCCTTGCTCTTTTGTAGCGGTGAGGTATATTAAAACCGAGACCGGCGTGGACGAAGTCGCGAGTAAAAGCTAGTATATAAAATAAGTTCGCAATAACAAATTTCACCCTCATAAAAAAATTTGTTCAATGGGCAACCAGCCTTGGGTTAACGATTGCAACTGCGAAATCTGTCATAAAGAGGTACGAGCTGTCTCAGTCTCAACGATCCTTAACATTCCAACCAAATCTAGCTACAAGTTTCTGGTTGCAGATGATGATATGAAGAGAAAAATGTTATGGAAACCAGTATCGCATATACAGTCGGAAAATGTGAGAAAATACTAAATGTTCTTAGGTGTATGGCAAAAGTTAAATATGGAGCACATCCTCATACAAGTTTAATACGTACAAAGCATTAATCCAGTCTCGCCTGGAGTACGGAAGAGTATTTTCTTTTCTAACACTGCTAAATCAAACTTCAGAAAGTTAGATAAAGTACAGTTCATAGCAATTCTCGCCTCGTTGAATGATCTCAACACCCACTTCAGCTCTCTTGGCGGAAGCGATAACTCCACCACTCGCCATCGAAGAAATTTCTTCGTATGTAGATACTTATTGAGTACAATGGCTGTATCGTGACTGTATTCCCTTGAGTAGGATCTGCAGCATGGATAGCTTTGCCCGTAATAGGGTGGTTCTGAAGTTTGTCGAGTGGTTTTACAAACATCTAGCTTTCACGAGGACAGATATGACTTCAAAAGTGAAGTAGACTGACTAAATATCACTGTATCTATGAAACATTTAGCAGATAAACCGGATGATATTAGATGAGTGGTAGTTGGACCAGGACCTGCCAGGACATTGCACGATCAAAGCATATCGATAGTGTTGAAGCATCCACTCTCACTCACTCTCAAGTGTCTCAAGTGTCTCAAGTCACTCCAAACTCTTCAAGATAGTAGGGTGTAGTATCTTTCCTTTTCATCTCATGACCTTCAAATCAAATTGTTGCCTGTTGTCATTGCGATATTTTTTCTGGCTTATGTTTTTTCAGAAGGGCGCACTAGACTTAACGTTGGCAGTTCCTGTAAAAATATTACCTTTTTAAGAATAAATTGATTGCAATGGAAGGCAAAATTAATTGCAATCATTCGGTTATATTAATTTCTCAATTTACAGGATTGTATATACATACAGTCAACATACATAATATACACCGCAACGCGGTAAATCATGTTTGAAAGCAGTAAAATCGACACCAAACACATCACCTAGAATAGACGAAATTTATTACTCAATACTTCGAAAACTTCCTTCAACTAGTCCCAGAGGAGTACTTTCGTTATACATATAATGAACTTTGGTAGACAGGAAAATTTCCCGCGGAACGGAAACATGTACTGGTCATCCTTCTACTTAAACAAAATAAATTTCCCGAACAATGGAGCTCATACTGAACAATTGCTTTAACATCGTGCGTTCAAAAACCTTCGAACGAATGATTAAGGCAACACTGGAATGGTGATTAGAAAAGAAAAATGTACTACCTGAAAGCCAAATGGGTTTCAGAAGATACAGATCTACAGCCGAGGCCCAAGGTCTTTTAGTAACAAAAATACAAATCGGTTTTACATTTAAACATGGACACTTTCGCTTGGTTCATTTATATTGAAGCAGCGTTTGACAAGGTAAACTTAAATATATTGTAAAACAAAATAATAAATATAGGAATGCCCATACTGTTTGCTAAAAATGTTATAAAACTAATCACTGAGAGAAGTGTGTACTTTATGATAAATGAACTAAATTAGGCCCAAGAAATACCCATCAAAATATACCTCAAGGAGGATTATTAAGCCCCCTTCAGTACGCACTCTATGACCACGATTTCGAAAGCGTGTTGCCACCAAATGTACAAGTTATCCAATTTGCGGATGAAGTTGGTGTTTTCACAACAAATAAAACACTTGAAGAAGGTATTGAGTGTATGCTATTGACGGCAGGAAAAATTAAAGATTGGGCTGTCCAATATGGACTAAAACTCTCACCTAGCAAATTAAAAATTTGTGTGTTTTTTCTACTTAAGAAACACCATATATCACTTCCCGATCACTTGGAGCTAGAAGGTTTTGTTATACCAGTAGTACAGGAAAGTCTAACTTTAGACAGAAAACTTAACTAAAGGTCACATGGCTAAACAAACAAACAAAGAAGAGCAACTGTTCAACACATTAAAATGTATTTCCCACATGGCGAGTGGTGCAGATCCCTGCAAAATATGTATGCAAAATACCCAATGTCTTATGTTTTATCGTACAACCGTCAAAGCAATTTTTGACTTTGGAGCACCCTACTACAGTCAAGCAAGCAAAACTGCTCCGCAGAAATTAGATAGGTTACAATATAAATATCTAAGAATGAGCCTTGGAGGACACTGGTCAACACCAATCAATATTCTTCTAGCCGAGACAAACGAACCCCCGCTTGAGTACAGAAGAAAAATGTTAACTGGTCGCATTTATGGTTAGAAAGACAATGTAGTGTATTTACAGTATTGATTTGGCCAAGAGACATTAGAACAGTGGTGAAAAATTGTAGTAAAAACCACTTGTTAAAAGAATTAATAATTAGAAAAGTTACAAATGATTACATATATTATAAATTATACAACATAAGTCATTGACTACATATGTACAATAGGTAAGTTTGATAACAACAATTTTCTTTAATAGCTAATTTCATAATTAAGTTAATAAATAAGCAAGGTAATAAATAATTAGTAATAAGTTAAAATCATTGAATAGACTTGTACAATACATAGTCTGGCATTTACTAATTTTGTAAATAAATAAATATATACATATATAAACATCAAAATTAATAATTTAATTATTAAATAATTTAATAATAATTTAATCAATGATTAGTAAATAATGTAATAAACAATTAATAAATAGTATCACAGTGAGTAAATATGCAAAGCAGTTATACTAAAATGTTTTTGTCCGCGCCTGAGGAAAAAAGAAAAAATCTGTACCCAAAAAAGATCTGCAAGCTACATTAAAGTTGCAGTAGCGAATAGATTGGCAAACCAAATACCTTTCAAACAATAAAGGTATATACTACCAAAGTGTTTCCGTTAGTAGGACAAGAACATTGGTTCAGCAAAGAAGATAATATAAACAAGGCCTTTTACAAAACGATGGTAAGATTACGATCCAATCACGGACTCTGTGAGGGATACCTCAACAGACTGAATATAAGTCCGTCACCGTAAACTGTGGAAAATACGAGGTTGTTGATCATCATGCAATGCAGGAAACACGGAAATGAACTCAGAAATATGGTCTATAGATTTTTAATGCCAAAAACCATATTTATTAATGAAAATGGACAATTTGCAAAACACAAACATTTAAGAGTAAGCAAATTTGCATATTTGGATTTTCTGAATTTTGCCATTGAATTCTTGAATGAATAACAGTTTCTCAATTAACTATTATATGTTTAACAAAATACTGAAGACACCGAAAGTAAATTAAATTAAGTTCAATTAAGTATCCAGAGAAAAAGAAGACATTAATGAAAAAATGCTCCATCAAATTATTTCCTGCCGTTTTACCATAAATATTTAATTTCTCGCAATTAATATTCGTCTAATATCTACAGTGGTTTTTGATTCTTTCGCGTTCTGCACGTGAACGATCATTACTCATCTTCATAATATTAAATATCGGCTTTCAAAGTTCCTCGTTCTGACGCTTCCTTACAAGTGACTAACAGAACCTTCGATACTTCGGTAATTTTAAATAATGATCCGTCATTTTTCTGATTTCGTAAAAAAAAAATTTTTCATTATTTATTAATTTTGCATACAAAGCGTTTATATAGCTTGTTTAATAATAATTTTAAAGTTTTAAAGTTGATGTTATCAAGTTCTTTGGTATATCATAAATCACATAACCTGCAAAATCCAGTATATACAAACATATCAGCTTCATCGGTTAAAAAATTCAAACAATTTCCCTCCCCTGCAATGATTATGGGTGATTTTAATGCTTATTCCATTCCATGGGGATGTTTATCAAATAATCGAGGATGGATTGTTTTGGAAAATATAATTAATAAGGGAAACTGGATAATACTGAATGATGGAACACACACTCATCTAAATAGTTATACCGGGTCAGTTAGTGCAATAGACCTGACGATTGTTTCTCCGTCCCTAGCGACTAATTTTGAATGGAACATCCTAGAAACGGACGTCCAAAGTGATCACCTTCCAATAAAAATAGAATCCCATATTCGTAAAATTGATTTTGAAGTTTGTCCTAAATGGAATACCCGCATGGCAGATTGGAATAAGTATGCTCAAATTGCCCATTTTCCTGACCTATGCAACAACGTCAACCTAGACGTTGCTACGTTTACGGAAAAAATTATAGCTGCCAACTCTGAAGCGATTCCAAAAACAGGCTAAGGTCATTTCACGCCCTAACATCCAAACATTCTATTTAAGGTTAGCTATATCCCTTCTGAGTGCTATAAAGCTCTGACTCCAACACATTCACTCGTAATCTTATTTATCCTATTGCCATCCAACCTTTGATTTTCTTTTTCAAATTCTTAATTCAGAAGGCCAAATTACATTAAATTTAATAAAATTATAAAATTTAATTCTGTTTCTTTTTTTAAATTAAAAGTTTTTTACGTTTTTTCCATAATTTAAAATTTCCCCATAGGCTTGTATGGCTAATAATAACAATAATAATAGTCATATAATATAGGAATAATAATAGTCATAATAATAGGAGTTGAAACGGATTTTTCCTTTGTAAATCTGATAACACTTTTATCCTATTCGCCAAAGTACAAAACAAGATTTTTGGATGAAATGAGATCATTTTGTGAACACAGAAGACCTTAAAATTGTCATTATGTCTTTCCTAGTTTTATATGTTTACTTTCAATAGAAAACGCTTATTGGTGCAAATTGATCCAGATCCTTCAATATTTTTAATCAACTACGGTTTGTTGCATTTACATTCAAAGCCTTTAAAATGCAAAAGAGTCTAGTACTTCCAATTAAATAGTTCTAATCTAACGATATTTTATTAGCAATGAAAAGTTTTGGAAATGCTTAAAGGATTAGTTCGACACTTTTCATGTTGGTGAAGCATGATGATGGTTTGTTTAATAAAGATAATTAGTATTCATCCTGAGACGAAGAAAGGTTTCATTTTAACTTTCTGGCAGTCTATTTCCAACTGGAAATTTTAATTAGAGTAGAACTACGTGCGGATTGTCCAGGGAACATATTAATACCGAATGCCCGTCTTTAAGTGGTAAATTGTTAAAAGGTTTTAATTAAATTTTACCATCCTCCTGATAACATATTATGAAATTTGCTTAACCATATGGTTTTATTATGTATAAAATCTTGCATTGAGAACAAAATTTCTGTTGAAACAAGCATTTCGATTATGAAAATTATTGTGTTGGTTGATGCCAAATAGCCTTTTATTACTTAGATATTCGAAGTAGAGTCGATTGGGGAAAAAATGAAAGTGGCAAGAATTTTAAAATCAACTGTCACCGCCTACAATGCAGTTAAGTTTTTCGACTTGTACAAAGATGCACCTGCGAAAATGCTAGAAACGGGTATAGAAACGCCGTCTCCACAAAACCCTACGGAATCCAATAAAGGCAAATGGGAAAAAGAAAAGGCCTTGTATGAACCGAAGAATTTGCCACTCAACTGGAACGGCTTATCGATTTCTTCTGCCCTGGCATTTGAGTTGTCTAGGAAGAGGAGGATTATGAAGAAGTCAAGTAAGAAGCCGTTGAAAAGGAACAAATACAGTTGGACTTCACGGCGAGCTAACACCGCCTCCGCGGTAAAGCAAACTTCCAGCTGCAAAACTTTATATAAAAAAGGTGGGCGCATCACACCAAAGAAAAAAGTACTTTCTTTGCAAACCAAGCGTCGTGGAAAAGATAATAAAGATGATAAAAGCTAGATGTAGTTTTTATCCATATTTAGATCTATCTATCCTTTATTTTTAGAGAATGTCATTTTTCGTATGAAATTTTGCCTTATTTTCACAATGAAGCATCTATAATATCAAACCAAGATATCAATTGACATGTAAAATATTCAAAAAACTTGAAGAATATAGCGTATATATTTAGTTAATACCTGGACTACATTTTTATTACAGTGCAATTTTTTCCTTTTTTGCTTGAACTGAAAAAATGATAGCCGAAAAAAGCTAAATTCGGCATTTATCTTTCTTTTTTTTTTTTTTTTTTGTATGAAATTTTGACTTGTTTCACCATGAAGCATCTGTAATATCAAAACCCTCACACGACACGCAAGGATGGCATAAGTAAACAAGACAAACACTTTGAGCCCTGAAGATAATATCAATAAAACATCGAAACGGGTCATGATAAAGAAAATGTTTTTCTGAAACCTTCATCACACCAGACCGCATTTGACGATTTCTAAATAATTATTTCCCTTCTATTGATTTAAAATATTAATCAAGCCGATTTTAAGTTGACTTACTTTCATAATTTCATATGGCAAATGAGAGCCGATAAAAGCTAAAACATCGAAACGTTGGCACGATAAGGTAAATGTTTTTCTTAAACTTACATCACACCAGACCGCATCTCATACTTATCGATTAACGGTCACTAATCTCTACACACTTAAGATTTCAGTTGACTTGTAAAATTTCCAAAAAGCTTGAAGAATCTAGTGTATATATTCCGTTAAACACTGGAGGATCACATTTTTACTATACTACAATTTTTTTGACTATTTTTCTTGAACTGATAAATGCTCTATCAAATTATAAATGTTCCTTTTTAAGTTGCAAATCATATTATTTATTCAAAACAACCTACTACTCCCCTTTATACACCACCTCATCAAAACCCACTATAAAAATATCATCAATCACCGTGCTTCCACAACATCTACTAATATAACTCCCAGCTCTACTGGAAAATTCTACAAGACGATTAAAGCGAAAGTGGCATCACAGTGGGGAGTTACAAGGTTTGAGTGTGAAAGAGTGCTGTAATGGGCAGTTTTAGGTAGAAAATATAAAAAATGAGGCGGTATAGTAAATTTTACTTAATAGGATATTTCTAGTTGTAAATAACAAATAAATGTAATAAAAAATTTTAAAAAACCTTTTATTGTAATGAAAAAATGGAATATCTTGTTTAAGAATTAGTGGTTTAGTAATTGTCATGGAAGCATGGATTTGTGATATTTCCAAACGTATGATTCAAGTCAGCCAGACAATCAAGCAAAATACACAAAAAGCTTTAAAAAATTGATGTTTAATATTCAGTTAAAGTCTGTACGACTAAATTTTACATCACTGTCCAAACTTTAAAAAAATATTGAAAATCGAAGATAGAATCTGCAATAATAAATCCAGCAGTCCTTGTTCATACATTTTGAAAATTACATCACAGATAAAAACACTCATCTTTTATTTAATAAGCAGCTATTAATTGAGTTTTCCTAGCTTCTTTCCAATGGTTTTGTCATAACAATATGGACAGCAAAAGCGATGGAAAAGGCCCACCAAGCTTAATCATAGGCAGGCGAGAGGAGAGAGGATTTCATGAGAAAGGATTTATGATAGTAAATGTTCATTAGTGTGCACACTAGAAATGGTGGAAATACATAAATTAAAATCATAGTTTAGTTAATAATAATTATTCATTTAGAATAAAATCAACCAAATTGAACTAAACTGTAAAACAATTGTCTTTAGTACAGAAAAATGGTGTATATATCAATCCTATTAAACAAACAGCTGTGGCATAGTAATGGGCATTTTCAATATTAGCAGTGGTAGGTTCAAATCCTGATATAGCTGTTGTCATTTTATTTATGAATAATCTGAACAAAAATATATTTGGTTGTCTGACCTTACATCACTCAATGGATAGTTGCACATTAAGGCCTCCTTATCACAAAAATTACTTTAATTAACTGTTTATATTTGATGGTTTGTTTTGTCACATTCATAATTCAAGACTTTTCACTCTGTGTTAACTGTTAATGTCACATGGAATAAAGTTGTCATCTAAAATGATGGTATGAATAAAAGCTTTTATGGTTATGTCATTTTATTTGTAAATAAAACCTGCCAAAGATATATTTAATTAAATTTAAATGTTTTAATTATCAAGCTGACAGCATAGACCACTATGATTTGTCAAGATTTTATCAAAGGTTTTTCATCTTGCAGACCTCATCACAATAGTTCTTTATTAAAATACCTGTTTTATGAAACAATTTTTTCATTAAAAAAATAAATTTAACTTTTGAAGATAAATTTAAATTGAAACCTGGTTTTGCTAAATGAATCCCTAAAGGCCTTGAATTAAGGAAGGGAATTCAACACAACTATAGTATTAAGAAGACTGGTTATATATTATTGTTTAGGTAAATTCAAAAAAATTTTAGTTCCAGCAGATTTAAATTTACCTAATCAATAATATATAATGAGGTTACATCACAAAGAGGTGCAAACTGTAAAGGAAATCCATTATAGTTTGTAGTCCAATTGGCCAATTAACATTTTTAATATTTAATATTTATTACCAATTAATATCTAGGAAAGTATTGGTTGAGATAAAAAAGTTAAAAACAAAAACTTTAAAAGAATGTTAAGAGTGAACATATTCAATCTAAGTGATCAGGTGTGGTCTAAGTATTGCCAGAAAAAATAATTATTATACATAAGTGTACATATTATTGTTGTTTTAGATGTGCTATTGGTAAGCCATATCTATTTCCAAAATGAGCTGAGAAATCTGTGGATGATTTGCCATTCTGGCACAAATAATATGTTATAATAGAATTACAATTCAACATAAGAAAGAAAACAAGGAGTGTGAGAAAAAGCAACAACATCATCCATCACACAACAATATAATGTGAGTTCTGCACTTCACCAAGTATTTTTAACTTGATGAAGTTATGATAATGTGGGCAAAGCAGCAACATAGAAAAAAAAAACTATTTCATTGATCCAAGGTTGTGGAATGTATTTCTTCTCTCAAGTTACACTAAAAAATCAATCGCCACATAATGTGAATTTTTGGTCAAAACATCCCTGCCAATTATCATATTAATTAACATGCTTCTGCAACGGGTTCCAGTATGACATTCATTTTATTCTTATATAAATCAATCAAAAGTAAATCATTGATGTAATAAACACATTGAAATAAAAGAAGTAAACAAAATATTGTAAAATTTAGGTTTGCCAGTAGATACAGATTTTCCTTTACTCATTACAGGAAAATCATATGCTACATCAAAAAGTTTCAGTTTGCATGTTTAGCTTGTTTTAGCTTAAAACAACCACATTTAAACCATGTACATCAATTATATTCAGAAATAAAGTAATTAAAATATTGTCTGCAGAATAATAAAAATGTAACATTATAATAAATTAACAAAAAGCATCGTTTTGAAATGACACCAATAACAAATCCATTTAAATCTTACTTATCAATTGTGGTAACAAATAAAAGAACTGTACAATTTGTATTTGGCACTACAAAACGAATTTTTTCTTACTCATTTTAAGGAATTTATATGCCATATCAACCAGTTTCAGTTTCCACATTCCGCTTATTTAAGTTTAAAACAACCACTTTTAAATCAAAGTTATAAATTATATTCAGCAATAAAATAATTAAACAAAATATTGACTTTGGAATAATTAAAACGTAACATTATAATACGTTAACAAATAGCATTATTTGGAAATTAGTATCTTTTGTTTTAATCAATTTATTGAAATCAAGAACACATCAATTTAAATCTTATTTATGAATTATGGTAACAAATAAAAAAGTAAAGAAAATATTGTAAAATTTGTGCTTGTGGAATGGTAAATAAGTTACATTATAGTGTGTTTAAAAAACATGCTCTTACAATTATTAAATTTTTCTTTAACCAGTTTATTTATGATTAAAATAACGACATTTAAATCATATAAATCAATTATATTCAGTAATAGAATAATTAAACCAATTATTATAAAATTGTTATCTGCTAAATGCCAGAAGGTGATTGTTCATTAAAAAATAAGATTTTTTGCCATTAGTATCTTTTGTTTTAATTAGTTTATTGCAGTCCAAAACAACCAAATCTAAATTTTATTTGTCAATTATGATAAGAAATAAAAATTGAACAAAATTTTGTAAAACTGATGACTGTTGAGCTTCTAAAAATTTTGCCTCTTTCAGAATAAAACAATTAAAAGCTACTCCAAACAATGTCTGTTGGGTCATCCAGTTTATTCATGCCAAAATAATACTTAGACATTAACTACAATATGAAGATATACTAACCAAAATATTGTGAAATTGGTTGCAGGATTGCTAAAGATGTCTGATATTACGTTAATAATTAACGTGCTTATGGAACCATGAACATGGTTGTCTTTGTGATATTCAATAGAAGAAGTGGAAACATAGATACAAACTAAAGATTGAATTAAACAAAATGTTGTAAAATTTGTTTGCCAATAGGCAAAAATTTGAAATTAAATCAGTGTACTATTAACGACAATGAGGTTACAAATATCCAAATATAAAGAACATGACTGCAAATAAAGAAAAGCACCACTAAAATTAACTATAAAAATATGTATGTGCAAATGAAATTGTTAAAAAGCTGGTTATAGTGGATGTGGGGCAAGAGAGTCAGTTAAAAGAGGAAACAATAGCGGATGGACTTGAGGTGAGTCTGGGACTGGTTTAGATTTTTAAAGTGACTAGGAACACAAGTTGAACAAAAAAAAATAGAAGAAAGCAAAAGAATCCAAAATTAATAATTTTGTTAAAAACTAAGAGGTGTAATAATAATAATCAAATTATTTACTTTCTTCTGCACACAGCAATTTTCAAATTCGTGTAAGCTATAGCAAACATAAATAGAAGATCTCATCTCTCAAACAGGGTAAACGGCCAAATAATGAAACATGTCTTCAACTGTTCCATGTAAATTCAAATTTAGCACTTTGTTCTGTGATATATTGAGATTTGAAATTGAACTATTGTTTTTCTGAGCCAATTGTTATTTAAGCCAAAAGTCAAGTTAAGTGCCTTCAGTTATTAAAAATTATTTACTCTTAAAATCATTGTTAATACTCAACAAAACAGTTCAGGCTTTGTTTTGGCATCAAACACATTTTAACAAAAAGCAGGCACAATTTTTCAGGTGCTCAAATAGCATGTCACCACAAATCTCTGCCATATTATTATATAATATGGCTTACAAGGTATTTGTAATTATTAACTATACTTATTATTTTGTCATCATATTTCTATAATGCAAATAGCACCTTTCTTCCCCCACCTCTAAATTCAATAATTTGGGACTTTTTTAAATTGATCTTGAAATCCCATAAGTTTTCAATAATTGCTCAATTTATAAATCATCCCTTGTGTCTTAATATCATTCATCACATTGTGTCATAAAAATCATCAAAACAACATTCTCAGCATATATTTAGCACCTAAATTTTACTCCGGCTACAAGGATAAACCCCTATATACAGTCACAAACGTCAGACAATGCTCAAACAAGTTTTTTCTTAATTTAGGTGTTTGATTGATTTAAAAATATATTCCTATCTGATTATAACCATTAACTCGTTTTGCATAATGAAATTGATTAGAAGGGACTCAAATAGGTAAACATCCATCTTATTATTCGGCATAATGGCCAAGGGTTAGGAAGGGTAGATCTTTTTTTTTTAGATTAGAATTTTTTTTTAAATACTCAGTAAATATATTGGTAATTTGGCATTCACACATATACACCCACATTTTTCATATTTTATATTTTTTTATATTTTGCATGTAAGACAAGAAAAGTTTTCTTGCCTGTTAGAATTTCGATTGTCCAAAGTTCTGTTAGGACAATTTTGTGAGCAATCTTGCCTTAATTTTTGGAAGGCATACAAATGTCAATACGCACATCTCATCTATTTTCCCATGTCAGATGTGTTCGAGCATAACTGTTGTGTAAATGTGTTTCAGAACAAGTTCACCATATGATCTGAAATACCTGTAATACTCTAAAAATTCCACATTTTATTTTTATTTTGTTATTTTGGCTTTGAAATCAATATCTATGGGGGAAGGATGCTGAAGCAATAATTGGAAGTGAATTATCAGTGTAAGGAAGTGGATATCATCTGGTATTCTTTTGTCACCTTCAACTGGGGTGGTCTTTGACTTTGCTGCAATATTTGCCTAGCTCTTGTTTGCAATTTGGAACCCCAAGAGGAAATTATGAATGGAGGAGTGACTGTGTTGTTCAATCTTTAAAAAAATAGTTGATTATCAGATAGATCAGATAGACTTTTCTACAATATGAAAACCCCAACCAAGCATCGATTTGGAAATTTTCCTAAATTTAATGAATATGAGTTGATTCTTCAATTTTTATATAAGGAGAAGAACCAAAACATGTTGGATGTCTAAAAGCAGAAATTTTCCTTTAAGTGTGAAACAATTTTTTTTAAACCACCTGGATGTTAAAATAAAACACAAATTAATTATGATGGTTTAAAAAGCAGCAACAAGTCGTTTAAAGAAAGATTAATATTTAACTATTTATTCTGTCACTAAATGATTTTCCGGTGTTTTGGTAAATTTTCTTTCAAAACTTCATAATTAGATATTTTTTTATTAAAACTCTTGAAAATTTGATCTCGTTTAATTTGGTTTACATTAAAATAAGATCACGAAAACTAGTGAATGTACTAATTAATATATTTTTACTGGAATAAAAAACAAATAGAGTTTCTGGTTTATCCGTCTTTGAATACATATATTGGGCAACGGGCATGAGTCTTGGGCAGGGCAGACGTTGTAAACAAAACTAGAGAGGCGGGACCGGTTGGTCTCGCTTGGTCGACGGTGCTGCCCGGCTAGACTGGGTGCTAACGCCAAGTTCATTCCACCGCCGAATCTGGAACGAGTCGCGTCTTAAATTTTTGTGAACGAAAAGTTAAAACACGACGAAGTGCATTTTTTATGTAATTCAACCCTCTGGATTGTTGGACGATTATTGGCCCAGGATCGGGTAGAATTTCAATTTGAAACATACAAGGTGAGCCTTCTTAATCTTTTCATTTGAATGTTTAAAAAGATAGACTTGATTTTGTAGGAATGTTTATTAGCATTGACGAAGGAGAATATTGAATAATAAATAAAAATTTGGGCCTTGAAGATAATTCATGAATAATAATTTAAATGGAAATTGGTGATGGAAATTCGAAAGATAGGTTTATAAAATTTATCATCAAACTTTGTGGTTGGTTAAGTTAAAAAATTAAAAATAAATGAAACGCTCTAGTAATAGGTCTATTTTATTGGCAAAATTCAATTCAAGCAAAACTGTTTGATTCCATGTGGAAGTTGGTTTTGTGTTTGTTTTATGTATGTTTCTTGGATCTTTTATACATATTCAATGTTTCTATTATTAATTCAAGTCAATCCCTTGCTAAACTAATCATATCACAAACTACCACACAAGAATATTATTTATGTCAAGCACATGTATGATTCTAAATCGTTAATGACCATAACTAAATGGCCAAATTAATCACACCTATCTTTTGAAATCACAAACGCAAAAAGAAAAGGTTTAACTTTTCATTTATACCATTAATCAGTATTAAGAATTTGGGAAAATGGGTTATAAGAAACTGTCTTGTAATTTTTCTGGTATTTCTATTTTAGGCTTGTCATGGAAGCTGAACTCATTACTACCTACTAAATAAAATTAATAACCTTTAAAAAACTGGGGTAACTTGAGCCAATTTTATCCATAAGTAGATATTTTTACGGAATTTTGAACACAGAAGTAATATAGACAGAGATGTTATTGTGAATCCTGTTTTAAAATAAATTTATAAAACGTTTTCTAGTTTTAATTGAATTTTTTCTTATTACAGTAGAAGAATATTATAAGCCAGGAATAATGAAACAACTGAGCGATTAATGTTGCTAAAATTACGTCATTATCGCATTGAATACAATAGAGGGGCTAGGGATCCAAAAAATTCGAACTTTGCCATAAATCACGACCTAATCTCTTTATTAATCGTACTTCTTAGAATTGGGTCAGCGTGGATTAAACTTGTAAATTTATCACTTCGGTATCGGCGTATTCCGAGAGAAAACCACTCGGAACGAGCGCTTCGTATGAATGAAATCAGCTGCAGTTGCATCTAATCAGCAGGCAAGGTGGGGAAAAATGCATAGTCGGCTCGATGAAGTCATCTGTGCTGTTGTTTCCACTGGTTTATGAGAATTGACTCATTCTGAGATTTATGAATGGCAATCGATATAAATAACCCATTTTGAAAGCGTAAATTTAGCCTCGGTGCATACAGTTCGAGTATATGAAAAATATTGTAAAATTACCTAATATTTCTTGCCTTGGCAAGCTTTTTGATTTAAAAATGAACTTAATCGAAAAACTCCATCAAGGAGTATTTTTTATATATCATAGTGATGTGACAATAAAGCATGTACAGAATACCCAGCATTAAAAATAAAATATAAATGCTTTAAGTAAGGAATTAATTTTTGTAAGTTGGGTTTTTCCTGTCCAGTCCTTTTCCTATTATGGCTTTCATATCAGCTGTGGCCTTATTTTGACGAAGGGCATCAAGCGAGATTAGGCGGGCTGAGAGGTTGTCGATAAGTATTTCCTCGTTCCAGAACAAAATACGAAAATGTTAAAATCACTACTTTAAGGTATCGATAATTCAAAACAGTGGGCTTTTTTTTTCAAAAACACCGGCACCCTGAGGGTATATGACCTCTGCTGTTGCAAACCCTCGTTAAAAAAATATTTGCAATACAATTTTGATATTTTAAATAATAACTTTGTTAATTAAAATGTTGAAAGTCGTTAAAAAGTTCGTAAAAGCACTTCTATATCAAAAAATATTTTAAAACTAATCACAAAACCAATATTATTATGATTCACTTTCGTATACACTGAAATATTTTCAGTTTTATAGTTAAGTAGTTGGACGACACCTCAATACATTTTGACCTGAGATGATGGCGTCAAACCAAACCTGTTTTGACTAAAAATGTATAATTCTGGTTTTTTATTTTCTAAAATATCATACGACCTAATTACAATTAAACTTTGCAATAACATATGGAATATTATATTCAATTTGTAATACGATCAATAACCTGTTTACTTGGTCGAATATCATATTTAATGCCGTTTAGAGAAAAAACATTTCATTATTTTATAATGTTGTTAAGCGTCCTGATAAAAAATAAATTAGGTTTTCCTCATTAATCATGGATGATTTTTAAAACGTTGAGGCCAAACAATATATGGTGTTTTTTATTGTAATCAAATTCTCCCAATTCAATCTCTTTTTGATGTAGTCTTCATTCAGAAAAAATTATCTTACTATGTGTACAATATTACTTAATTTTGTAACTTTTTCTTCTTTTTTAGTCTACTGTGATGCAAAACCCTTTTTTTTTAATTAACAAGTCTGACTTTGATAATTTACCTGTCAATGTGATGCTGATTCAGTGTGATGTCGAAAACTGGTTTTATTTGTTCACGAACTACAAGCGAACCGTTTCAAAATTATATAAATATATATATATATATATATA